>CAUYUJ010020072.1:0-10000 GCA_963575745.1 Prorocentrum cordatum | reverse complement strand
TTAGTCGTTTGGTGCACGCCCACTTCCGATTGACCGTGTGTCCCTCACCTGGTGGGTACTCGTGTACTCCCGCACTGCGGCACACTAGATCTCTGGTCTCCTGCGTGCAGGCGCATCTCTCTGCAGTTGTTTGGCGTTTGCCTTAGTTGCCTTGGCCTCAGGCTCTCCCTTTCAGCCGCGGATGCGTTTTCTGAAGCTGCGACGGTTCGCTGGCGCTGTCAGAATCCCCCTCCTTGCTGGTCGACGTCAGCCAGCCTTCGGTCTGCTCATGCCCGTCAGACTCCCTGGGCTGACTTTCTCGCACGGAGGTTGGTTCCCTACCACGCGGTTGTCGCTTGTCACGACCACGACTGGGAACGTACGGCGCGCCATTTTGGCCGCGCCTGCCTTGCTTCCTGGGTGACTGACCCCTCAGACTCCCTGGGTTGCAGCTTGCACGACCGCCTTGGGTGACTGACCCCTCAGACTCCCTGGGTTGCAGCTTGCACGACCGCCTGGCCTCTCAGGCGCCCTGGGTTGCTGCCTGCCCCGCCGCCTGATCCGCGGCCCCCGCGCGCGCCCGGGAATTCGTCACGGCCGCAGCCCGACCGTGACTGCTCGCCGCCGGCGCTTCCGCCCGCGTTTTTTTTTTTTTTTTTTTTTTTTGTGTGTGTTGTTGTTGTTGTTGTTGTTGTTGTTGTTGTTGTTGTTGTTGTTGTTGTTAGTTTTTTGTTCTTGGTTTGTTTAATTCCCGATCGGGTGTGGACCAGCACGGTGTTGCAGGAGTAGTGGTGTGAGCTAGGTTCAGGGAGTGCCTGTCTGTTGCAGAGTGCAGGGTAGGCTCATGAGAAGCATCTCGATAGGGATCATGACCCGCAGGCCATTTTGGCCCGAGGAAGCTTGTGCGCTTCTTGAGAGATCATCGATCTACAATGGGATATTCTATCTTCATGGTAGCGTGAAGCGGGACTCCTGGCGCGTGAGAGTCGGACGGAGGAGCCCGACACAAGGGGGGCTTACCACGCCTCCAACAGCACCGAGCAGGGTGAAGGAGTCCAGACAACATGGAGCAGGTTGTCCAGCAGTTGCAAGGGCAAGTCGCACAGCTGACGCAGCAGTTGCTGGCGATCCAGCAGCAACAACCAGTTGGAGAGGAGATGGCGGACGCGGTGGCCGCCATCAGGGAGCTGGCCCAGGCCCAGGCGCATCGTGAGCGGCCGACGCTGGTGGACACGAGGGGCCTGGGCAGGCCTAAGGTCTTCAACAACAAGGAAGACGAGTTTCAGAGTTGGGCGCAGAAGGCGGAATCATTCTTCAGCGGCGTGTTCCCAGAGGCGGAGCGCCTTCTTGAGTGGAGTGCGGATCAAGGTGGCGAGATCGACGTGGACATGATCAGGGCTGAGTTCGGAGAGGACCAGATCGACCCGGACAGGAGGGCCCCGCAGCTGGAGGCGATCGGCCACCAGCTGTACACGGCGCTGATGCAGCTGACGGAGGGCGAGTCGTTGAGCATCGTGAAGAATTCAAAGAAGAGTCCCTACGAGGCTTGGCGCCGACTTCAGAAGCGGTTTGATCCCGCGACGGGAGGCCGCAAGAGGAATCTCCTCCGAACGATCTTGAATCCAGGGAGGAGCAAGATTGACGATCTGCAGGCGTCGATCGAGCGCTGGGAGAACTTCGTCTCCCGGTACGAGAAGAAGGTTGGCCATGTCATGGATGACGAGCTGAAGCTCGCCGGGTTCGAGGCGTTGGTGCCAGAAGAGTTGGAGAAGCACTTGATTATGAATGCCAACAGATTGCAGACTGACGATCAGGCAAGGCTCGAGGTGGTCACATATGTGGAGGCGAAGACTGGACTTCGCATTAGGGACAAGAAGCCGAGCGGCAACCAGGCCAGCGACCCGGATGCAATGGGCACCTCGGCGCTGGGCATCATTTCGCTGAAGGGTAAGAAAGGACCAATGGGAGGCTGCTACAACTGCGGCGGCAACCGCTTCGCGAGGGACTGCAAGAAGGGCAAGTCCAGCCAGGGTAAGGATTCCAAAGGTCGAGGCCGTGGAGGTTGGAACGGAGGAGCTGCTGCTCCATCGTCCAAGGGAGGACGAGGCGGCGGCGAGGGCGAGGACAAGACCGACGACAAGGGCAAGGGCAAGAAGGGCGACAAGAGCGGCAAGAAAGGTACTCAAGCTCGACGCCATCATGCCAGTGGTCTTGAGGATGACGCCAATGCAGGAGGAGAGTCGCGGCCGCCACCGCCCGAGCAATGGCAGGAGGGGCAGAGCTGGGACGAAGGAGGCTGGACTGGAGAAGGTGTCTGGTCGATGGGTGCTTTGACTTTGGGCAGCTTCGAGGAGTGGAAGCCCGAGAAGCCGGGGGACATCTGTGCGATCGAGGGCAGCGGGTACGAGTGGGTCAAGATGAACCTGGACTCGGGAGCTGGGGTGACCTCATTCCCGCTGGGCTTCGGGCCGGAGAGCTCGGGCAATGGCAGCCTGTACAAGACGGCGAGCGGCGAGTGCATTCCAGATGGCGGGCCCTGGGAATTGTTTGGCTACGACGAGAATGGCCGTTGGCGATCGTTGAGAGGCCGGCTCGGTGGAGTCCACAAGGTGCTGTGCTCCGCGGGCAAGATGGCGACGAATGGCCGGCAGAACTTCTACATGACAGCGGATGGCGGTTGGATCATCCCGAAGGACTCGAAGATTGGCCAGGAGATCGAGAAGGCCATCACGAAGTGCATCGACTGGTATGGCAGCAGCGACCTGGTTCCCCTGTACTTGGAGGACCATGTGTACAACTTTTACATGCAGAAGGAGGTTTCGGCGATCGCCGTCAAGACCGAGAAGACCAAGCAGGGGAGCTCGAGCCAGGGAAACGGCTCGGGCAGGGCGCCGTCGCGCCCGTAAGTCCATTGGAGGACGCCGCGATGGGAGACCCGGGCCCACCTGCGGCGGGAGCAGCACCTGGTGGCGGTGAGATTCCGCCAGGAGGTCCTGCCCAGGAAGAGGCAGACAAGGACGAGGAGGAAGCCGAGGCACAAGAGGTACCTCGTCGACGACATCCCAAGATGCCCACGGCGAGAGAAGTCGAGGAGCATGAAGACCAGGCCCACGCAGTTTTTCGATCTTGGTGCAAGGCATGCTGTGAAGGACGAGGATTGGGTGCACAACATCGCAGGGAGTTCGATTTGGACCCGGAGGCTGGCGAGGTTCAGGTGCCGATCGTGGCCTTCGACTACGGCTTCATGACGCAGGAGGGTGCAGACACATATCCGATCTTGGTGGTGCGAGAGACCAGGTTTGGGCATACGGTGGCGACGTGTGTGGAGGCAAAGGGCGTGAACGCCTACGCGGTGGCCTTCATGGCGGGCTTCGTCCGCGACTTGGGCTGCTGGGGGCTGATCCTCAAGTGCGACAACGAGGCGTCCACCAAGGCGCTTCAGAAGAAAGTTGAGGAGAGCGTCGTCGGTGTGGAGATCGTGCCTCAGGGGCCGCCTGAAGGAGATCACCGAGCGAATGGTCTGGCGGAGATGGCGGTGAGAGAAGTCAAGAGGATGTGTCGCGCGCTGCGTGTCGCCATGGAGCTGAAGAGAGGGGTGAGAGTTGAGGACGACCACCCCATCCTGAGCTGGCTGCCCAGGTACGCTGCGCAGGCCATCAGCAAGATGCGGATCGGGCCTGACGGCAAGACCTCGGAGCTGAGGAGGACAGGCCGCCGGTGGCGCAAGCCGTTGGCGCAGTTTGGCGAGAAGGTTTGGTTCCGCCGCATCGGAGAGGACGGAGGCAGCAGCTACGCCAGCAGGGTGACTCAGGGCAGGTTCGTGGGCCACCACGGCCGGACTGGGGCAACGTTGTGCATGACGAACAAAGGAGTGGTTCGTGGCAAATCGTGGACGAGGCAGACTTTCGAGGATGCGTGGGACAGAACTGGCTGGGATGACTTGTGTGGGACGCCCTGGGAGATGATGGCCAAGGAGAAGAAGCTGGAGAAGAAGGTGACCGCGGACAAGGAGGGTGAAGGAGAGCCCCTTCCGATTCCACCGGTGGGGGAAAGGGTGCCAGAGGTGGCGCCGAGAAGATTCTATGTCTTGACCGCGGACATTGAGGCTCATTCTGCAACGCCCAACTGTCCAGGATGTGAGTCGATTGCCATCCACGGCAGGGCGAAGAGGACGCACAGTGATGAGTGCAGAGAGCGGATCTGAGAGTTGCTGGAGAGGAGCCTGGAAGGGCGCGCGAGGATGGACGCCTACAGGCAGCGGGTGGCAGCCCACCCGGCAGGTCCAGCAGGAGAGGCTGCAGCAGGACCCGCGGCGCAGCCTGCGCCGGCGGGTGAAGGAGACGCACAGATGCGCGCTGAAGGAGATGGCGACGGACGCGTCGCCGGAGAACGGCAAGAGGCACGAGAGGTGCCGCGAGAGACGCTTCGAGCACCGCAGGACGTGATCGAGGCGAAGAGGCGAGCTGGAGATCCTGAAGGGGAGCGACCCGGCTCGAGAGCTAAGCCAACTCGGGGCTTGAAGGGCCCGAGCGAGGGAGGAGGAGAGCCACCGTCGAAGGAGTAGCGCACGGAGCCGGGCGTTGAGGTCATGGGAGTTCGTCTGCAGGGAGGTTCTTCGAGATCGGCGGGGCCGTCCGCCACAGATGGGCCTCCCGCCGTCGCTGGGCCGGCCGCGACGGCCGGGCCGGCAGAAGGAACGGTGCCACGAGTCTCTGGAGCGGGACATGTCGACGCAGATATTCCCATATCGGCCATGGATCTGGTGGTGCCGATGAGAGGTCAGGACTCGGGGTACATGCAGGAGCTTGTGAACTGGTACAGGTTCGACGAGATGGGCGACCTGGACATCCAGGAGCTGGATGAGCTGAAGGACGAGCTCGTGGCGCTGAACGCGCTGGACTTCATGGAGGGTGGCAAGGAAGATGTTGAGGTGGATCTGGGAGCAGTGGACGTGATGCAGATTTTCTCGCCGCCGAGGTTCACGGAGGCGGCGAAGAGACATGGGCTCAGACCTGGAGTAGCAGTGGATCTCTCTACGTGCAGGCCGAGCGATGGAGTCGGCTGGGATCTACTGCGCAAGGAGGACCAGTCGGAGCTGGGCGATATCATTGAGGGGGACCAGCCCTGGCTGCTCACGGGAAGCCCGAGGTGCGACCCGTTCAGCCAGCTGCAGTACCTGAACAGGACCACGACCGACGAGAAGGTCAGGGCCGAGAGACTTCGAGAAGGACGTGAAGGGCTGCAAGTTGCGATCAAGGCGCACAACAAGCAGCATGATGCTGGGAGGTACTTCCTACATGAACACCCGGCGACGGCGACTTCTTGGAGGGAGCAGGGCATGGAGGGGCTTATGTCTCGCGAGGGCGTCTACTACGCGCAGGGGCCGATGTGTCGGTGCGGGCTGCAGTTGCCGGAGAAGTACCGGGACGAGAGTGATGGCGTCCCCGAGTACGTGCGGAAGGAGAGCGGCTTCGTCACCAACAGTGAGGAGATCTGGCACGAGCTGAATGGCAAGTGCTCCAATCTGGTTGGGGGCGATCTTCATCGGCGCACCGAGCTCAAGGGCGGAGTGGCGCACTTTGCGGCGAAGTGCCCTCCGAGGTTCGTCAGTGCTGCGTTGAGGGCGCTTCGGAGGCAGCTGAAGAAGGATGGGGGGCTCAACGCAGTGGAGGAGATCGCGGGGCCGGTTCCCGAGATGCCGACGGAGTACAAGGAGATGCTCGAGAGTGGTGGAGGCTTCTGGGATGATGTCAACGGCGGGTTTCTTCCGACAGATAAGGTTCTGGCGGCGCGCCAGGGGGGGATCAGCTGGATCCACGGCGAAGGGGTCTACGACATTGTTCCGGAGCAGGAGGCTCGAGACGCAGGAGTACGACCACTTGACGTCCTGTGGGTGGACACGGACAAGTCCATGGATCCGAATGAGCAGAAGATCAGGTCCAGGCTGTGCGTGAGGGAGTTCAAGACGAAGAAGGACGGCAAGGTTCAGGGGGCACTACCGGCGGCGCAGCTGTTCTCTGCGATGCCGCCGCTGGAGGCCGTGAAGGTACTCGTGTCCAGGATGATGATTGGAGGTGTTGCCAAGTCAGGCAAGCGCTTGAAGTTAAGGCACTATGACATCTCCAGGGCGCACTTCATGGGCAAGGCGCAAAGGTTGGTCTACGTTGAGCTTCCAGCCGAGGATCGTCCACGCTATGGCGAGAAGATGCTGGGGCGATTGGTGAAGTCGATGTACGGCACCCAGGATGCTTCGCATCTTTGGCAGTTGGACTACGTGGACTTGTGCCCCTCGAGTGAAGGTGGCTTCAAGAGGGGCAAGCACAATGCAGCCTTGTTTTTCAACCCGGCGGGTGACATCCGCATGGCAGTCCATGGGGGCGACTTCGTAGTGTTGTCGGACGTAGATGGACTGGAGCACGTCGACAGGCTGTTGTCTCCGAAGTACCCGAGCAAGATGATGGGCACCCTGGGCTTCGATGAGGGCGACTACGAGAGCTTGCAGTTGCTCAACAGGATCGTGAGGAGAGGCAAGGACACCAGGGGCGAGTACATCGAGATCGAGCCCGACCCGAGGCACGCGAAGATGATCTTGGCAGAGACTGGTTGCACGGAGGCCACCAAGTCGGTCAGCACGCCGAGGGAGAAGCTCAAGGACACGACGATTCTCGAGGGGATCAAGGGCAAGAAGCTGATCGCGAGTGAGACTACTCGTTACCGGTCGGTGTGCATGAGGCTAAGCTACTTGGCGCAGGACAGGCTGGACTTGGTGGAGAGTGCGAAGACTTCGGCGCAGCGGATGGCTGGGCCGACCGAGTTCGACTGGCAGCCGTTGAAGAGGGTTGCTCGTTATTTGGCAGGCAGACCGGGAGCTTCGATCCGGTACCGATGCAGGCGCCGGTGAGCAAGATCGAGGTGTACGTGGACAGTGATTTCGCAGGAGATCCCATCACCAGGAAGTCAACGACAGGACTGGTGGCCATGGTGGGATCGCACGTGATCAAGGGCAGCAGTACACTGCAGAGCCTCACCTCCCTGAGCGTCGGGGAGGCGGAGTTCTACGCGGTGGTCAATGGAGGTGCGGTTGCGTTGATGCTGAAGGCCATCTACGAGGACTTCGGCGACCACATGGAGGCTCTGGTGCTGAGTGACAGCACCACCGCAGGGAGCCTGGCAGATCGTCTGGGAGTTGGGCAGAGGACCAAGCACATCCAGACGAGGTTCCTTTGGGTCCAAGAGCGGGTTCAAGACCGGGACCTGAAGGTGCAGAAGGTTCACACTTCGAAGAACCTGGCGGACTTGGCGACCAAGCCGGTGAGCGGAGTTCTGCTTGACAGACATGTCAATCCGCGGGGTTCTTTTCTCATCGAGGTGACCAGGATCGCCGCGCTCCACTACCGAGGGGTAGGCTTCTCGGTGCGAGCACTGAGGAAACTTGCGAGTTGAATTCTTTCAGCGAGGCAACGCCTTCGTTGTGCAGGACTGTTTCAGAGATCTGAAAATGATTGTTTCAGAGTGCCCGTGCCTGGGAAAGACCGAGCCCGGGGCTATTGTCATGTTTCGTCTTTCGAGTTTGGTTTTGCTCGACCAGTCCCCGGCTCAACCCAAGTCCTGGCCGAGAGGAGGAGTGTTTAATTCCCGATCGGGTGTGGACTAGCACGGTGTTGCAGGAGTAGTGGTGTGAGCTAGGTTCAGGGAGTGCCTGTCTGTTGCAGAGTGCAGGGTAGGCTCACGAGAAGCATCTCGATAGGGATCATGACCCGCAGGCCATTTTGGCCCGAGGAAGCTTGTGCGCTTCTTGAGAGATCATCGATCTACAATGGGATATTATATCTTCATTTTTTGAATTTTTATTGAATATATATATATATATATATATATCTATATATATATATATATATATATATATATATAAAATTTATATATGTATATATGTATGTGTGTGTATATATATATACAGAAGTATCCCCACCAGCCCGTCCAGAAACGACGCCCAGGCGAGTAGAGGGTCGTCCTGAGGGGCTTTTCGGCGCCTTGGATGCCTCGGGGGGGCCTCTGGGCCGTTCGGGATCCTCTTTGGGGCCTCCTGGGGGTCTCTTGGGGCCTCTTGGGGCCATCTGGGGGCCTTTGGGGGCCTCCTGGGCGCTTCTTGGGGCCTCCTGGGCGCTTCTTGGGTGCCTTGGGGGGGTCTCTTGGGGCCTCTTGGGGGTCTCTTGGGGGCCTCCTGGGGGCCTCTTGGGGGCTTGGAGGAGATCGATCGACGAAGGGGGGTTCCCTAATTACAGTCCCCCCCATCAGGAGCCACGATCCTCGTGAGGGGTGTCGAATTTTAGCCCTTCCAGGGGTCGATCTTGGGCGCTCTAACTACCCGCGGCCCCCCCTGTCCAGGTCAGTGGGGAGGGGGTAGGGGGAGGGGTAAACCCCTCCCCGAAGGGGAAGAAGGAGGGGTGGAAGAGGAAACGCTCTAAACCACCGACGCCCAGAGGGCTGGTGGGATTATTGTAGTGGCCTCCGGCCAGTGCCGCCGATCCGGGGCGCTCCGCAAGATGATGATCAGGATGATGATGAAGATGATGATGACGAAGACGATGACGACGACGGGTGCTCGAAGTTATTTCTGGGATGTGGCCCTCAAGCCTCAAGTACGGTGGGAGCAACATGCCCCTTGAGCTGGTCCCCCCTCCCTCACGTTGCACCTCGGTCCAGACGCGGCAGGGGCAGCAGGCTGCTGGCACGCAGGACGGCGCCCCCCAGTCGGCGCTGGATATCGCCCTAGGTGGGCCGGGGTCGGGGCCAGGGCAGGGGACCGACGGATGGGGGAGCGGCGCCCGCCCGCCAGGAGCTCAGAGGAGCTCAGGGTACCGATGCTGGTGCCCTCCCCTCGCAGCCACGGCTGGGTTCGCTTCGAGCTGCTGGTCAGAGCGCACCCCTGGACGGGGAGCACAGTGGAAGCCCATGCCAAGAGACACCCTGCTTGCCACCAGGGTGCTCTGGGTTTCTTTGGTTTCGATGGTTCTGCCGTGGAAAGCCTGCCTTCCCCACACCAGAAATCGATGCACGTCCTGGTTGCCTCAGGGCTGGGCTCCTCGTGGAAGGTTTCTTGTGGTCGAGCTCCTTCCTGTGCGGCAGGCTCGCGTCGTGCCGACCGGCGGCGATCCCGCCGCCGGCCTTCGACGTTGTTCAGGAGGGAAAGAAACACACAGACACAATTAATCGTCGACTCCCAGGAAAATATGCAAAAATATGGGAAGTGGTGGGGAAGACACAAACCCCGAAAATATGAGAAAATATGGGGGATTATTTTATTTGTGTGTATTTATTTGTGTGTCCTAATTTCCCTTTAGATCTGACGTTTGGGGAACGGCCGACCGTGCAACGCTGAAGGACCTCCGCGGTGTCCGGAGCCGTCGCCGGGGCCGACTCGACACGACGCTGCCCCGCGGTGCCCTCGGCGCCACGGCGGGGCTCGCCTCGAGGTGTGCTGGTCGGGGCGCGCCCCTGGAGGAGCAGGTCTGGGGAGCCGCGGGGTCGGAGGAGGGGCGTCGGGGGCTGTGCGGAAGGTGCCCCTGGCCCAAGGTGCCCCCCAGCTCGTCCCCTTCCCTTTTCGAGCCCTGCGGGCCCCTCTCGGCCTCGTGAGGGCTGCTCCGAAGGCCGTGAGGGCCTCCCTGAAGGTCCTGGGGGCACACTGGGCCAAGGGGGCACCTCCAGCAGCGCCCGAGGATGGAGCAAGGAGGCCAGGGCAAGTCGAGGGCAGGGGCGCTTCCTGCGTGCTCCTCCCGTGGCTCCCTGCCGGGCCCAGGCCCGGGCACCTGCTCCCCTTCCAGGGTGACGCCTCTGAGCCGCAGGCGTGATTCACCGCCCACCAAACTACCCCAATCCAACCCGAAGGCCCCGATCTGCCCTCCGTTTCCAGTGTGGGGGGGGCGGGGAACATGGAGAGAACACGCATGAAACCCGTTACCCCCCCCAACCCGAAATTCGGGTCTTCGGGGTGGGTTGGGGTGGCCAGGTAGGTAGTCAATGG
>CAUYUJ010020071.1:758499-764563 GCA_963575745.1 Prorocentrum cordatum | reverse complement strand
TTTAGTAAACGCCCAAGACCGTTTAGTAAACGCCAATTGTCTGGTCCGGGTGGTTGTTCCTCCCTTGAGTTCAGGCGTTCAAGCATTTCTAAATAAAAACAACAACAACGTTTGAAAGTTGTGTTGTTCTTCGTGATGTGTTTCGTTTTACTCTACCTGTTTCCCATACCTCCCTGCCAAAACGAATAACAAAACACGGCCGAAGTCTAGCAAGGCAACGTTTCGGTCCAGCCCCGGCGCCTCGAAACCTTGTTTGCCTTGGCCCGTGGGCACGAGAAAGGTCGTATCCCGAGAGCACCGCATCCCGGGCCAGGCCTTCGTTCTGAAACACGTTTTCTGCCGCGGAGCACCCAGAAAGTCCAGAGACGGCGCGGCACCTCAGGACCCGCTTCCCTCGAGACCCCATGTCTGCCCTTCCTCACAGGAAGCGAGCAACACATAAACGTAAACGTTCGAGGATCCGCTCAGAACCCTTGGGTCAGCGGTGGGCCTCTCCAAGAAATCCCATCCATTTGCTCGGACAGTCGACTGTTCCTGTTTATGCCACTCCTTATTCCCAGAAGGAGGAGGATGATGTCATGATGCGAGTGCCTCAGGATACGGTCCAGGAATTCCAGAGTGTTCTTGCGGCCCTCGTTGCTGCAGCTCCGTGAGAAATGTCAGGGGATCTTGGAAATCCTGGCGCCGTTGAGGCTCTTGGAACGTATTGCTCCTCTTATTGAAAGACGTGGCGATCTCCAACCCCCTTCTTCACGGCTTATTACGGTCGATAGCTCATGTTTATGCCGCTTCTTTACGGCTGCTCGTGCTCATGCCACGCGATCCTTCGACAGCCTATGCTTATGCGTGGGCAGCTTAGCCCAATTGCGACCTCCAGCCCCTCGCGGAGTTGCCGAAGCCGTGGGCGAGGAAAGCGCGGAAGCCGTCCACGTCCCCACCGAAGCCGTGCTCGTCAAGGCGCGCGGCTTCCTCCTCCCTCCTGCGACGCGTCCGCCTCGCCGCCTCGCGCTTCCACTGCTCCAGGTGCGGCGGCATGCCAGACCTGATGGGCCTCCCAGATTGGCTCCGAGCAGAGGGGCTCGGAGGATCGCGCCACCTCGCCGATGCATCGCCGACTTCGGCGACGCAGCAGCGACGTCGGCGTCGAGCCACATCGGCGATGCTAGGAAGCTCAAAGCACTGTATAAACACAAACTTTTGGAGGTCCGCGCGGATCTCTTGAATCTGCGCTGACACCCCCTCCCTGGCGCACGGAGCGCGCCAGGGGCGGAGCTGGAGGCGCCGCCATGGGGGCCCAACGCCGATCCACGAAATCCGCGCGGACCTCCAAAAATGTATGTTCATGCAGATTTTTTGCTGTCTCGAGCACCGGCAATGCGGCGCGATCCCCCAACCCCCTTTATTCGGTACCCATTCGGGAGGCCTGGATCAGGGGTTGCCAAAGGTGCCCCTGACCCAAGGTGCCCCTGGCTTTGCGCTCAGTGTTGGAGCCCTGGGGCCCTCTGGGCCTCGTGACCGGTGCCCTGGGAGCCGTGGGAGCCTCCGCAGAAATCATGGGGGCACCTTTTGAGCAAGGACCGACCGTCCGGCATTCCTATAGTCCTACCACGAAATGTTCGTAGAACCCCAAAATGTTCTTAGAACAAAAGCAATGTTCTTAGAACATCAGCCCGATGTGCTAAAACCAGACAGTCCCATCCAGAAATGTTCTAAGAGCATCTCCTGGAAACCACCAAAAGGTTCTTAGAACATTGCTCGGTGGGGCTACGGGCGAGCCAGGACGCTTCGCCACTGCCTGCACCTTGGGCCAGGCGCACCTCTGGCAGCACCCGGCTCGAGGACCGCGCGCACTTTGGCACCTGCCGGTGCTGGGCCTCGGACCGCGCCTTGGCGGGGCTGCTCGAGCGGGCCTTGGCGGCCAGGGACCTGCCCGCCGGCCTCGCGAGGCTCAGCACGGGCAGCGCCCGAGGCCTGGCGCCGCTGCAGAAGTCCAGGAGCGAGTCGTCTGGGCTCGCGTCGCCGTCGGCGTTCCTCACCAGGGCCTCGACCGCCGAGGCGACCCTGGATATGCGAACGTTCCGCAAGTTGAACATCACGAGGAGGAGGAGGAGAAGGAATGGAGGAGGAGGAGGAGGAGGAGGAGGAGGAGGAGGAGGAGGAGGAGGAGGGCGGAGGAGGAGGAGGAGGAGGAGGAGGAGGGAGGGGCGGATGTGAGCGGAGGAGGAGGAGGAGGATGGCGGAGGAGGAGGAGGAGGAGGGCGGAGGAGGGAGGAGGAGGGAGGAGGAGGAGGAAGGAGGAGGAGGACCAGTGCAAACCCAAGAGTCATCAACGATGTTGGAGTAAACCCTCCCTCCGAGCCCACCCCCTTTCATAGGCCCCTATAACGGTTCATTTCCATTGACGGAACTGCCTCGTTGGAAAGCACCGGTTTGGAGACCCTGAAGCATGCCAAAACATTGTTCTCGGGTTTCCAACGCCACGGATCAACCTACCTGTTGCTGCTTGACGATCCGGAATCGTGCCAGAACGCCACTCCTGGGAGTTCAGCACAGAATCAGCACAGCTGCTGCACCAGCATTACCATCAATCCGTCCAAGCCACCATTGCTGCTACGTTGCTGATGGGAGCCCGTGAGACTCTTGCAATCGTTCGAAGCGAATGTGCGCGGCGCTCCGGCGAGAACCACATTTTGAGAAGGGACCACCCTCCATCCGTGAAGCTCTTACATGTTTTATAGAAGGTGTGCGGCACTCCGTGCGAGGGCCACATTTTGGAAACGACCCGCCCTCAATCCGCGAAGCTCTTGCCAGTGTTTTGAAACGAAGGCGCGCGGCGCTGAGGCGATGACGACACTTTGAAAACCACCCGCCCTCAATCCGTGAAGCTCTTGCAAGTTTTTGAAACGAATGTGCCGGCGCTAAGGCGAGAACCACATTTTGAAAACCACCTGCCCTCAACCCGTGAAACTGTGGTCATTCTTTTGGCTTCAGAAGCGTCGATGGTGAGGACGTCTCAAGCGAAACGCCCTGACCGCCCTAAAACTTGCCTCGGGTTGCGACAGTGAGAAGTTATTCATAAGGAAAAAGAAGGGAGGAGGAGGGAGGAGGAAGAGGAGGAGGAGGGACGGGGAGGAGGAAGAAAAGGTCCAGTGTAAACCCAAGAGTCAGCAACGATGTTGGAATTGACCCTCCCTCCAAGCTCCCTCTTCATAGGCCCCTACAACGGTTCTGTTCCATTGTCGGAACTGCCTCGTTGGAAGACAACCATTTGAAGATCCTGAAACATGCCAAAATATTACTCTCGGGATTTCAACGCCACGTATCAACCTGACTGCTGCGTTTTGACGATCCGGAATCATGTCGTAACGCCATTTTGGGAATTTCAACACCGCGGATCAAAATAACTGTTGCACCAACATAATCACGAATCCTTCCAAAACACCGCTTTTGGCACGTTGATCATGGGAATCCGTGAAACTAGATAAATGTTTAAAACGAATGTGCACGGCGCTACGGCGAGAACCACATTTTGAAAAAGGAACCGCCCTCAATCCGTGAAGATCTTGCATTTTGTTTCAACGAGTGTGCGCGGCGCTTAGGCGAGAACCACATTTTGAAAATAAAGCGCCCTCAATCCGTGAAACGCTTGCAAATGTTTGAAACGAATGTGCGCGGCGCTCAAGCGAAGGCCATATTTTCAAAACGACCCGCCCGCCATCCGTGAAACTCTTGGAAATGTTTAAAACAAATGTGTGCGGCACTAAGGCTTGAAAACGACCCGCCCTCAATCCGTGAAGCTCTTGCAAATGTTTAAAACGAATGCGCGCGGCGCTGGGGCGAAAACCACATTTGAAAACCACACGCCCTCAATCCGTGAAACTCTTGCACATCTTTAAAAACGAATGTTCGCGACGCGAAAACGAGAATCACATTTTGAAAACGACCTGCCCACAATCCGTGAAAGATTCTAGCACATGTTTAAAACGATGGTGCGCGGAGCTAATGCGAGAGCCACATTTGGAAAACCACCCGCCCTCCAGCTGCAAAACTGTTGTCACTCTGAAAGCTTCAGAGTCATAAGTGGTGAGGAAGCCTCGGGCGAACCGCCCGGCCCGCCCTAAAAACTTGCCTCGGGGTGCGACAGGGAGAAGTCATCTATAAGGAGAAGGAATGGAGGAGGAGCAGGAGGAGGAGGGAGGGAGGAAGAGGAGAGGAGGAGGAGGAGGAGGAGGAGGAGGAGGAGGAGGAGGAGAAGGAGGAGGAGGAGGAGGAGAGGACAGAGAGGAGAGAGGAGGGAGGGAGGAAGATACCCAGGCGGACTGCCTGCAAACAGCAAGGCAGGGCCTACTGGTACTGTGCAACATGCATCCTTGAGCCGCAATGCCGGCCCGCCCGATCTGGAGGTCTCACGCCAATTTCCATTTGAATATTCGCTCTTTGGGTCGCCGGCGCGAAGTAAGCCAAGGATTCATTCAGGCATTTTTGTTCGCACCGCGCTGTAGCCGTGGCGACGAGAGCCTGCAGAAGCGCCCCGAACCTTCGAGGTGACGGCGACGACAGCGACTCTTGGCAGAACACATCGGCCAACACGCAGGTACCACCAGAGGCAAGAGCCCCGCAGGGTCCTCCTCGTGGTGTGCTCTCTCTGCGTATGGCGTTCCGCCGTGGACATCTCCAATCTTTAACTCGGGCAAGCACCTTGGACCCTCGCTGAAGGTGGCCCGCTGGTGATGTCGCTTCTCCTCCATCCAAGCCAGCAACACCTCGGCACGCTCAAGGGGATGGCGCCAGGGGGGGCGGCCCTCTACAAAGGCGGGGAGGAGGTCGCAGACAGAAAGGGGGGCTTCTCACAAGGGCTCAGGGCTGGACCTAGGCGTTGTCTTTCGCCTTGTGTTCGTCTTGATGCTTCCTTCTGCTCTGCCTGTTTTCCTGCACCTCCCTGCCAGAAGGAACACCAAAGCACAGCGGAGTCCAGCAGCACAGCGCTTACGCCCAGCCCTGTCTCGCAAGGGCCCGGGGCCTCTCGTGCAGAGGCCAGGGAGGGGGGGGGCTTCCTGGCGGGCCTCCCACGCCCCCCCCGCGCGCGCCCATTCCCCGGGGCGCGCGCCGCCAAACTCGGGGCGTGCTGGCCTGGCGGCGGCGACTCTCGCCGGGAGGAGCCGGAGGTGGTGAGGCACAGAGGCGGTCGGGGGCCCAGGCTGAAACCACGTTTGCGTTACTAGACGAGCGCGTTCCGCTACTCGCAAAGTAGCAGCTCGCAAGCGGCCTGGATCCGCCGGTGGGGATCTACGATCCATGCCATCGAAGCAGGCATGTGTTCTTCGGACGTTTGCGAGTAGGCACTTTGCGAGTAGTGGAACGCGGTCGGTGAGTTGCCGAGGAACCCTGCACACCTAGTGTACCTGCGGCGCGCTGCTGCAATCACTGCGTCGCGGATGGTACGGGGCGCCCACCCCCCGCCCCCCTTGCGTGCCCCCCTCTGGTGTCGAGCCAGTGCGCGACAGATGGCCCTCCCGCCCCCTGCGCGCCTGGGGTCGAGGAAGTCCAGGTCTGCCACGCTCTGCGAGCCTGCGACTGATAGCGTGCACCCCCCCTCTGCGCGCCCCCTTCCGGTGTGGACAGTGTGACGCCTGTCTCGCCCTGCGACACTGGCACGGACCTGTACGACCACCCTTCGGGTGATCAGGAGGTTGTGGGTGGAGGAGAAGGGAGGAACCAACATCTGACTCTATCGATCTCACTCAACGGGACACCACGGGACACCACGGGACAATTGTCGATTTCACTATCGATCTCACTATCGATCTCACTCAACGGGACACCACGGGACACCACGGGCCACCACGGGACGCCACGGGACACCGCGGGACACCTCTCGATCTCACTATCGGTCTCACTATCGATCTTACTTTCGATCTCACTCAACACCATAAGACACCACGGGACACCACGGGACACCTCGGGACACCACATCGTTCTCAATATCGATCTCACTACAGATCTCACTACCGATCTCACTCAACGGGACACCACGGGACACCACGGGACACCTGTCGATCTCACT
>CAUYUJ010020071.1:705999-753499 GCA_963575745.1 Prorocentrum cordatum | reverse complement strand
GACAGCTGCACTCTGAGCCTCCTGGATCCCCCCCTCGCGGCGACCACTGCCCGCGGGGTCGTCTCGGCATCCACCTCTCGGCGGCGAGCGAGGGGGGGAAGAGAGGGGGGGCGAGGGCCTTCTCGGAAGGCGGCGGGACTTCTCAGGAGCCCTCGCACCTTATGAGAGGCTCCCGATGTCTGTTTGGGGGAAAACTCAGAAGACTCCTCAGGACGCCAGAGCACTTCAGAGCCTCCTGAGAAGGTCCTCCTCCTCCTCCTCCTCCTCCTCCTCCTCCTCCTCCCTCCTCCTCCTCCCTCCTCCTCCTCCTCCTCCTCCTCCTCCTCCTCCTCCTCCTCCTCCTCCTCGGACGCCTGGTGGCTTCTGGAGCGTGCCTCGGCGCTCCAAGTGGCCGCCTGGGGGGCGAGCTGGGCACCGCCGGGAGGCCCTCGGCGAGGCGGCGCAGCCGCCACGGCGCACCCCGAGCCCCGAGGGGGCCGTCGAAAGCGCGCGAGCACCTCGCACTCCGAAACCCGCACCCCCTCGAGCCTCGCACTTCCCCCCCCCCTGAACCCGCAACCCGCAACCCGAAACCCGCAACCCGCAACCCGCAGCCCGAAGCCCGAAACCCGCAACCCCTCGAACCTCGCACTCACCCCTCGAACCCGCAACCCACGACGCACCCCGAGCCTCGAGGGCCGTCGAAAGCGCGCGGGAGCCTCGCACTCCGAAACCCGCAACCCCTCGCACCCCCCGCACCTAGGGGGCAAACAAACCTATCTCGCTGTTGACCACCCTCGCTGCCAGGAGATGCCACGCGGTGCCAAACTGCGGCCTGCACTGGTCAGGCCGCCTGACGAGGCGGCGCGTGGTAGGGCTTGGTTTTGCCTGGAAGCGAAAGCGGGGTAGGCAATTCACGCTCTAAGCACCCGCCACTTCCCCCCCCCCTAAAACAGGGCTGGGATCGGGATAAATCGCTCCAGAGCGTTCTGGAGCGCTCTCAGAGCGTTCCGGAACGCTCTGGAGCGGCCGCGGCGCCCAATGCATCCTCCAAACCCGCCGATTCTCAGAGATCTCGCGTTATCCCGATCCGAGTTTGTCCCGATCTTCGCGTCGTTTTACCCCCCCCGAGCGCGCCGCCGCACCTCCACCTCCACGGCGCCGCCGGCCGAGGACCGCACCGCGGCCTTGGCGCCGTTCAGGGCCGCGTCCTCTTGGGAACCCCCAAACCGGGTGGTGAGATACCAGGTGGCGACCTGGAATCCCCAAAAAGGTCACCGCTGGGGTTGGGGACGCGGGGTCACCACCGGGTTCTGTGACTCCTGGACCCACCAGTGTCCGGGACATCCTCGGAAAAGCGCACGAGTCCCCAAACCGGGTGGTGACACCAAATCGCCCGAGACTCACCGCCAGGTGTAGAGGCCTCCTAGATGGGGTCGGAGTAGATGGGGTCGAAGGATCGCGCCGTATCGGCGATACATCGGCGATTCATCGGCGATGCATCGGCGATGCACTGGCGATGCACTGGCGATGCATCGTCGACGTCGGCGATGCATTGGCGACGTCGACCTGAAGCAAATCGGCCCTTACATCGAGCCGCATCGGCGATGCATCGGCGATGCGGCGCGATCCTCCGACCCCATCTACTCCGACCCCATCTAGGAGGCCTAGAAGGTGCTGTCACCACCACGTCTGGGGACCACCAAGTCCTCGCCGGGGAGCCCCACGAGGCGCACCGGGGTGCCCGCCGCGGGCGGCCGCCCCGGCGCCCGGCGGTGGTCGCGGGGCCCGCGGCTCTCCGTGGGCCGGTCGTAGTGGATGAGCCTGAAGGGGCCCTGGGGCACACAAGTAAATACACACAAATGAAATGGTTCCCCATATTTTCCCATACTTTCTGGATTTTTACCTTCCCGCCCAATTGCCATATTTTCCCATATTTTCTGGGGAATCGACGGTTCATTGTGTCTGTGTGTTTTTCCTCCTCCCGAGAGCCGCAGGGTGGGCGAGGTCTCCGTGGGCATCGCGGCGAGGTCCACGCCGACGTCGGGGAGGAAGAGAGGGGCCCCCAGAAGCAGACGCCCTCGGAGGTCCGCGCAGGTTTTGTCTCTTGGCTCGGGGACGTTGTTTTTTTGGGGGGGGGCGCGGCGAGGTCCACGCCGAGGTCGGGAGGAGGAGAGGGGCCCCCAGAAGCACACGCCCTCGGAGGTCCGCGCAGGTCGTCTCTTGGCTCGGGGACGGTATTTTTTTTGGGGGGGGGCGCGCGGAGCGCGCCGTGGGGCGGAGCCAGAGGCGCCGCCAAGGGGGGCCCAGCGCAGATCCAAGAAATCCGTGTGGAGCTCGTGAGCGTTCTTGCCCGGCGTTTCGACATTGGGCGGAAGGGGGGGGGGGTCTGGTTCCGGACCTCTGCTTAGTGCGACTGTTTGCGGCAGTGCGTTCGATGGGGGAGGCTCTACCTGCTCGACACTGGCGCCAAAAACGGCCAGGATCTACTCCATTTGGGGGGGGGTGCGAGGGCCCGCGCCGATCGGCAGAACAACCAATAGAGCAACGATCAGCTCCGAAAGTGTCTGCTTATGTCGCTCTTGTCTTCCTCGCGATGTCACGGCCCACCTCCTCGCAGACGCGAAGCGCCAGCCGCTCGAAGAGGGCGAAGGCGCCCATGGCGCCCCGGAGCTCCTCCGGGCAGCCCGCCAGCCCCCGCCGCAGCTCGAACAGCTCGTACGTGCCCGGGAACGGTGGGCGGCCCGCGCAGGTGGGTGGCGCCAGGGGGAGAGGCCTTCTGCGGAGGCGAGGGGCTCCGCACAGGGGCAGGGGGACCCCGCCTTCGCCCGGCCCCTGCACGCAGGGCGTCAGCACACGGGGCGGCAGCCAAGGGGCCTCTGCAAGGGAGAACGGGGCGGCAGGGCATGCGCCTCTCGCACTGGTGCGTGCTACGCCGGGGCGACGAAAACGTCGACACATCATCATTAGCTCTGGGCGGGGGGGTTCACCTCGCACTCGTTAACGGGCGAAGAACGGTATAAAATAAACTTTTTCGCTGTCGGGGCGCCTGCCCCAGGGCGGCTGGAAAGTTTATACCCTTACGGTGGCACCGTAGGGGTAGAAACTTTCCAGCCGCCCAGGGGCAGGCGCCCCCGACAGCGAAAAGTTTATTTTATACCGTTCTTCGCTCGCTGACCACTGGCAACTCATCCTCGGCTGCCGGCCCGTTCACTGACGCTCCGTGTGCAGGGGCTTGGCTTCCCCAGGACGCCCCACGGCTCCGCAGACTGCCTCCGCCCTCGCGCTGCCCCCCTTCTGCGCGCCGCCAGCATGGGGTCAGGTACCCGCCCGGCACGGGGTAGACCTTGAAGGTCTCCTTGTACCTGGCCTCCCTGGCGAAGACCGAAGAAGGAACGACCACATCTGGCAGGTTCGTGCCGTGACGACCCCGGCGCTGGTTTTTGACACCGCGTGGATCGTCCTCTGAACGATCGGCGGCTCTTCGATCGCCAGATCGCTCCTTATTTGCCGACTCTGGGCCACTGGCGGCGGTCAAACTTGAACGCCCGCGGTGGGGTCGCTGCCACGTCGGCACGACACGAACCTACTGTGAGCATATACTTTCGACGGTCCGCGCAGGTTTTCTTGCATCGGCACTGGAACCCCCTCCCTGACGCGCGGGGAGGTCCAACGCCGATCCAAGAAGTCTGCGTGAACCCCCGGAAGTCTATGTCCGGGGAGACAGAAGAATCGGGTTCGGGGGACTCGGGTTGGCCTGACGGGGCCATCATGGAAACGACGAGACATAGTCTGAAACTTGACGCATGCTCCCGCTGCAAACATCCCGCGAAAACTGGACCGTCCAAACCCACGACGCGCTCGTCAAAAAGCTTCGGCGAACCCGAGTTCCGGCGTACAGTGGAGGCCAGTCCACAAGGAACCTTTCACAAGAGACTCAATCCTGAGACCCCTGGACGTCAATTGACGTTTGGTGTGGGAGCGTCGCGCTTTCCATAGCAAAACCATCGAAACCCAGGGCACCCTGGAGGCAAGCAGGGTGTTTCTTGGCATGGGTCTCCACTGTACTCGAGTCTTACGTTGGACCGCTCTGTCTATGCAGCTCTTCCCCCTTCGAGAAGAACTCTCGGCTGCGGGCGAACAGCGCGTCGACCAGCTGGTGCTCCTCGCTACTGAGGCGCACCACCGCGTAGCCCTGCGCGCGAAGGGCCCCCAGCGCCCAGCCCAGGGGCTCGCTGCTGGCGCCATGGCCGACGATCGGCGGCGAGCGAGGGGGGGGTGAAGTGAGAGGGAGAAGGCCTTCTCAGAAGGCGGCTGGGTTTCTCCGAAGCCCTTGCGCCTTCTGAGATTTTTTTTGTTTGCGTCTCCGGGGAAGGCTTGGAACCCTTCTAGGAAGGCTGGGGGACTTCCGAGCCTCCTAAGAAGGCCTGCCCCTTCTCGCTTCCCCCCCTCGCCCGCCGCCGAGACGAAAGCGCCTGCGTCGCCGGCCTCGGGGGGGCCGGCGAAGCGCCGCTCCAGGCTGGCCTGCTGCCTGCTCCTATTGAGAGGCAGCGATCTATCCACATCCACCGCCTGGGGATGCGACGTCCCGGGCCCCCAGCAGGCAGTGGGTATGCGGATCTACTTTGGCCCCCAGGGTCGAGGAGACGCAAGACTCGGGTAATTACGGGGGACTCGGGTTGGCCTGTCGGGGCCATCCTGAAAATGCCTGGAGCCAGTCTGAAATTTGACGCGAGCTCCCGCCGCAGACATCCCACGAAAACTGGACCGTCCAAATCCAGGACGCGCTCGTCCAAAAGCGCCGGCGAACCCGAGGTCCGGCGCTCTCGAGTCTTACGCTTCCCCGGCAGAGGGCCGAATACATCCAGCTCCACCGCCTGTGGAGGTCCGCGAGGAGCGATCACCCAGGCGGTGGTTATATGGATGGTGGGCGTTTTCTTATTCGGCGTTTCAACACTGGGCGGAAGGGGCGGAAAGGGGGGGGGGTCTGGCTTCGGACCTCTGCTCAGTGCGACTGTTTGGAACCGTGCGTCCTCTGGGGGAGACCCCACCGGCTTGAACAAAGAAGCCGAAAACAGCCAAGACCTGCTCTATGAAAGGGGGGGAGGGGGGGGGGCGAGGGCCCGCGCCGATCGGCAAAACAGCGAATAAGCAAACGATCACACAGATCCCCGCCTCGGGCCTGTGGCCCGGCCGGCACCCTGGCCAGCGAGACACCCTCGCTGCGGGCCCCGAGTCTCCCTTCCCAGTGCGGCGAAGGGGGCGCCAGTGCACCGTCCCAGGTCTGGGCTCCCTTCAGGCCCCGCTCCAGCGCGGCAAAGCATGCTTTTGGCTGCAGGTCGTCCGCGGATGCCCAAACATCAGGCCGCTCCAAGATTTGCGATGTGTGGGCCCCAGACATCTGGACCACTTCCTCTGGGCCGCCTTCGCATCCTGAGCAGTTGTTTGACGCTCCCGAAGCCCGCCAAAAGCTCGCGGAGGCTGGAAATTGTCAAAACCAGCCGCTCCCATTTTGGCTTGGAGCGTCGGATCTCAGGGCAGCAAACATCCGACGTCGTGTTTTTTTTCGCAGCGGGGTTCCCCAGAAGTTTAGATCACTGCCCAGCTTTTTGCGGACGGTCCTGTGAAGGGGCCTGGGACAAACAAATAGATACACACAAATCCCAGGATTCCCCATCTGTTTCCATATTTTCAGGGTTGTTGTCTTCCCCCCACTTCCCATATGTTCCTATATTTTCCTGGGAGTCGACAATTAATTGTGTCTGTGTGTTTTTCCCTCCTGATCCTGGAGCTCCTGGCCCTGGAGCCAGAACCTCTGCACACGCCGTCCGCCGTGCTATTTCTCCACGACGCGGAGGGGGCCTGGGCTCGGCTCAAGGATCTGGCCCCCGGGGCGGCACCTAATTACGGCGACGTGAACGACCAGGATGAGACTGAGCTGCATGATGACTGGAAGTCGGTGCACCAAAGCCTTCCTCAATTCGCCGTCTTGAGGCCTCTGGGGGGCCTCTTGGGCCGTCTTCGGCCATCTTGAGGGCCATCTTGGAAGTTCTGGGGGAGCACAGATCAGGGATCGACCCAGACAGTGTTCTTCATTGTCGTTCTGTTGTAGTCGTTCATCGTTTTGCCTTCACTCCGCCTTTGCTGCAAAACGGAGTCGAAACGAAAACGGCCCACGCCATCGCCGAGAAACATCGTGCAGGTCGACCCCTGGCAAAGATATACCATAAGGAACGCCAAACATATATACATTTATGTATATATGTGTGTTGCTCCCATCGCATTTCAGGACACAATCCCAAACATAATTTCCAGCACCCATGAAAGTATCTAACCATTGTCGAGCGAGTATCGCCTCGCAGGGCCCGACACGCGAACACCCGCCAGCTTCGAGACTCCCTCGGTGCTCGAAATTCTTTCTGCTGGCCCAGGCCAATGTAGGTTGGTACATCTTCTACATAGTATACATGAGTGTATATCTATACATATAGATGTATTTTTATATACTATATTCGGGTTGGGCGAAAGGGGGGGATAGCAAAGGGGGGGTTTGAGAATCAGCTCACGTAGCTGATTTTCCCGGCGCCTCCCGGCGCCGGAGACGGCTGTGTATCGAGGAATAGGCCCCTCGGTGGTGCCGAAACCAGCTGCGTGCAGCAAATTTCGTATCCCCCCCTCTTTTCCAATCCCCCCCTTTCGTCCGGCCCAATATATATATATATATATATATATATTCATATATATGTGTATATGTATATGTAGATGTAACTGTATATATATATATATATCTATAGATACATATATATATATATATATGCATGTGTGTATACACAAATCCACATGTACGTGCACCTGCTCCAAAGCGGAAGCGCAGGGGCCTGCTGTGGCCACGGCGAGCCTCGGCCACGGACGGGCTCCCTGGGCCGCGCCGCGCGGCCCGCGGACCGACCCGAACAAGCGCTCCCCTCCCGAGCCCCCCAAGAAGAGGGAGGCCCTCGCCGCGGCGCCGCGGGCCGTGCGCCCCCGAGGCGCGGCGGCGCGGGGGGGCAGCCCACGGGCTTGGACGCCCGAAATCGGTGCGGAAAGAATGGGTACGATGCCCAACAGCAGTCCCTGTTCGTTCTGAACAGGACTCGCTGTCCACGCCGCCTCGGCCTCTGTCCACTCGAGACAGAAGGCCGCCCGCCCAACAGCGGCCGCTGCTGGTTTGGGACAACACTTGTTGCTGGGCATCGCACCCACTCTTTCCGTACCCATTTCGGGCGCCCAAAACGGGGAGCCCCGCCTCCACTGCAGAGGCCCCCCTGGCTGCGGCGCGGCCCTCCGACCCCCGCTCCTCCGAACGCCACCTGGGAGGCCACGGGTCCACGGCACCCGCCCGCCTCCACGGCGCCCGGCCTCGGCCGCCGCCGGCGTTCCTGCGGAGGCCTTCGGGGGCCGGCCTCGGGGGAGCCCTGGCGCCTGCAGGGTCGCCCGCGCGTGGGGGTTGAGAGGATGGGGGGGGGCGTTCCAGGCGGGGTTCGGAGGGTTCGGAGGAGCACCGCTCTAAACGGCTCCTGGAAGAAGGACATGTGAGCGCCCATCTGGGTTCGTTCCCTGCAATGGAGGCCAGTCCACAAGAAACCTTGCGCAAGGAACCCAACCCTGAGGCCCCAGGACGTCCATTGATTCCTGGCGTGGGAGCGGCACGCCTTCCATCGCAAAGACCATCGAAACCCAAATAATCCAGGGCACCCTGGAGGCAAGCAGGGTGTCTCTTGGCATGGGTCCTCACTGTACGGGGGGGCTGGCACGCAGTCAACCCGTACCCATCGGTCGGAAGAAGTAGGCAGAAACATGAAGCAAGAAGGCGTTGGAAATAGATTGGGTTCCGTCCGCCCCCGAGGAGGACGGAAAAGGTGAAGCAACTCGATCATTGAAGTAGGAATGCGCTTAAAGTAGATTGGAATATCAGAATCCAAACATCCCTACTTTCAACGACCGATGGGTATAGTGAAGATGCGCGATAAAGATACACAAGCCTCTGAAGGCCATGTCGACACTTTGCGAGCGGCGCGCGGCCAGCGACAGCGGCCCAAGGGTGGGCCGAGGAGGCAAGGATGCAAGGGTATCCCTGGGAAGATTGCCCATCCTTGCTGTGCGGGTTGACTGTAGGGAAGAATGCATCCACCTGGAATCGGCGGTACATCGCCGATAGATCGTCGATAGGCCCCTGATGACGAAACCGCACCTCTCTCGGGCGCGGCCTGACCGACCTCAAGCAAACCATCCCCTTCCGTGACGTCATCTTCGCCTCTCAAGCTTCCCTCCGGCCGCATACTCGGGTCGGGCGAAAGGGGGGGATAGCAAAAGGGGGGTTTGAAAATATCAGCTCACGTAGCTGATTTTCCCGGCGCCTCCCGGCGCCGGAGGCGACTGTGTATCGAGGAATGGCCCCCTTGGTGGAGCCGAAACCAGCTGCATGCAGCAAATTTCGTAACGCCCCCTTTCCCAATCCCCCCCTTTCGTCCGGCCCGACACACCTCCGTCTTGGGGCGAGGCGATGGGGGACGCCACGGAAGGGGGGTGGCTTTGCTGGGGGTCGGGCAGGCCGCCCCTGACTTCCTGGGCGGCTTGGGGCTAGCGCCAGGTGGGGCATGGCCCCCTTACGGGCGGCTTTTGGAAGAACACCCCAAACATTATCCTGGCGAAGGACCCAACCATAAGCAATTGTTCGTAACGCGTTGTGGATGCCGCTTTCGGTGGGGCTCCCTATGGGGCCACGAAACGCTGCCGTGGGTGGGGGAACCGCATGCGAACTGCGCTACTGGGGCGGGCCTTCGGTGGAGCTCCCTATGGGGCCACGAATCGCTGCCTTGGGTGGGGGAACCGCATGCGAGAGCAGCCACTGGGGCCTTCGGTGGAGCTCCCTATGGGGCCACGAAGCGCTGCCCTGGGTGGGGGAACCGCATGCGAACACCCCCACTGGGGCCTTCGGTGGAGCTCCCTATGGGGCCACGAAACGCTGCCCCGGGTGGGGGAACCGCATGCGAACACCCCCAATGGGGCCTTCGGTGGAGCTCCCTATGGGGCCACGCCCTATGGGACTACGAAACGTGTGAGAGGTGTGCCGATAGCAGAGGCAAGGAGGGGGAGGAGGGAGGAGGGAGGGGGCAGCGGAAGGAGGAGACGCGGGGCACCGTCTCTTGAAAACGAGGACCCAACACCACAGGATGTTTGGGAAAAACGGGATCCGCATCGAGCCGCATCGCCGATGCATCGGCGATGCGGCGCGATCCTCTGACCCCACCTGCTCGGACCCAATCTGGGAGGCCTAGAATTAGGTCGGGCATGCCCTCCTACAGGCGGATCTTGGGAGGAACATTAAAAAAAGCAATCACAAACTATTCAAACATATAACGAAATAGTGGACAAGTCGTCCCCTGACTGTGTTTTCTGCCAACCTTTTGGCTACTCCTCCTGTGGAGGGACACGACCGACTCCGAGTCTAGCAGGGCCCCGCCCGATCCGACTCTCGAAGGAGTAGGAGGAGTAGGAGGAGGAGGAGGAGGAGGAGGAGGAGTAGGAGGAGGAGGAAGAGGAGGAAGAGGAGGAGAAGCAGAACGATGCGAAGGCGGACGAGGAGTAGGAGGAGGAGGAGGAGGAGGAGGAAGGAGGAGGAGGAGGAGGAGGAGGAGGAGGCGGAGGAGGCGGAGGAGGCGGAGGAGGCGGAGGAGGCGGAGGAGGCCGAGCCCAGCAGGAGGGCCCCGCCCGACCCGACACTCGGGGGAGGCTCGGGGGCCCGCCCATCGCGCGCACGCCGCGGGCCCGGGGGCCGCGGGCCGTCGCCGCCGGGCGCCTGCAGGGACCCCCGGCCGCGGCGGCGCCGCAGTGCACCATCTGCGCGCGCGGGCGCTGCGCTGCGCTGCCCCTGCGAGCCGGGCGTGGCACTGCAATTTCTCTGGATGCGGGCGCCTCCCCCCCCCTCCCGCCTCCCTCCTCCCTGCTCCCCTCCTCCCCCCCCCCCCCCCCGGCCTCCCTCCTCGTCTCTCCTCTGTCCTCCCCCTCGTCCTCCTCGTCCCCCCTCCCTCGTCTTCCCCCTCTCCCTCCTTCTCTCTCCTTTTTCCTCCCTTTTCCTCCTCCTCCTCCTCCTCCTCCTCCTCCTCCTCCTCCTCTCCTGGTCCTCCTCCTCCTCCTCCTCCTCCTCCTCCTCCTCCTCCTCCTCTCTCCTCCTCCTCTCTCCTTTTCCATCCTCCTCCTCCTCCTCCTCCTTCGCACCCCTCCCTGGGCCTCTCCCGCCGCTGCCGTCGCCGCCGCTGCCGCCTCCTCCCTTCCGAGGCTTCCGTGGTCCGTGGAAGGCCCCCCAAAAAGGCCTCCCCCCGCAGGTGGACCCCCCCGCGCGCCTTCGAGTCCCGGGAGCCTCACTAAGCAGTCCGACTCGAAGAATGGGGCAGATCGGGCGGGCGGCAATGAGGGGTGATCCAAATGGATGGGGGTGACGAAAAATGCCCTACAGGGCACCGGATGGCCCCAAAAGAGGCCCTACAGGGATCCTTTAGGGCCTTCTTCTTCACCCCCCATTTGGGTCACCACCCATTACCGCCCGCCCGAGCAGGGGGACGAGGTTTCGGGTTCCCGTCGTGATCTTGCGCGATGCTTTGTTTTGGCTGCAACGTCAGATCTGAGGGGCGCGGCAGCTGCGCGGGCGGCGGGCGGCGGTCGGCAAGGCGGGCAGTGCTGAGCTCCTGCGGGGATCGGCGCGGAAGTCCGTTCGGCTACACTCAAGAGTGACCCTGGGCAATCTAATTTTGGAATCCCGAAACGGTGCGGTGACAGACCGTGCGGTGACCTCGAAATCCCCGAAGACCTCACCGTACGGTTTTGGGAACTCGGATGCCCCTGTCGCCCAAGACGTCCTCGGAGAACGACCCGAGTCCCAAAACCGTGCGGTGACCACGAATCCCCACCGACTCACCGCACGGTGTGGTCACCACCCCGCTTGGGGGCCCCCGACTCATATTGCGCAAGCCGCTGCTGTCGCATCGCGTTCAGCGACCGGGGGGCACCCAGGGAAGTCCCCGCGACTGCCCCTGATAGTAGGGGAACGAAAACTGGCGTAAACATAAAAACTCGGGGGTCCGCGCCGATTCCTCGGATCGGCGCTGGACCCCCCTCCCTGGCGCGCGGAGCGCGCCAGGGGCGGCGCCGGAGGCGCCGCGAGGGGGGTCCAGCGCGGATCCGAGAAATCCGCGCGGACCTCCGAGCTCTCATGTTCATGCCATTGTTCGTTCCCCTATGATGGTGCGAGTCCCCATGACCTCCACGGTTCGATTGGGGGCTCGGCCACTGACGGGCCTGGGGCAGGTGCTGAGAGCTCGGCGCTCGGGCCGGGTGCTCACGTCGGTGCCGAGAGAGCTCGGCCCTCGGGCCGGCGCGCCGCGCGGGCAGTGCCGGGACTCGGCGCGGGCGGTGCCCAGGCTGCCCAGGGGGATCGGGGGGGTGCTATGGATGCCAAGGTGGGCTCGATCTGGCCTAACGTACAGTCACCCCGCAGAGTAAGGATGCGCGATAAGGATGCAAGACCCTTGGCAGCCCATTTCGAAGTTTTCGAGCGGGGCGCGACCAACGAAAGTGGCCAAGGATGCACCCAGGAAGCAAGGATGCAAGGGTACCCTTGGGAGGGATGCCCATCCTTACTCTGCGGGTCGACTGTAGTAGCTTAGGGGGGGTCACGATCCGGGCTGACTTTTCTCCGCTGGGCTGAGCCAGATAGAACCCCCTGTGGAATCCACGGCTGCCCCCCTCCCCTCAGCACCCCGCGCGCCGATCCCAGCAGCACCCGCGCGGCCATCCGGCCCGAGGGCCGAGCCCGCAGTGCCGACGTAGGCACCCCGCCCGGGCGCCGAGCTCTCGGCACCCGCCCCAGGTCCAACAGGGGGCGCGCCCCCCGTCAGGGGCCGAGCCCCCCCCGTCGCCCCGGCAGCCTCGGCGCCGGAGTGGCCCTCGCACGGGGGCGGCTGCCGCCAAGGTTCTCCACGGCGGCCGCTGCCGCTGTTGGACAACATGTGAGCGACGAAAACAAAGGACCGGGTCTCACGCGAGAAGGCACAGCGGCCTCGCGCGGGCCGCTTGCGCGCAAGTCTCCGCGCAACCAGACGTGACTGTTTGCGGCGCTCGTATGCCTTCGGGCATCGTATCCATTTTCTCCGTACCCGTGGTGCAGACTGGCACCGAGATCCTGGCGCTGCACCTGTATTCACGCCGGGCGACTGCCGCACAGCGTCGGGCCTCCCGAACCCATCTCGCGGATCGATCCCGCCAGTTGAGTGCCGCAGGAAGATGCTGGCTGGCAGGCCTGAACATGGCTGTGGCTGCTCGTGGCCAATGCTGGTGAAGCGAACCGAATCGAGCCGGATGGGAATCGGAATCGCGCCCCCCCAGCTGGCGAATCGAATCGCATCGAACCGCATCGTGGCCAGCCCTGCCTGGAGGCTCTGGTCGTGCTTTCTCACGGTGCCAAGCCCTTTTGCTCGCGGCAGGGCCCCGCGGGCAGCCTCGGCCGAAGAGGAGCGCGGTGGGGCGGCGCGTGGTCAGATCGGGGCGAGCGAGAGGGGGAGGTACCCGCGACAGGTATCGTAAGGGCTGCGCGGCAAGGATGCAAGGGCCTTGGAGGACCACGTTATTTTGTTTTTGAAAGGAGGCTGGCCAGCGAAAGTCGCTGAGGATGGGACGAAGGGGCAGGGGTGCAAGGGGCACCCTGGGGAAGGTTGCCCATCCTTGCCATGCGGGCTGACTGCAGGTGCTCAGCGAATCGGCTCGCATACCCGGCTCTCCCGGCGCACCCCAGCGCCAGAGGCGGCCGTGCATCGCGGGGCGTGCCCGGCGGCGGTGTCGAGACCAGCTGCATACGGCAGACTGCGCGGCAGAGTGCGTGACGCCCTCTTTCCCAAAATACCCCCCTCCCGCCCGACCCGATCAGGCTGGGCACCGCACTCAGACCCCTTCTTGTTCTAATGAGCTCGCCGGGGACGACCGGAGCATCTCACGAGCAACCCGTGCACTCCGTGGCGATACGCGGCAGAGACTGATCAGTGGCTATATTTGCAGCAACATCCCAGAAGTAAAAAAACACCGGCGAGACGAGGAGAAGGTAGGAAAACGAAACGAGGACGAGAAAAGCAAGACGAAGAGAGATAGTGGGCTTCGCGCTCACACCCCTGACGTCGTGTTTTCTCAATACGTTTACCCTGGGGGCCAGCTTTTCATCCTGGGTCCTTGTTCGACAGACCAGGGGCTTGGTGTTGGCCTCCAAAAGGCCAGAATGGATTCGCACCGTCAGTCGTGCTTCTCTTACTGCCCGAGAAACTCTGGGTGGGCCTCGCAGAATCGTCCTGCTCAGCGTCCTGGGTCGAGCGCGGACGTGGCGACAAGCGGCACCCTGCTGGACTGAACGGTGCGGCGAAAACGGACGCGGCCCGCTCCAAGACCTGACCACTTGAGACGAAGGCACCTGCAACCCGATCGACCGTGCGGCCCAAACCGACGAAGACGGTCAACAAGGAGTGCGAAAAGTGCCGAGCCGCGCGCATAGTCGAACAAAAAGGGCTGTCGGAATTCCGCGTGGATTTCTTGGATCGGCGCTGGCCCCCCCCCCACCTAGGCGTGCGGCTAAGTACCCTGTGCCCGGCTTCTTCCCGCCCGCCCTGTCCTCCCGCCTGCGCGTGCCTGCGCGTTCGCCGTCGTGTGCCTGCTTTCGGGGACGGACAGACCTCCGTGTAGCAAAACGTGGTTTGGTGAAAGCGACCTCGGGTCCGAGCCTGGCGGGCGCACGCCTGGAAAACAACGGCCGCGGCGCCCTCTCGAGAACCGCAAACAGACAATTTTCACTGATCGACGTGTCAGGGTGGGGGTTCTGTCCAGCCCTGGGCGATACGACACATCTACACAGGAGGAGGAGGAGGAGGATTTTGCACCGAGCGCTCCAATGAGCTCAGAGAGGGGGGGGAGGCGGAGGAGGAGGAAGGTGAGCTACCCCTCCATGCCCCTCGCGCGCCTTCCTGTTGAAGGCCTTGGCGCGAGCGGAGGCACCTGGGAGGAGGCCTCGGCGGAGCTTGCGCAAGTTATCCTCCCCTTTAGAGGAAATCTGGTGCGAGCATTCCTGGGCGAGGCCTTGGATAGCTCTGTCCATTCCGATGGCCCCACAGCTGGTGCATGCCCATCCGTCAGCGTGCTCAAAAAACTGGCACGTGTGTGAGTTGTGCACCTCTTGGTTGCCGATGCGAATGGGGCCAATGGATGAGGCAGAGGGGGTAGCACGAGGGTCGATCGGGGTGCAAGGGGTCGCGAGCCACTCGATAGCTCCGCTCCGAGCCAGCTTCTGGCGACACACTGCACACGAAATCCGAGACCCCTCGAAAACGAGACCAGGACGATGGGCGGAAGAAGCGACCGCTTTCTCGAGGCGAGTCAAGGCCGCTTTCCGAACTCCTTCGAGCGGCCTGGCCCGCTTGCCCCCTGGAATCGTGACTGGCAGACGCGATCAAGGTGGCTGCGAGACGAGCCCGGACCTGCTCGGCGACGGCGTCCACTCCAAGGACGCTGCCGGCGGTCTCTGGAGAAACCTGATTCTGAACAGCCTCCCACCCGGCTACTCTGTCGGCCTCCTGGTTGGCCAATCTGAATGGCTCGGGGAGGCCGCTCGTGCGGAATCTTTCCGCATCCACATGGCTCTCAATTTTAACCAAGGCGATCCTGCGAAGGGGGCAGGAGCGGAGGTCGAGCGAGATGGCGTGCCAGAGGTCCTGGTTAGATCCAGGCTTGGACCCGGCCTGGAGCCGAAGCCAACCACGCGCAACGTAACCGCTATCTGTCAGGAATGTCAGATCTTCGCGCACGTGCAATAAACAGTCCAAAAATGCTTTCAATTCTGATCGGTTGCTGGTCTGTCTGCGGCCAGCGAGGGCAGCACTACGACGGCGGTACACTTGGACATGGGGCAATGCGGGGTTAACCTCGACCCACGCCCAGGCACATCGACGCAACCTTGGGTCCTTAGCATGCTCACCACCCGACCCGTCCCCGCACAAAGACGTCCCAGCACCTCAGGCGGGGCTCCCTCCTCGCCGTGGCGCGTGTCGCGCTCGGGGGGTGGGCCTTCGCCTTCATTCGCTGGATACTCGACGTCGTGCGTATCGACAGCGTCAGGAGGGGCAGGGATAGGGACAAGGGAAGCAGGGATGAGGCCACGAAACCAAAAACACACGTTGGCATCTGAATCGAGGGCGGTCTTCGCCGCCTCAACAGGATCAGCTGAATCAGTACACTCGGGAAGAGAGTCATTGCACTGGCACTCCCACGCACGATGCCTGAGCGTCTCAGGGGCGAGACCACATCTGGGGCAAGTGGGGTCGAATTCGCCAATGGCACACTCTGCAACTCTCTGTCTGGGCCACATGCCGGCCGCGGCTGCACACTCGATGGCCGCATGCCGTTCGTACTCTTGTGCCTTGCCTAGCCTCGACAGCTGCAGGCGGAGGCTGAAGAGATCCACGCCTTCCTGCAGCCCACCCCCCAGGTGCTGTGCGGACGCGCCTGCCCAAAGCTTCCGCTCCACGGAGGCGTGCACGGCGGCCAGCAGGTCGGAGGGGTCGAAGGCGGCCAGGCAAGCAGCAAGGGACGAGGGGTCTTGAGTGGGGGCCTCCCAGCGCTCTTCGAATGGATCCAGCCACTCGAGGAGCCCGGGAGCGTCCCACCCAAGAGAAAGGAGAGAGGTGATAATGGCAGAAATCGGCCCCCTAATATTGGACCAGCGACGCTTGAGAGGAATGGAAATAATGCGAGCGTAAACGCGCTCCCAAGACTTCTGCAGACGACCGATGGGCGTGTCGTCTTTCTTGAGAAAGCGAAACCACTCAACTAACAAGTCAAGCACGGCCACGATGGCTGGATCGCGAGACCCAAATCTGAGAGCCAGGACCGTGGTTAAACACCTGCCCTGCTTCTGTTCCCACACTGCACGCGCCGCCGCCTGCCGTAGTTTTTTCAATCGGCTGGGAGACGCTCCAAAAACTTTAGATTCGTACATCGCCTGGGGCACGGCACCGGTTTTAAACAGTTTGAGTTTAATATGCTGTTTCAGGGATCTCAGCGTGGAGATGCGGTTGCCCCTGCGGACCCCTTTACGCCAACGCTGGAGACCCCTAGACCTACGGATGTGGACGTGGGGCCCCCGATCGATGCCTAAATCAGGGGCGCTGTGCAAAACCTGAATGCTAATTCCTGACTGCTTGAGCTCGCTTGCAACTGTCTTGGCAATGGTGGCAGTTGAAGCGATGACACAGGATTTGCTAGACAGAGAGAGGTGCAGCTGATCTAACCCCTCTTTGAAAGCCACCACGAAAGATACAGTCTGATTGGTCACATTCTTGGCCGTGCCTTCAGCTCGCGAGTTCGCATCATCAACCCAAGTACGTGCCTCAAGCCCTGGTTGAAACCTGGAGTTGAGATCAAACATGAGGTCGAACAGCATGCAGGCAGCGAGGTGTTGGGCGGAACGACACCCGGCTAGCAACCCCCAAAGAGCCTCGATGGCGGGAGAAAAGGACCGGAGGCTTCGGAGGTACCTGGGGGCCAGGTGTAACTGTATACTGAGGGCGAGCACGATACATGGGTAATTATGTTTGGTAGCTAATTGCATGACTAGCACAGGGTCTAAACTGTCATAAAAAGTTTCAATATCGCACAACGCCGAGCAGGTAGAGACCTTGAAAGTAGCAGCGCTTTCGTCTAGTACCAAGCGTTTTAAGGCGGCTTGGACAGCGGAGCTGCCTTTCACAGCGTCGTCGAACCGAGCCCGGCGTTGGCGTTCGAGGGACCACTGGTCAGTGACGTCTCCTCGGAGCTGCTCCCACAGACGTGCCACGAAAACAAAACTGGCGATGCTGCGATCTGCCCCCGAGTCCTTCGGCAAGAGAGCAATCCATGCCCTGAGCATCTGCCAGGGCCAGGCGATGTTGTTTTCCATCGCCTGGTAAACGTCGAGCAACTCCTGGCGGGCAGCTGGCGGCAGCCTAGCTATGTCACGCGCACTAATATTGACACATCCTCTGGACTTACGCTCGGGCGTGCGCTGGAGGATAAGGTCGAGGCGAGCCAACTCAAGAGGAGGGAGGGGAGGGGCCTCCAGAGCGCACTTTCTTACCTCTTGAAATGCTGCATGGAGCTCGTGATCGTTACTGCGACGAGACCATTTGTTTATCCAGGACTGGGCCCGGACATGCATGAGCTCGACTGGGGTAGTCGTCGGCAAGCTGCCTTCTCCGAGGGCTTCTACCGTGGTGCGAGGTTTCGGCTTCACCATCTTATGTAATGTGCCGAGACTGCTGGGTTGTTCCGCCCAGTCGCTGAAGCTCTTAAGAGCTCGATCTGTGACCGTGCGAGAGGCTCTGCTGAAGTTCCGGTCGGCTGCGCCGGCTAATAAAACGACCTGCTCCGCTCCTAGATTCGGTAGCTCCCCGAGCGCGCGCCGCCAGGACTTGACCGCGGCGCCGTCGAGGGAGGGAAGTTTCAAATCGCCGAGCCGAGGAGCCAGGGACTCCACGCGGTCCCAAATCTGCTTGGTAGTTCGCTCCCTGCCAGGCTTGGAGTCGGTCTTTGAAAGCACTCTGCCCAACAAGGCAAGGTGGGAGCTCAAAACAGCCCACCAATTGACATCATTGTGCACAGACTGCAATGGTGCCGACTTCCGCGAAACAGGACGTTTGGAAAAAGGCTCGACCACAGCTCGTCCCTTAAAGGAGGCTTGGGCCTCTGGCGGAATGGCGTATGCTTTGCAGTAAAATGATTCCATACGAGAAGCCCACGCGCCAAACTGCACAGCAAGCTGTTTAGAGGCAGCGGGGGCCGACAGATACCCTAAACAGCTTCGGATCTCGGTAGGGGCTCCTCGCCGGACCTCCTCCAGGGCCCTTGGGTCGGGTTCCACCTCGTCCCAAAGATCTCCTAACGTCCTGGTGTCAGGCGGATGAGGTCCAGGAGGAGGAGGAGGAGGAGGAGGAGGAGGAGGAGGAGGAGGAGGAGGAGGAGAGGGGTCATCACCTGGGGCCTGGTCGGCCACTGGGATGTCTTCTTCGGGAGCCTGACCTACCTCCGGGGCAGCCATCATCGTCCTCGGGCGCCTGGCCTACCTCAGGGTGGAAATCTCCTGGGTTCTGGCCGTGGCCTGGAGCCGGCTCAAAAGGTGCGGCGGCATCCGAGAAACCAGGAGCGCCCTCTCCACCGCGCCGGGGCTTCGAAGCCCGCATGGGGGAGGAGGGAGGGAGGAGGAGGGGGAGGGGAGAAGGAGAAGGGGTGGAGGGACGCAAGCGGCTACGCAAGGATTTTTTGCTATTCGGGTCAGGCAACCGCTTGGGCAGCGGTGGGTGCGGAAAAGGCTTGGGCACTGTACAAGTGAGGTGCTCCGCGTCGGCGGGGTCGAGGCCGATGTTTATCTGGAGCGCTGCGTGCGCCTTCCACTCCCCGTCCATAACCGAGCGAACGGAGCGTATGAACGGGGCGAGGTCCTTGGCGCAAACGGCGAAGTCGAACAACCGGCCCTCGCCAGCGAAGCTCGTGACCTCGACGTTTTCTGGAAGCAGCTGCGTACCGACGACTTTCTCCAACCAGTCGTCGAGATCGTTCGGCTCCACATTCCAGTCGCCAAAAGCAATCCATGGGGCAGCCTGAGCCGATAGGAAGCCGCCTAGGGCGCGAAGCTTGCGCAGATTCCTGCCCTTGACCCCGATGCCGTGGTCGAGGTAGATCTGGACCAGAACTATCTGCTGCCATGAGGTTCGGACGCTGACGGCTGAGAAATCGTGAAAGTCGATGGGGCCACTGCCAAGGGAACTCAGAGCTTGGACACCATGGCTGGTGCCGTAGCACTGGGAAGCGTGAGCTGCAAGATGTGAGAAGGAGTGGACGTTGAGGCCCCTCTTGGCCGCGATGAGGGTACCTCCTGCTTGTAGCACGTGGTCTCGGGGCATTGCGGGCGAAATGACAGGGCGCCATCCAGCCTTAGCGATGTTGTCACCGAGGTCATTGATATCAGCAGGACCTGTATGGTGTTCGCACAAACCAACGACATCGTAAGCCTGCCACTGGCTTTTCAGATGCTCGAGCACCTTCGGGCCCCACCGAGTAATATTGCGCATGTAGATCTTCAGGCACCTGCTTCCAGTAGTGGAGGCGGCTGTGCCATGAGCGTGGTTATCGCAGACGCTGGCCGCGCCTCCCTCTTGATCGTGCCCGGGGAGGTGGGCGGCTGGTTGTCACTTGCTGGGGCCAGCGCCCTTGCCCTTGCCTGCCTTGGCCATGGCAGCGTCGAAGAGCTCGGCAGTGCGGGCATCAACACGGCTCTTGGTGGCTGCCTCCGCCTCGCGGGAGACGGTTGCGGCGGCGTGCGGCTCCTGCGCCTGCGGCTGGGCCGCGGGAGGAGCCGCGCCGGCGGCGCCAGGGCTACCCTCTGGGGTTGCCGCGGGGGCGCCAGCCGCTGCCTGGCCGTCGTTGGTCTTCTTCCGCTTGTGGCTGACCAGCCTCGCCTTCTGTTCGCGGAGGCCTTCAATCTCGGCCTTCACCTGCGCAGCCATCGGGGTGAAATGATCTTGCACCAGCTTCTGGATGAACTCGCCGAGCTGCTGCTTCCGGTTGTTCCACTGCTCGATGACCGCCTCCGCGCCGTCGTCGAGCTCCTCGAGGCCAACGTCGAGCTGCAACAAGTCGCCCTCCGTGATCTGGATGGCCTCGCCCTCCAGCAGCGCCATGAGGTCGATCCCCTGCTTCCCGTGCATGACCTGCGGGGCTGTCTTGGGGCGCGGTGCCAGGTTTGCACGTACCTCCTCCTCGGCGGCCTCAGCGGCAGCCAGGGCAGCAGACATGTCCTGGAGGTAATTGGTGGCGTTGTCGAGCTGCTGCTGGGCCTTGTTGACCCAGTCCAAGGCGCCGTCATACTTGGATTGCGCCTCGCGTGCCGCCATGGCTGCACGCTGCAGCTGAACCTCAGGCAGCTCCGGCGGTGCGGGCTTTGGAGCAGACTTGGCAACCTGCTCCTTCAGCGATGCGAGGGCCGACTGGTCGATGCGCTTCGACAGCACCTGGAGGGCGTCGTTGACGACGATGTCCTCTTCTTCCAGGTCTATAACAACCTGGCCTCCTTTGGCTTTCTTTTTCTTATTCTTCTTTTTCTTCCTCTTGGGCCATTGGTCCGTGGCAGCGCCTGCCGTGCCCCACCTCCCGTCGGGCAGCGGTGGTGGCGAGAAAGACGGCCTTGGCGGCATTGCGGGACCGAATGGCGAGAAGAAGGGCGTAGCGAATGGGTTCGTCTGGAAAGATGGCAGCGGCGGCGGCGTCCACTGAGGAGGCGGCGGCACGGCTGCACTGGTAGGCACGAGCGGCAGCGTCGGCGGCGTTGCCCACTGCCCCTGCGGCGCCCGCTGGGACGTCTGCTGAGGCTTGAGCGCGCAGCCGCAGTGGTGGCACTTCTCATTCGTGCGCCAATTCCACTTGTAGCTGCACTGCCGGCATTGCACATACTGCTGGGCTGTCATACTGGTGGGGTCGCGAACCCCTGGCCGAATGTCTCTGGAGCGATCAACAAAACAACACGCCTCAACTGCTTGAGCCGAGGTTGGAAGTTCAGGAGAAGGCCCCTTGAGCCAAAATGGCTACGGGAGAGGAGGAGGAGGAGGAGGAGGAGGAGGAGGAGGAGGAGGAGGAGGAGGAGGAGGGTGGGGGTTCTGCCCACCCCCGATGCTTCTCGTTGCCTTTGTGTGTCCCTCTCCGCCGCCGTGCTGCACGGCCTGCCGGGAGCTGGCCGCGCTGCACCAAAGGAGGGCCCGCGCAGGCCGCGCTCGGCGGAAGCATATCCCCCCTGCGAGGAGGAGAGCAGGCGACGGTGGCGAGAGAAGAGGGGGATGAGTTGGAGGTCGCTTGGGGGGCAACGTTGTTTCCAGGGCCAGATCCCAATACGCTCAACCAGCGCGCTTGATCCGTCAATAGCAATTCTTACGACATCCATTCGCGACAAGTTCGGACCTTAGGTTTACTCTTACCAGCGATTGGGCTGCTTAGGTTTCCTCTTACCCTACGAGCATTGCCTCCTCCTCCGTCGCCCCAGAAACACAGATCGCGGTCGCTGCCCCTCAGCGAGCTGAAAGGGATGAGGGGCAACGACAGGGGGGGACAGGCATAGGGGGGGGGGAACATCGACTGGAATCTCGGGGGCGCGCAAACATGGATGAGCCATCCATGGATGTGGAGCCACGGTCGCCCAATCCAATGAATCGGGGGAGGTAGCCTCCCCAAAACGCGGCCGGTGCCGCCTCGTTCAGCGGCGGAAATCTGCGTTTTCCCATGGAAGCGGGACCGGTCGCTAATCCACGCCCCCTCAATCCATGTCTGCGATCGCCTGAGAATCGGCGATGCATCGCCGATGGATCGGCGCTAGGCGCCCCAGAAGCGGCACCGCACCCTCCTGGGCGGGGTGGGGCCATCGGGCCCCTATCGGCGATCCATGGGCAATTGGGGGTCGATGCATCGCCCCTGGTGCCTATCGCCCACCATCGTTGCCCCCGAGGGGGAGGGGCGAGCTGCGTCGTGGCAGACCGCCGTCGCCATCCACCGCGCGCTTTCTGCGCCGAGCTCCGCGGCCAGCTCGCCGGTCGGAGGGGGGCCCGCCCAGGCATCGGCGGCCATCACGAAGGAAGAGACGCAAGGAGGGGGGAGGCGTCCATCCTCCATCCCCCATTCCTGGAGGAGGGGGATGAGGAGGAGGAGGAGGAGGACGAGGAGGAGGTGGAGAAGGACGACGAACAATGTAAACCCACTATTCATCAACGATGTTGGAATCAACCCTCCTTCCGAACCCCCTTCATTTCAACTGAAGGACCTGCCGCGTTGGGAGACAACCGGTTGAAGACCCTGAGTCATGCCAAAACACCATTCTCGGGGTTCCAACGCCACGGATCAACCTGGTTGTTGCGTCTTGACGATCCTGAATCGTGACAGAACACCATTCCTGTGACTTCAATACTGCGAATCAACATAACTGTTGCACCCTCACAAGTCTGAATCATTTCAAAACCATGTCTGGTACGTTGACCATGGGAATCCGAACGACTCTTGCGATTTGTTTACACACATGTGCGCAGCGCTAAGGCGAGACACACATTTTGAAAACCAGCCGCTTGTAATTCGTGAGTCTCTTGCAAATATTGAAGACGAATGTGCGCGGTGCTAAAGCGAGAACCACATATTGACAACCAACCACCCTCAATATGTGAAACTCTTGCAAGTGGTGAACACGAATGTGCGCGGCGCTAAGGCGATAACCTCATTTTGAAAATCGCCCGCCCTCAATCCATGAACCTCTTGCAATGTTCAAAACGAATGTGCGCGGCGCTGAGGCGAGAGCCACATTCTGAAAACCACCCGCCCTCCATGTGTGAAACTGTTGCACATGTTTTAGCTTCAGGGTCACAGACAATGAGGAAGTCTCAAGCGAAACGCCTGGCCCGCCCTTTCGACTGGCCTCGGGCTGCGACAGGGATGAGTTATTCATAAGGAATGTGGAAAGGAGGAGAAGGAGGACGACGACGAGGAGGAGGAGGAGGAGGAGGAGAAAGAGCGATCCCCAAAAGACCCACTTGCCACTGCGCCACGTCCGGCACGGGCAAGGGAACAAAAAGCACGAGGCCCAACAGCGACTGTTTGCCCAACACCACAGGCGGTCATTGTTTCGGCGTCGAGCGAAGGGGGGAAGTGAGAAGGAGAAGGTCTTCCCGGAAGGCAGCGGGACTTCTCAGAAGCCCTCGCGCCTTCGGAGAAGTTTTCTGTGTCTTCGGGGAAGGCTTAGAAAACTTCTGAGAAGGCTGGGGGACCTCCGAGCCTTCTGAGAAGGCCCGCCCCTTGTTACCTCCCGCCCTCGCTCGCCGCCGATTGTTGGGCGGGCGACGAGTGTCCCAAACAAATGGACAACGCTCGCGGCGACGCCGACAGCCAACCCTGCTCAAAGCAGGAACACCCAACAAGCACGAGAAACATGAAAGTACCCTCCCCGGTCCGACCTCGATGTTACACCTCGGTCCCACCGCACACAGTTCGATCGACAGAGTCAGGATCAACAACGCAGCCTTAAACTGAGGAGGGGGAGGGGGAGGGGGAGGAGGAGGAGGGGGAGGGGGAGGGGGACGAGGAGGAGGAGGGGGAGGAGGACGAGGAGGATGAGGAGGAGGAGGAGGAGGAGGAGGGGAGGAGGAGGAGGAGGAGAGAGGAGGAGGAGGAGAGGAGGAGGAGGAGGATGGAGGAGGATGGCGGAGGCCTCAAGCGGACTTTTTGGATTGGCACCGGGCCCCCGCCCTCGCGTGCGGGGGCAGCGCCGGGGGCGGCGCCAGGGGCGGGGCCCGGGGGCACCGCCAAGGGGGGCCCGGGGGCCCAGCCACGCAGGCCGCGTGGGCCTCCGGGGGCGTCTGCTCTGTGTGCGATATTGCGCGGCGATCAACACCTTTTTTTGATTCGCGGGTCGAGAGCGCACCTCTTCCGGTCGAAGGGCGGGGGCCCAGTGCGGGGGCCCAGTGCCAATCCAAGAAGTCCGCTGGAGGCCTCCGCCATCCTCCTCCATCCTCCTCCTCCTCCTCCTCCAACTCCTCCTCTCCTCCTCCTCCTCCTCCTCCTCCTCCTCTCCTCCTCCTCCTCCTCATCGTCCTCCCCCTCCTCCTCCCCCTCCTCTTCCGGTCGAAGCTCAGCGGGCCGCGCACAGCTTGAATTAACACGGCGATCAAGAACAGGTCCTTGCGCGAGATGGCATATGGCGGCCTGCCGCGGCGGCGTGCGCGGGCCACCCGCGCGGCACGCCACACTGGAGGCGAGGGCGCTCACGCGCGACCCGGCGCGGGCAGCTTGCGCGCCAGTGTCGGCGCAGACGGCCCCGTAGTTTTGCGCGCCTGTGTCGGCGCAGACGGCTCCGAGCCGTATCCCGAACATTGGGGCCTCGGTGGCGCTGAGATGGGGGAGCAAAAGGGTACCGATACCGCTACTCCACGGACCTATTCTGGCGTGCATTCTGACCAGGAGTTCGATGCGAATCCACCCCTGGCGACGAAGGCTCTCAAGGACGATCAGCGATATCAGTATCTCTCTTCTACCTCTGGTGAGATGGCCCTCAATCTGCCTCAATGCCCTCGATAGAGGCATCCCGAGAGAGGTCAGAGTAGACGGGTTCAGAGGATCGCGCCGCATCGCCGATGCGTCGGTGATGCATCGGCGAACTCGGCGACGCATCGGGGCCGTCGGCGTGGAGAACATCGGGCCCCACATCGAGCCGCATCGCCGATGCATCGGCGATGCGGCGCGATCCTCCGACCCCGCGGGGAGGGCCGCCGACGCCCTCGAGTACTGCCTGGGGGGACGGCCCAGCCAGGGAACGCATTGCAAGAAGAAAAGGGGCCATGAACTCTTGAGAGATCCCATGTGGAGGCCTCCTAGATGGGTTCCGAGTAGATGTGGTCGGAGGATCGCGCCGCATCGCCGACACATCGGCGATGCGGCGCGATCTCCCGACCCCATCCACTCCGGCCCCATGTGGGAGGGCTAGACCATGGCTCAGGGCATGACATCCACACCGCCCCTGTCATCACCCCCCTCTCGGACGCCCCTGACAGAAGACGCAAACACTGCACCAGCATGAACTCTCGGAGCTCCGCGCGGAGTTCCTGGAGCTGCGCAGGGCCCCCTCTGGCGGCGCCTCGGGCGCCGCCCCTGGCGCGATCCAGCGCCGATCCAGTAACGCCGCGCGGACCTCCGACAATGCATCATTATGCCGCCTCTTGTTCCCCGACCCTAGGTGAAACCGACCCCATGTGCTCCGACCCCATTTTTTTCCCCAAGCGCACATCAAGACATCGGCGACGCAGTATTGTACCCCGTATCGCGGGTGATTGATTCTTGGCCAAGCGGGCCAACACTAAAGGGTTCGTCACAAGGACCTAGGGCCTCATGTGCTCCGACCCCATATGGGAGGCCTGTAAGTATCGGTACTTTTGTTCTCCTCTGATGACCGGGCTGCCGATGCCTCGATCGAGGCCTTCCAAGTGGGGGTCCGAGTACGGTCAGGCCGTGTGCTAAGGATGCGCGGTAAGGGTGCACGGGGCCTTGGAGGGCCATGTTAACGCTTTTCGAACGAGGTTGGCCAGCGAAAGCCACTGGACCGCAGGGGCATTGATGCGAGGGTAGCCTTGGAAAGTTGCTCATTCTTGGTGTGCGGGCTCTTGACTGAGATTACCAGTGCTGGCGCGGCCGCAAGAAACCCTCGCAAGAAACCCAGCCCTGAGAACCCGTGCGCGAGGTGCACTTGAGGGGAAACCTGAAGCACCCTGAACGCAGCAGCTCCCTCAATGGCTGCGGGAAGTCATCGCGCAGCGCGAGGAGCGAAGAAACCCAGGATACCCTGACGAAAAGCATATGGTGTCTTGATGCGCGCCCCCACTGTAGATGGGGTCGGGGATCGCGCCGCATGGACGCGATGATAGAGGCACCCTGGGATGGGGTCCGAGCTGACGTGGCCGGAGAGGCACGCCACATCGCAGATGCACCGTCGATGCATCGGCGATGCACCAGACATGCATCGTCGACGTCGGCGATGCATCGGCGACGTCGACGTGAAGCACATCGGGCCCCACATCGAGCCACATCGGCGATGCATCGGCGATACGGCGCGATCCTCCGACCCCATCTACTCCGACCCCATCTGCAATGGAGGCCAGCCCACAAGAAACCTTCCACAAGAAACCCAACCCTGGGACCCCAGGACGTCCATCGATTTTTGGTGTGGGAACGTCACGCTGTCCCGCGCAAAACCATCGAAACCCAAGAAACCCAAGACACCCCGGAGGCAAACGGGTTTCGGACGAAAAATAAAAGATACCCCTAAAAGTACCCCCCAACATGCTCCAAGATGGTCAAACCAAACCGTCCCCAGACTGTTTGTTTTCAACTTTTTTGTTGAAAGTTCCCCCTGTAGAGGGACAGGCCCGACTTAAATTTGGGCGTTGGTACAACTGGGTTTAGTGGAACCTGGTTTAGTGATCTGTACCGGGGGCGCCCCCCCGTCCCATTTCCACTAGCCGGAACTGCCGTCACCCGAAGACGCACCAGCTACGGCAGACCTGGCTTGGTGATTCTGGCCAATTCGAAGGCTCCGGGGCCCTACCACTAACTGGGTCCCCTTTAAAACAGGGCTGGGATCGGGGTAAATCGCTCCAGGAACGCTCTGGAGCGGCCGCGGCGCCCAATACATCCTCCAAACCCGCCGATTCTCAGAGACTTCGAGTTATCCCAATCCGATTTTGTCCCGATCTTCGCGTCGCTTTACCCTGACCCGGGGTTCAGGCCATACCCGACAAGTGCGGAGAGGAGGGCCGCCGATGCACCCCGAGCACGCCCCCCTCCGAGCTGGGCGTCCGCACGCGGCGCTCCGGCCGCGGCCCGCCGCGGCGCGGCCCGCCGCCGGGCCCGGGGCCCGCGCCCGGCGGCGCCTCGCCCGGCTCGGCCGGGGCGTGGCCGCCGCCGGCCGCGAGCGTGCACAGCCTCGGGCCGCAGGGCACTCCCGGGGTCTGTCGGGTCTTCGGGGGCAAGCCCTCCTCCTCGCCCTCCTCCTCGCCCTCCTCCGCCTCCTCCCCCTCGCCCCTCCTCCTCGCCCTCCTCCTTCTCCTCCAGGAGGAGAAGGAGGACCTCCCTCCTCGTTCACCTCCTCCTCCTCCTCCTCCTTCGCCCCCTCCTCCTCCTCCCCTCCTCCTCCTCCTCCTCCTCCTCCTCCTCCTCTCCCTCCTCTCTCCTCCTCCTCCTTCCCTCCTCCTCCTCCTCCTCCTTCTCCCCCTCCTCCTCCTCTCCTCCTCCTCCTCCTCCTCTCTCCTCCTCCTCCTCCTCTCCTCCTCCTCCTCCTCCTCCTCCTCCTCCTCCTCCCCCTCCTCCCCATGCTCCTCCTCCTCCTCCTCCTCCTCCTCCATTCCTTTCCCTTGCGAATAACTTCTCCCTGTCGCACCCCGAGGCGATTTTTTAGGGCGGGCAGGGCGTTTCGCCTGAGACTTCCCCACCACTTATGACCCTGAAGCTCAAACATTTGCCACAGCTTCACAGATGGAGTGCGTGTCGTTTTCAAAATGTGGCTCTCGCCAAAGCGCGGCGCGCATTCGTTTGAAACACTTGCAGTAGTTTTACGGATTGAGGGTGGGTCGTTTTCAAAATGTGGCTCTCGCCTTGGCGTCGCGCACACTCGTCTTAAACACTTGCAAGAGTTTCACGGATTGATGGCGGGTGGTTTTCAAAATGTGGTTCTCGCCTTGGCGCCGCGCACATTCGTTTCAGAAATTTGTTAGAGTGTCACACATTGAGGGCGGGTTGTTTTCAAAATGTGGCTCTCGCGTGAGCGCGGCGCACACTCGTTTAAACAAGATATTGAAAGGAGTGTCACGGATTGAGGGCGGGTCGTTTTCAAAATGTGGCTCTTGCCTTTGCGTAGCGCACACTCGTCTCAAGCAATTGCAAGAATTGCGCGGAGTGAGGGCGGGTGGTTTTCAAACTGTGGCTATCGCCTTAGCTCCACGCACATTCTTTTTAGAAATGTGCAAAAAGTTTCACACATTGAGGGCGTGTTGTTTTCGAAATGTGGCCCTCGGCTTAGCGCGGCGCACATGCGTTTTAAAACATTGCAGTAGTTTCACGGATTGAAGGTGGTTCCTTTTCAAAATGTGGTTCTCGCCTGAGCGCGGCGCACATTCGTTGTAACAACTGCAAGAGTTTCACGGATTCCCATCATCAACGTGCCAGAAATTGTGTTTTGAAAGGATTCAGGATTATGCGGGTTGATTCGCTTGTGGTAGTCCCAGAATTGGCGGCTTGGCACGACTCAGGATTGTCAAGACGCAACAGCCAAGTTGATCCGTTGCGTTGGAATCCCGAGAACGATGTTTTGGCATGCTTGAGGGTCTCCAAACGGTTGTCTTCCAAAAAGGAAGTTCCTTCAATGGAAATGAGCCGTTGTAGGGGCCTATGAAGAGGGAACTTGAAGGGGGGGTTTCTTCCAACGTCGTTGATGACTCTTGTGCTTAGTTTACACTTGTCCTCTTACTCTGGTCCTCCTCCTCTTCCTCCTCCTCCTCCTCCTCCTGCCAATGATGAGGCATAAAAAGACCCCTAACCCTTTGGGAGTCGTTCTCATTTAGGAGTGCCAGAGACGTTAGGCATAGGGGGCCTTTCTCTGTAGATGTATCGAACCAACCAGCCCAGATCTAGTACATATCCCTAACGCAAAGGTGGGGATCTCAGTGAGGCTGCGTCTTCATCGTGTTATTAGGGTTAGGGCTTTTAATCCTCGATGACCCGATTCTTCGGGTCTTCGGTGGCAAACGCCAACAACTTCGCGCTCTCGCGCCGCTCCCCTGGGGAGAAAAGGAAAAGGAGGATGAGGAAGACTCCGAGCCGAACCGCGAAGCGCGAAGCGGGAATCCATTCGCGCCCCCGAGGAGACCCCCCGTCTCCTGTGGCGACTCTGGGAAAACTTCCGGTGCCGTGCTGCTGGCTCTTGCGAGCCGACGCTGCGCGACGCTGATCGACGCCACATCGATGCTGGTCGACGCTGAGAGACGCTAATCGACGCTCAATCGGCGATGCTTCGGCGAGCCCGTGGAGAAGTATCTTTAAAGGGGCCCCAGAACACACAAATAAATACACACAAATAAAAAGATTCCCCATATTTTCTCATATTTTCTGGGTTTTTGTCTTCCCCCCCAATTCCCATATTTCGCATATTTTCCTGGGGATCGACGATTAATTGTGTCTGTGTGTTTTTTTCCCCTCCTGAATCTTGGGATCCTGGCAGCTCACTCTTGTCGAGCCGGGCGTCTCGGCCCCGGCCAGTGACGGGCCCTGGGACCCTCGCCTGCCGGTTCGGCTGGAGGTGTGGCGCAGAAAGAGGGGGCCTGGGGAGGAGGAGGAGGAGGAGGAGGAGGAGGAGGAGGAGGAGGAGGAGGAGGAGGGAGGAGGAGGAGGAGGAGGAGGAGGAGGAGGAGAGGGAGGGGGAGGAGGGGCGGAGGAGGATGTGAAATTTCGCCATCTGTTCGCTGCTGCGTCGGATCTCGGACACCGGTCGGCTGCGGGCCCAGGGGGCCAAGTGGGAGGGGGCGAGACTTCTCAGGGGCCATCGCGCCTTCCGAGACGGCTTCTGAGCACTCTCCGAGGGCAGGGGGGGCTTCTCCGAAGGCCCAGCGGGAAGCCGCCTCGCCCTCTCACCTGCCAAGCTGGGCTCGCCGCCGAGCTGCGCATCAACACAGAAGGCGCACGATGCCGACACTGGGGACGGCTGCTCTACTGAGCCAACCTGCCTTGATCGTGCTGGTAAGCATTGCGAGGCGGGGACTTAGCCATACCCACCGCCCGGGCACCGACGTCCTGGTGCCCCAGCGGGCGGTGGATATGGAATCGATTTCGGCCCCTGGGGGCCCGAATAGATCCACATCCACCTCCTGCCGAGGCTCCGAGAACTGACCCTCCAGGCGGTGGTCATGCATCAATTCCTGCCTCGAAGTTTTTTTTTTTTTTTTTTTTTTTACGCGCAGCCCGCCCCATCCGCTGCCCCTCCAGAGGGCTATCTTCCCGACGCCGCACGACGAGCATAACAATTGAGCCCGCCAAGCTGTCCTGCATCCCCGCCTCGGACGTATGACGCTACGCTGCGCGACGATGGCGCCACCGGGCGCCGTGCAGGGCTCGCTGCCGTGCGAGAACCGAGCGGGCGCGCACTATTGGCACGCAGCCCGAGCCCGCACCGGCCTCGACCGCCGACCCACGGTCCGTCTGCTCGGGTAGGCAGCCGCGGGAGACGCAGCAAGCAGGTTGAGGGAGGCGGATGCTCTCCACGCCCACTCTCGCGAGCGGGCAGAGAACGAAGGCGCGGGGGCTCGGCCTTGGCCCTCGGGTCGTGGCCTGGGAGATGAAGGACGCGGGCAGGCGGCATGGAAACCAGAAATCGGCCCACGAGGCGTGTGATGCTGACTTGGGTCGTGCCCCTCCATAGCCGAACAGAGCATGATGCACCAGCACTACGCCGGCCGCCACGAGGCATGCGAGAGCGTCGTGTCTGCGCGCGTTCTGTTTGCATCAGAAGTCGCCTATATTCGCCTATCGCGCCCCGCGATGCGCGATCATCTTCTCGCCCTCGCGCCTTCGTTCCCAGACGTCGGGCTGCTTCAATGCTTCGATGCGTGGGCCCCCGGAAGTCTGGGCCACGTCTCTGGGACCGGTCTGTCGTCCCGGATCGCTCTTCGTGAAGGCCCCGGGGCCCGGCGAAGGCCACCAGCGGCCCCAAGTAACCTGGAACCGCCCGCTCCAATCTTTGAATTGTTCTGGAGCGTCGGATCGCCGGCTTTCGCCCCTGGGCGAAGGGCCGCAGCTCTGGCCCAGGCTGCGGCGCGCGAGGCGCGGGCTGGCTTCGCGCCCCCAGGCCGGGCGCCGGGGGCCGGGGGCCGCGAGGAACGCGGGCACGCGCGGCCAGGAAGAGAACTGGGCACTCCCGGGCCCACGGCCATGCCACGGCTTCGCGTGGCCTCGCGCTGTGCGTTGCGCGCTGCGCGGAACGCGACGTTCTTCGCACTCTCGCTCCTTCGCTTTCTTTCTCTTTCTCTCTCTCTCTCTCTCGCGCTCTGTCGACCAGGGGCAGCTCAAAGATGAATCTGCGTCGGATCGGGACGTCGGATCGTATCGGCATCTGCGACGGATCGGGCTGCATCGGCTCGCCATCAAATTCGACATGGTCAGGCGCGCAAGGCTGCGCAACAGCGGAAGCAATGCAGACTTCGGGCCGCATAGGATCGTGGGAGTGTCAGAGCCCGATCGGATCGGCCCTGCTGGCGCCGACAGCGATCGAGTCGCATCGCAGGGGTCGACATGGGCCCGGAAATCCCTTGCCAGAACAGCCAAGCCCGAGGCGCGGTGACCTAGATTCTGGCAGAGGCCTGGGAAGCACGAGCGGTCCCCTCCGCCCGCTCTGCCTCGCCGCGATGTGATTCGGCGCTCGCTGGCCCGACGTGGCGGGCGCGCGGCGGCTTCGCACCGCGGTGGCTGCGGCGAGCTCCCCGCGCCCAACACAGTGCTGCCATTGGCGCGCGGAGCAGGACCTCTCTTCGCACCGCGTTCGCGGGGTTTCGCGCCCTTCGGGCAGCGGCGGGCTGCCCGCTGCCCGGGCCCAGCTGCCGCGAGTGCGCCGAGCAAGACCTTCGTCTTTTTTTTTGTTTTACGCGGCGGCTCGCCCCCTCCCACTGCGCAAAAGTTGTTTCCCAAATCCTGTGTCCGCGGGCGTGCCGAGCAAGGCCCATCGCGTGCCCCTTTTTGTACCGCACTTCCACACACCGAAGTGGGGGGGGGGCGGGAGGAAAAGCCATCGCCATCGCAATCGCAAGGGCGGGATGGCGAGAGGGGGAGGAACTGGCGAATCGCAATCGCAAGGGCGGGATGGGGGTGGGTGGGTGGGTAGGGGGACGGCGGAATAATGAGAGGGCGGAAAAGTACGGAGAGGAGGAGGAGGGCGAGGCGGAAGCGGAGGAAAAACGATGAAGAGGAGGATGAGAAATAAAAAAATGCGTGTGGAGGAGCGAGGGAGGAGGAGGAAACGAGCGAGGTCAACAGATGAGCAACATCCGTTTTGTAATATGCGGCAAGAGAAGAGCACCATTGACCTGCAAAGGGATGCGTGTCCGCTGCTTGCGGGCAAGCACCGTAGTTGGGGCGCTTAGCGGGGGGGGGGGCCGCTGTCTCCGCGCGAGGACCCTTGGCGGGGGAACCAAGAGGCCCCGCCGAGGCACCGCCACACGTGCAATCACATGAGAGGCGACGAATCCACCCCTCAAGTAAGTGTCACTTGCGGCTGATCCGATGCGACTGAGCTCAACTGCGCCGATGACCATGTAAGAGCAAACGCCTCCGGGACAACCAGCTGTCGCTGCTATTCATGATGTCGACCTTCCCTGATCGGAGGGTACGTGGCTGGATTCTCACTACTGCTGGAGGCAACTAGAATAAACCGAAGATGTGCTCTGTCACCTGCCGAGGTGGCAGACTTCTGGGAGTCGCGCGTGGAAGCGGCGCGAGTCTGGGAAGCACGAGCTGTCATGTCTGCAAAGGCGGAGCATCAATAATCGAAAAGATTTCGCCTGAGGGTGGAGGCGCGCTGCCACAATGCCCAGGATCCGTGCCCTTCCTTTATGAACCATGTGGACCATTCTATCCGATCGCGAAGTGTGCGTAAGCCTGGTCCTTAGTCGCCCCTCATATCGTCTGCCTCGTCGTCGCTGATATCCCCCTTCCCTTTCCTTCTTGCCGAGGCCCCCCCGCAGCTTCTCCACCTCCCTGCCCAGGCCCACTGGGTGGCCCTCCTGACTTGTGCTTCCCTCCGACCGCGTGGAGCGCCTCGCCGACTGCCTTATACACATTCCCGATCATAGTTTCGCGAACTGGATGTGCGCCGCCTGGAGCTGAGATCTCAGTATGAATGGGAGCTTGCCGTCACGGGCTTTCCTTGCTCGAGCATGCCGTAGAACGCCGGGCGGAGGCGACCATGCTGGCCCTCATCATGGAGGTGCGTCAAGCTGCGCCTCTCGCGCACAATGTTCGCGTCCCAGAAGACCTGCAGGGCCTGCTTTGCCGTCGGCGGCGTCCTGGCATGTCCGAGAACACCTCGTTGCAGCGCCAGCCGCATGCGCGTCGACGGCGGGCGGGTCGCGCTCGCGGCCCCTGCCCGCCCCCCTGCAGCTCGCGCAGCTCTCTAAGAGTGCCGGCGCCGCGAAGTAAATCTCGCTCTCGTTGAGACCTTGCTGCTGCCTGTCGGGCACCTCGCTGGCGGGCGCGGCGGCAGCCCGTGATTTTGCATTGCTGGGCCGGGGCGCCCGCGCTGGCCTCCTGTGCCGCCGCGCCGTCGGCGCCTCTGCCAGCGCCGGCGCCGGTGATGCTGCCGACGCTGAACCCGGCGCTGCCGATGCCGCTGGCGCCTGCCTGCTCGCCCTCCGGCGTCGCGCGCGATTGGCCGGGTAGGGAAGGGCGCGCGGCAGCGCCGATGAAGCCGATGTCTCTCGAACCCGTGTGTGTGACGGAGAGCGCGCGCGCATGTGCCGCGGTCGTCGTCGCCCGCGGCCTCGGAGGTGCTCGATCGCCCCCGGGCGCGCACTTCCGCGCGAAATGGGCCCACTTCGTGTTTGTGGGCGGAATTCCTGGCCTCGCTAACCGGATCGCATGCGAAACGCTGCGCATGCATTTGTCGTTTTCCCGGGGTGCTTTGCAGCCCGTGATGCCGATGTAAAAACGGCTGGCTCGCCTGCGCCCAGCGCCCACGCTTCCGCAACCAGTGGCGCAACATCTGGAAACGCTATCATCATCTCGACGGGCATGGGGATCAGGTTCGGGGGTAGAAGGCGCCGCCTGGAACCCAGGAGGAAGACTCGCTGCCCGCGCCGCCGCTCTGAGTTGCGGATCTGCCAAGTCGAACAAGCCAATCCGATAAAACAGTTTTGTCAAACTGACGGGGGCGACGATCGCAGTCCTCGACTGACTTTCTCAGGGCGGCTTCCCGCTGAGAAAGACTCTGCGCATCCTGGACGCACCGACGTGCCCATGGTCCATGGTGACGCACGTGCTGCGAGGTCTCCCCGGTCATCTATGACCTGGCTACCGCTGCCTCGCTCAGCTCGGGTAGCACGGGGGGGCGCCCCCCCCCCAAGCAAGCAGCGTGGCAGCGGGTCTCTCGGATCCAGTTCTGGCGCCGTTCCAACCTGCAAGCGCGGGGCTCAACTCCGATCGAGGCAATGCGCCGTAGCTGCGACGCTCTCCGAGAAGGGATACAACGCCTGCGACTACTGTTGTGCCATTCGCTCGCGGCACCTCGCAAGGCACGTCAACCGCATGTCCCAGGCAAGATCCACACCCCGGCAATCTGGGCCAAGCTGAAGGCGTCCATGGCAGAGACGGCAGGCCCAACGCATTTGCCTAGAAACGCGTCGCGCTTCTCTACGCGGGAGATGCGGGGTTGATGCCAGTGGCGGCCCATGGTCCAGTGGCTAGCTGAAGCCATCGACGATCTAGCCTCCAGCTCACCGCTAAAGCCGCTTGCCATCGCATCGAACATAGAGCCAATATTCAACAACGTCACTAGGTCCACAAGCCAGCGGCGACACACCCAGCCGTCGCATGTTTACGGGGTTGCCACCTGGGGCCCTGGAAACCTTGCCCACATTTCCCGCGGGGTCCAGCTGCCCAGTGCGACTTGCTAGACGCTCAGAACAGACGCCGTTGCATAATTGAGACGGCCCGCTCAAAACTGCAGCTCCATTCTCGCGAGGATCTGCGATGAATTTGCGAACCGCATCGCCCGCGTAGCCGGGGGGGAGTCGATCCCGAGAGCTCCCCGCCCTATCGGGGCGCAAATCAACGATGCGCCAACCTGCGGAGGATCCCCCCGCGGCTACACATTCGCCTTGCGCCTCCCCGAGGCAATCGCCAATGCCCCGAGCGAGAACTTCCCCGGCAAAAGGGCCCTCTCGTAGGACTCCAGACCCCAGCGCGGCGAACCGACGTCCATTCGCACCTCTAAACAAGACGGCTGAAAACTTCAACCTCTGCCCCCGCTAGAGCGCAGCCCCCCCCGCGCAATTTGCTTCGCGGCTTCCTCGTGTGACTCCCAACTACTAGGCCTTAATGCGCTGGTGACGTCTTTGCGGCCATCTACGAATTCGCGCCCGAGCCGACGCAGCCTCCGCTCCAAGGCCCGTTGGGCGAAGGGCGTGGAAACGCGCCATTTGCAAGCGATGCGCCCAAGCGACGACAGCGGTTTCTCGTCTGTCTGGGCAGGGCCAACGCGCGCGGCAATGAGCGCCATGCCGCGCGGGCAGGGCACGCGCGCCATCCTCCCCCAAAACAACGCAGCTGCTTTGCGAATGGTGGCAGACGAAAGAAAACACGTTGAAACCTCCGGACACTGTGGATTATGGGAACACGGGGGCCCCTCACCAGCTTCAAATGAACCGCTGGAGCCTGGCGCACCACCCCGCGGAATCGCGCGGGCGATCTCGCGCGCGGGGGGGCAATCGTCTAGGGCGCCCCCATGGGGCTGATTCCTGAAGATACTCTCTAACCAGCCTGAATGCGCCCCTGGCCCAATGCGCCCCTCCCCCATGCGCGGCCTGAAGAAATGGTTCGCCTGCTTCCGCGGGGAAATAGAGGCGCCGGCCGGAGCGCGCGGCCCAGTCGATAGGCTCAGCCCGCGCATCTCCCCGAGAGAGAGAGAGAGAGAGAGAGAGAGAGAGAGAGAGAGGAAGGAAGAAAGAGACAGAGAAAGAGAAATAAAGAAAAAGAGAAAGATAAAGACATAATGAGAAAGAGGAATATGAAGAGAAAGAGAAACAGAGAGAGAAAGAGTGAAACAAAAAACAAGAAAAAGAGCAAGAGAGAGAGAGAGAGAGAGAGATATTTAACAGAGAAAACAAAGAGAAAGAGAAAGAAACAAACATATAAATACAGAAAAAGGAAGAGAGAGAGAGAGAGAGAGAGAGAGAGAGAGAGAGAGAGAGAGAGAGAGAGAGAAAGAAAAAAAAACAAAAAAGAGAGAGAGAGAGAGAGAGAGAGAGAGAGAGAGAGAAAAGACAAAAAACAAAGAGAGAGAGAGAGAGAGAGAGAGAGAGAGAGAGAGAGAGAGAGAGAGAAAGAGAGAGAGAGAAAGAGAGAGAGAGAGAGAGGAGATAGAAGACAATAGTGCCCATCTATCCTGCAACTCCCGGCGCGGGGGGGGAAGGCCCGACCGGGGGCGTCGATGGTGTCTTTTCCCGAGCCCTGCTGCCCGCGCTGAGAGCGCCCCGAACGCCCTGGCCACCTCAATCTGCCCGCCAATATTTCAGCACAGCGTCGAAGTCAACTGTGGAATCGGCTCCTCGCTGCTGGGGGCGCTGACGTCAAATGGATCTGCTGCTTGGGCAGGGCCAGAACCCCCTCAGGAATGCGCGCTATAAGCTCGGACGGGGAAAGACCCAGCCAGCTCAAGTCGGAGACGCCGGCGTTTCTGCTCGAGTTCCAATGGGGCTTAGCGCGGGCTCGATACGCGGGCGATTCAAAGCCCGCCCCGCGAATGAATTCTCAGCGATTTCTCGGGCCACGCAAGCAGAATGCCGGCATTCCGCGCTCGATGTTTGTTCCGCCCGTCGAGCGCGCCTTCTATTTGACGCTTCGACATTGAGAAGGGAATAAGGGGCGGTCTGGCTCTGGGTTCCTGCGCGGCGCATCCGTTTGAACCTCTGCTTGGATCTGGGGCCCTCCCTATTCTACTCGGGCCCCATTTGAGATCCACGCAACTCAATTCTAGTCTACTCGGCCCAGCACCTGCCCCGCCCCAGCCAGGGCCCGACCGGAATGCAATCAGCAACCAAGTATTGCTAGAGCCCGCTTTCTAATTTTAATCCCACTGGGAAACACTTTTTCGAGGGGCACCCCGAAAACTTGGAGGGCGAAAGTGGGGGTCGGGCGCAGGGTCGCGGCAATGGTGCCGTTCTGGGCCACGCATGGGCGACGCATCCTGGATTGCTGTGTTCGGCGGGGGGGCCAATTGAAGCCCCCCGCCTGCGCCCGCGCGCGAGACTTGAGGGCGAGCGAAGCAAGGGGGCGGGGATCTCGGGAAAGGCGACGATGGCAACGTGCCGCGAGGGCGCACAAGAAGTTTGAATCAACGAAAGCGGCGAGGTGAGCGTCGCGACCTGCCCGGCCAATCTGACAGGCGGAACGCCGCAAGGAAAAACCAAGTGTGAATTCACACAGCGAGGAAAAGCAAAATGTGAAATCACAATTTGGGGAGAAAGAAAACGTGAATTCACATTTTGGGGAACAAAGGAATGGATATTCATGCGGTGGAATGTTGAGTAGGCGTCTTTATGACAGGGGCTAGCGTGTGAGTTCATACTGTGGGAGAAAGTAAAATGTGAATCCGCGCATGGGAAAAAAAGGGAATGTGATTTCGCTGTTTGGGAGAATCGCGGGGCCCATTGCAAATTTGTCTCGGGGGTCGACAAGTCATCGCTTGGGAGCGCACGCGGTCGTTCATCGCATAATCAAGACACACTGGCACTCCACTTCGCCGCCCCGCGCGCGCGCAATATGCAGGAACGCCCGCGCGCATGAAGGTTGAAGGGTGGGCGGCGCGTTTGCCCGCGCGGGCAGCGCGCGGGCGCGAAAGACAGGCCCCCCCCTACGGACGCCCACATTGGATACCTATCATACCCGATCACGCACATGCGCGATACATTGAGCAGGCATGGGCCCCTCAGCCCCCATTGAAGACCCCGTGTTGCAGACCCCCCTCTTTCACCTTCCAAAAAACACAGCGCGCAATTTAGCGAAACGGCGGTTCGCGCGCCCATGGGGGGGGGGGGGGGGCGTCGGGGGGGCGCGCCTGCTCCACCTGCTTGGCGCATGCGCCGGCCAAGCGTGCGATATCTACTCCATTGGGGGGGGGTGGGGGCGGGGCCCGCGCGGATCGGCAAACCAGTGCAACAGTAAGTGCTCGCACGTTGGCGCTGATGCCACTGCTCCTAGTCCTCCGTCGCCCTGGCCTCCAGATCGTTCAAGAATTCGGCCCGTTCTGCCCCCGTCCTAAAACTGCCCATCAACGCCTCCCTGTTTCACCTGACGTGTCTGGGGACGAAGCCCGCTCGAACATTCCCGCGGCCCAATGGCCCCCGAACGTGCTGTGGACGCTAGATCATAAGAGCACCGGAAAAAAAAAGGCAAACGTAAACGGCCCCAATGACCGCGATACCATGTGATTTGTAGCTACCGAGCAATCCTTCGAAGAGGGCCTGCAGAGGTGACCTGGTCAAGGGCACACTTTGCAATCAACGCGTCGTCTAGCATCGGCAAGTTTCCTGGAGGGCAGCCGCGCGCGGGGCCAGCTCCGATATGCAGGTTGGCGGGCACAAAGACCAAGGGCTGGATGACCTGTGACATGGCGTCTGCTCCATAGCTGTGTCGGGATGCGGGGGGGGCGGGGCCGAGACGGTCATCTTGCGCTGCTGTCCAATCTCCGCCGCCGCAGTTTTTCTGAAGCCAAAACCCAAAACTTGGACCCTTTTTGCCAAGATCTGGGGACATCGGGGCACATCCAACAAGGGTAAACGACCGGGTGTAGTTGCCAATGCGGCGACATGTTTTACATTGCTTGGATGCCGAGCCGCTCCTTGAAAGGGGAGACGTGAACTACGTATATGCTGGCAATCCTTAACTCTCACTGGCTGCATAGGGCCCTGCGTGCCTCCCTTCGCCCCGCGATGTGGGGAGGGGCAACTCAGCTCTGGGTGGCAATTCCGCGGCGCGCCCGCGGTCCCAGCACGATGATGCGCCCCGAAGTCTTGTTGCTACCTGGGAATCGCGTCCACCCCGCTTCTACAACCCATCTCTTTCCAGCCCTCCTCCATACAAGCACCTCCTTCCCGCACTTTCCGAGCTCCCGTCCCTGTCAAGCCTACGAAGTAAAGTCCAGCCGTGGTCTGCCCAATGCCCTGTAGACGATCGTAGGAATTCGTCGGCAGCGGGTTATATTGCAGTGCCGACACCCCCTGAAGCTTGCCATGAGGAGGCTCCTGACGGCCAGCAGCGACCGCACGTATCTTCACCCAACGCGACAGACATATCGAGGGGATGGCTTCAGAAGAGTGAGCATGTCACCGACACGCGAATGCGTGGGCAACACAAATGATTCCATTAGCGGGTGTGGGCCTCCCACCGGTGCCTACGGGCTTACGAGCAGAAGAGAGGAGGATGAGGAGGAGGAAGAGGAGGAAAACATAGGACAATCACATGAACATTAATGAAGACAATACTAAGCATGCTAATCATAATACTAATAATCGTCATAATCATGATATACTAATAGTGGTGATGGTTATAGTCGTAGTAGTGATCATAGCGATGCTACTACGGCTGATATGAATAATACGCATACTGGTAATGCGAATGATGCTGATAAATGACGCTCGGCCTCGCGCTGCATGTCTGATGTCTCCTGCCTGCTCAAGCCTGCTGGGATTCAACAAGAACGAATTGTTTCCGACAAGCCGCGCGAGCGAGTGAGTTCAGTCAAGATCGGAGTTAAGCGCGCTGATCTTGTCCACCCCTGAAGAACGATCACAACTGACGAATCTGTGCGGGAAGGGGGTGATGCCCCCAGGAGAGCCCAAAATCGGATCGACAAGTCGGATTGGCGATCTAGGTGAATCGGATCGGCGAAAATCGGCAGCCAAGTCGGGAGAAGTCGGATTTGCAGAAACCTGCAGGCTAGTAAGCCTCCATTGAGATATCGGAATCCAAAATGGAATCCGAAGTGGAAAAGAACCGGAATCCATCGAAACCAAATCAAATCGAATCGGGGGAGTCGCAACGAGCTCTGTGCCCCTGTGCCCCCGCAGTGTGGGGCCACGAAGCGCAGTGCTGGGCGGGGGTCCCGCATGCGAGTGCAGCCACTGGGGCCTTGGGCGGAGCTCCCCATGGGGACACGACGCACTGTGCTGGGCGGGGGAGCCGCCTGCAAGTGCAGCCGCTGGGGCCACCCGTGGAGCTCCCTATGGCGCCACGAAGCGATCCACTGGGTGGGGGCGACGCATACCGATGAGGGCAGAGGCACGGAGGGGAGCTTCCTATGGGGACATGCAGCGCTGAACAACGTCGGGGTCACGCCTGCGAAGAGCAGCGACAGGGGCCTTCGGTGGAGCTCCCTATGGGGCCACGAAGCGCTGTACAGCGTGGGGGTCCCGCATGCGAGAGCAGCCACTGGGCCTTCGGTGGAGCACCCTATGGGGCAACGACGCGTGTGAGCGGTGTGCCAATGTGAGGGAGGGGGAGGAGGAATGAGAGGAGAGGAGACGCGGGGCGCTTTCTCTTCAAAACGAGGACCCCACTCCACAGGATGGTTGCGAACAACTACAGGCAAACGTGGCCACGTCCTCTCTCGACACGGTCCATGGTTGAGCGACTGTGTGGCGCAGGCTCCACCATGAGCGGGCGCAGGCCTCGTGAGTCCGAGAGGTTCCCGCTGCGCTCAAACTATGAAACTGAAAACCTGTGTGGCGCTGGCTTCACAGCGGGCGGGCGCAGGCCACACCAATCGAAGGTGTTCCCGCTGCGCTCGGAGTGTGCCAGGGATCGGTCAGAGGCTCCGCCGACCGTCAAAGAGGAGACGATCCACTGTGTCGAGCTGCTCGTTCTCTGGCCTGCATCCTCGGGCGGAATGCCTCAATACGCACTCGCCACATGCTCATGACTTGGCCTCGTCCTTGACCCTGTCCGCCTTCGTGCGGTCCAGCAGCTGCTGTGCCGTCTGCTTGAAGTAGCCGACTGGCGCTGTTCCCAACTTCAAGCGGTCGCCGAGATGAACCAAAGCATTGATCAAACTTTGCTCGAACAACAACTTTGAAACTTCCTTCTCCGCAATCCGCAGTCCGTCGCGGAGGAGGAAGGGGACGAAGAGTAAAAGGAGAAGTAGGAGGAGGAGGCGGAGGAGGGAAGGAGGAGGGGAAACAAGACACGGAGCAGGCGAGGACTCTCATCGGCGACCCATACTCTGGACATAGACTGAAACACGCAATCCACTAAGGTCCGGGCATCCGCTCCACCACCAGCCGCCTCTTCGCCTCAGGTGTAAAGTGCGTCGAGGTCTGAGGCAATCGGCCAATCGACCTCTCGAGCATTGTCGACGTTTTTTCAGCAAGTACGCATACCACAAAAGGACGCCGCTGGGGGGCCAAACAAGAAACAACGACACGTCACCGTCTCGAACATCGATCCTCAGGGATCACTGCGAAGGAGGAGAGGGAGGAGAGGTGGAGGAGCAAAATGTCGAGAGGATGTGGCTGCTGGAGCCGTGAGGGGCAGCCCTGCTGAAAACCGCCCTGCATCTGTGTATACAGAACTATTGAGCATCATGCGACCGATCCCCATCGCCCCTGATATGGCCTCTTTGGCTGGAGGAGGAGGAGGAGGAGGAGGAGGAGGAGGAGGAGGACGGAGGAAGCACCCCCCCTGGGCCCCAGGTGGGGATACATGATGCTCTCTTCGGGCTTCGCGGGAGCAGGAACTGGCGGGGCTGCGATACCATAGCCCCGTCGGGATACAGACGGGCCAAACGATGTCGACTGATTTCCTCATGGCGCCCAAATGGTCAATGGGAAACCGCTCTTGCTCCAGCCACTTCCCCAGACTGGGGAACAAACGACATACACATAAAACCATCAGGGGCCCGCGCGGATTTCTTTGGATCAGCGCTGGACCACTGGACCTCTTCCCTGGCGCGCGGAGCGCGCCAAGGGCGGCGCCAGAGGCACCTCAAGGCGGAGTCCACCGCAGATCCAAGAGTCGAGGAGAATCCTGCCAGGGATCTTCAGGACGAGCAGCGGCATCGGCATAACTTCCCTGGGCTGACCCACTGCACGCCGTCCTTTGCTCACCACTGTCGGAGGAGAAGCAGCAACTAGAAGCCTGCCAGATGGGGTCCGAGCAGATGGGGTCGGAGAGTCGCGTCGCATCCCCATCGCCGATGCATCGGCGACGCGGGCGACACATCGGCACCGTCAGCGCAGATAAAATCGGGTTCCATATCGAGCCGCACCATCGATGCATCGGCGAAGCGGCGCGTTCCTCCAACTCCATCTGCTCGGACCCCATCCCAGGCCCAGAGACTTCTTTGCTCATCAGCGGGTGCTCCCACGAGCTTGCCATCGCTCGGACGGCCTCTCCCCGTGCATCTGTCGTCGTCGTGCGATCATTATTTGCGCAAGATGATCCAAGATGCTCACCGATGGCCTTCGCCGAGAAAGCATGCAAACGTCCGAGCGATGCCAAGAGAGGGGGTCGTCCAAAACGGGGGCTTGCGCATTGCGGCCCGCAGCACGGGCGCGGCCCCAGGACAGGGGGACCATTGGACGTACTGAGATACAGAACGGCGCCGTGACATCTGCAGCGATGTCCTGCTCCTCCTCCTCCTCCTCGTCCTCGTCCTCCTCCTCCTTCTCCTCCTCCTCCTCCTCTTCTTGCTCCTCCTCCTCCTCCTCAAGCATTTTTTAAAATAAAAAATCCGCTCTGTCACACACCCCAGACGAGTCGGTAGGGCTCGAAGAGCGTTTCGCCTGAAATCCCTCCGCCATGTATATGATCCTGGAGCTTGAAGCTTGCAACAGTTTTTCGGGTGAAAGAAAGGATGTGTTCAGCATGTGGCTCTCGCCGTAGCGCCGCGTAAATTCGTCGTACTGGTCATTCGCATTATCCGACGGGGGGAGAGCGTAGCGTGCAGTCCCACCAGCCCTCTGGGCGTAGGTGGTCTAGAGCAGATCCTCTTCCACCCCTCCCTCTTCCCCCTTGGGGAGGGGTTTACCCCTCCCCCTACCCCCTCCCCTGGACCTGGACGGGGGGGGCCGCGGGTAGTTAGAGCGTCCCAGATGGCCCAAGACGGCTCCAAGAGCGCCTCAGAGAACCCAAGATGAGCTCCAAGATGGCTCAAGATAGCGCAAGATCGCTCGAGATGGCTCCTAAGATGGTTCCAAGAAGCCCAAAGACGGCCCCAAGATAACTCCAAGTGGCCAAACAGCTCCCCAAGGAGGCCCCGAAGAGGCCAAAATCGTCCCAAAACCTAAGGAAAATCAATGATTTTTGCTTTCTCGCCTTTTCGCTTCCGATGGCCATCCGAGGCCTGGAGATGGTTCCAAGATGGCCCAAGAGGGCCCCAAGAGAGCCCCAAAAGAGCCCCAAGACGGCCCCAAGAGCGCCCAAGAGCACTCCAAGAGCGTTCCAAGAGGGGTCCAAGAGGCGATTTTAGGGGCTTCCGAGGGGGGGCGCTAATTAAACCCCCCCTCTTGTTTGATCGATCTCCTCCAAGATGGCCCCAAGAAGCGCCCAGGAAGCCCCAAGAGGTCCCAAGATGGCCCCAAAATGGCCCCAAGAGGCCCCCAAGAGGCCCCCCGGAGGCCCCCAAGAGACCCCCAAGAGGCCCCAAGAGCCCCCCCAGATGCACCCAAGATGCTCCAAGAGGCCTCGGCGAGAATGCCTAATCATTGATTCTACACAGGTTTTAGCCACATGGAGGCCTCTTGGGGGGGGGCACGGATTAAGATGACTCCAAGAGCGTCTGGGAGAGCCCAAAATGACCTCCAAGATGGCTCAAGATATCCCAAGATGTCTCATAATGGCTTCCTCTGTGTGCTGCCCACTTCTCTGATCGAGGCAATTCCTCTGGGCATCGTTTCTGGATGGGCTGGTGGGGATTCGCGAAGCGACAACAATTTCCAAATTCTAGCTGTCGCTTCAGCGCAACGCAGATTCGCTCCCAACTGTTTCCAACACTTTCATGGGTGGAGGGCGGCCGTTTCAAAATGTGACGCTCGCGTTAGAGCCGCGCACGCTCGACCTAAACTATTGCGGCAATTTCGCGGGTGAACGGCGGTTCCTCCTCGACATGTGGTTGCCGCCTTAGCGCCGCGCCAATTAAGCTTCATCTTCGCAGACTCGTATGGCCGGAGTCCCACCATTTGTGTTCTGGCACGATTCAGAACTGTGGAGGCGAAGCGCCAACACTGAATGGTGTTGAAGTCCGAGAGGTGGTGTTATGGTAGACGAGTGAGCAATACCAACTCGCAACAAATGCGTTAATCCGCGGCGTTGGAAACACGGGAAATATGTTGGCACGCGTCACGATGCCCAGGCGATTAATTTTCAACGGGCCCCCCGCAATGACGACAGCTTCTTATAGGGACTTACGGCAAACAAAGAGTTGTGAGGGAGGGTATTGATACATCGTCGGCGCACATTGTGTTTACAATGATCCTCTTGTTGCTGTCCTTCCTCCTGTTCATCCATATTCGTCCTCCTCGTCCTCGTCCTCGTCCTCGTCCCCCTCCTCCTCCTCTTCCTCCTCCTCCTCCTCCTCCTCCTCGTCCTTCTCCTCCTCCTCCTCCCCCTCCTCCTCCCCTTCCCCCTCCCCCTCCTCCTCCTCCTCCTCCCCTCCTCCCCCCCCTCCTCCTCCATCCTCCTCCTCCGCCTCCTCCCCCTCCCTCCCTCCTCCTCTCCTCCTCCTCCTCCTCCCTCCTCCTCCTCCTCCTCCCCTCCTCTCCTCCTCCCTCCTCTTCCCCCAATCACAAGCAGCGATGTGGACATAAACAATCGTAGCTCCGCGACCGCCCCCCCCTCGACTCCCCCCCCCCGGTATGGTCGCCACCCCCCTCTCGGTTCCCCCCGACATCATCGGAAGAATGGAGGAGGAGGATCGACGATCGTGAATCGAGGATCGAAGATAAAAGATCGAGGAGGAGGATCAAGGATCGAGGATCGAGGAGGAGGATCGAGGATCAAAGATCGAGGATCGAGGGCCCTCCTCCTCCTCCTCCGGCAGAAAAAGGCGGTCCGGGGCCCCGACGTCGCGGCAGCCGCCCACCCACCGCCCCAGCACGGCACACAGGGCCAGCAGCAGGGCGAGCAGGGCCCAGGCAGCGAGCGCCAACGAGGACGCATCAGCGCCACCCACTTCCTCTCGGGTCGGGCGCAAGGGGGGGATATAGCAAAGGGGGGGGGGTTGAGAATCAGCTCGCGTAGCTGATTTTCCCGGCGCCTCCCGGCGCCGGAGGCGGCTATGTATCGAGGAATGGGCCCCTGGGTGAGGCCGAAACCAGCTGCATGCAGCAAATTTCGAACCCCCCCCTTTCCCAATCCCCCCCTTTCGCCCGGCCCGATCCTCGGGCGGGTGGTCGGCGAAAAAAAAAAGGGGAGGACAACGGACCAGCGGGCTCGAGCTGCGGGGATCGGGGGCGGTGCGAGAGAGAAAGCATGGCAACAGTGAAGATAGATTGCGGGCCGACTCCTTTTCAACGAAAATGACATATTTGCGCCAGTGCTCGAGTCAATCAGCGGCGGAACCTCGTACCTGAAACGTACATGTGCGGGCGATCGGACAGTTTTTGGCAAAGAAAACAATACAAAAGAGAACGGTAGCCATAACTGTCCAACCGGTAACACTCTAAAATTTGGCAGGACACGCCGTCGCTGTCTAACCTTGAGGGCGCGCGACGCGCAGGGGGTGCGCGGGCTATCCAGTGCAATGGTGAGCTCGCTCGCGCTCTTAGAGCGGCTCTAAAGGAGCTCGCGCGTGTAACTGCTGATGATAATGTGGGTTTCTTCGTGCCGCATTCCGTATGATGGTGGTGACTTCGGGCCCGGGGTCAGAGGCGTGGGGAGGTGGACGAAGCGTGCCTTGACATGGTGAGTTGAGGAGAGAGAAAGAGAGAGGTGATGGACGGAAATCGCCCTTGAGGGATGCGTGCGCTTTTTGGTGCTATCGCCCCAAGGCTCGCCGCGGTCACGATCCGCGGGGGCCGCTCCGAACTCAAAGTCCGCATGTGATTCCCCAAGCAGAGCTTGCCTCTGTAGGGGTCCTAGGGGGGAACCTGGGTGCCCAGGGGCGCCCTAAGGTGCCAAGAGGTTCCCAGAGGTGGCCAAGGGTGCCCGGAGGTGCCCTGGGGTGCCCCGAAGTGCCAGGGGGTGCCTGGATGCTGCATCTCCGGATCGCCCTATAGCCACATAGCCCGATAGCCCTATTGCCATATAGCCCTATAGCCCTATAGCCTTTTAGCCCAGTAGCCCTGTAGCCCTATAGCCCTGTAGCCCTATAGCCCGATAGTCCTATAGCCCTATAGCCCTATAGCCCTATAGCCCTATAGCCCTATAACCCAATAGCCCAACAGCCAAATAGCCCAATAGCCCATATAGCACGATAGGTCTATAGCTCTACAGCCCTAAACATTATGCTTGGGTTTTTTCTCCAGTGCCATATTGTTGCTGGGCGCGCCGAGCTGGGCACTGCCCGTGGGCGAAGGTTACTGTGGCTCCTCGCAGGCGCCAGCCGCGTGGAAGGTCCGCGCTGGTGGGCCGACACTACTTTTAACAAACAGAAGCGTGATGACTAGATCCAGATCTAGTCGAAACGGAATCGGGAATCAATCCAAACCTTTCTTGTTCTCTCAAACTAGATCGCGGTCCCGTCTGAAACGAATCGAGAATCGCACGTCATGATTGCCCCCGCCGCACCGACGCCCACCACCCACTAAGCCGTTGGTCCTGCGAGGCTTGGTTGGCGTCGCCGCCGCGGGGTCCGTAACCTCGTCGCGGGCGGCTATTATCTTTCGGCCCCTGGCCCAGCTTGTCTCCTCGCGTTTGCGTCCCCTGTCCTTCTCTAAGCGCCTCCCGCCCTGTCCTCGCGCTCAATGGCTGCCGTCTCCGCGCGGCCCCCCCGTCCGCTTGCCCGCCCGCACCGCCAGCACAAGTCTCTCGCCGGCGTGCGCGTCGTCGTTTGTCCTCCTCCTATTTCCCGTCCTCCTCCTCCTCCCCCTCCTCCTCCTCCTCCTCCTCCTCCCCCTCCTCCTCCTCCGCTGGGCGGCGCACCCAGTCGGAGGCCAGCGCGGCGGCGCGCTGGGCTTCGCTGCGCGCGAGATTTCGCCGGCGCCGGAGCTGAGTGGGCACCGCGAGAGTTCCGAGTTGCCCCCGAGTTCTCTTCCAGCGTTTAATTTTTAGGTTGGATCCATCAGGGCGCTTTCCCGCGCGTGGGGGTTTGCGAAGCGTCGTCGACGTCTCGGTGGACGGCGCCGCCCGTCGGTTCCCCCGCGCCGCAGCAGGTCCAGCGCCTCATTCCTGGAGGTGGCGCAGGCGGCCCCGTCGAAAGAAATGCTGCAGCCCATGTCCTTGACAGCAGCCTGGCGCAGCCGAGTTGAAGCGATATTTAAGTTGGCCGCGGCCAGGGGGGCGGCGCCAGTGCCGGGCGCCCCGCTGCCTTCGATGCGCTGTTTCACCTGGGCGCCATGGGGGGGCAGCCAGCTTGCCGCCGCTCTCCGAACCACGCGCCTTCACCTGGGAAGCCGCGAAACAACGCCCTCGACGACCCCTCTCAAAACGCAGAAATGGCCGGCCGCTAGATCGGCCGCGCGCGCAAATCCGACGCAGCGATAGGCGGCGAGGATATAACGCCTCGAACTGAACCCCTGCGCAGTGGGCCTCTAGTCTGCCGAACAGTGCCCCGCGCGCCACGCGGCCGCGCCTCGGCAAGGGCCGCCGAGCGCCATGCCTCAGAAGAAGCCGCTTCCGCCCTGGACGTCTGGCGCCCGACTGCGTCCGCGGCAGAGGCGAACGCCGGCCCGGGCACGACCGCGACTCCGCCGCGCGAATCATCGCCCTCCCCCCCGCCACCGCGCGGGCGTCCATGGTCATCCAAGAGAAGTGTCTCGCGGGGAAGCCGCCCGCAACGAATGCCGCCTCGCGGGTGAAATTACTTCAAGGAAAGAGAAGGCCTTAAGATCAGATTTGGCTGCGCCCCCGCGTAGCTTGGGGCCGCTTCCCGGACCCTGGAAACACAAATCCGCCGGGCCCCGCAGGAGGCCCGGGGGCCCGAGATGACGAGGCCCGAGGAGGC
>CAUYUJ010020071.1:692682-705899 GCA_963575745.1 Prorocentrum cordatum | reverse complement strand
GACGTCGGCGAAGTGCGAGAACCAGGGTGGTCCAAAAGACCGTCGGCCAAGGAATTGACGCCAGGAGGCGAGTGCACTGGCAGGCCGCAACTCCCAGGGTGGCGGAAGCCGAGAGACCCCTAGGCAGCAGTACGCGCGAGTGCGGAAAGCGGCATAGCCTCGACGCGGCCAAAATGGCGCGGGTTACCACGTACCTGTGCGAGAGAGGGTGTCGGGTTGACTCAACACGGGCCCGAATGGGCACCACGCACAGGGCTGACACACAAAGTGATGACAAGCACACGGGTACCTCGGGCAAGCAGAAGCTGGGGCCGAGGACCAATCGCACGTGTGGAATGCTGGACAAAACGATGCCGGGACACTCTGGTGGGGATATTCTTTTTGGTCGCGGGCGGACGCGGATTCGCAGTCGCCGAGCTGAGAGGTCCGGGCCACGGGCCTGTCAAATTAGCAACGCACAAGCCTAAGAGCACAGCGGCCGAGCCCGGAATCAGAACCTACCGCCGGTGAGGCCGCAGGCTGAAGGGGAGCTGGCTGAGCTGACTGCAAACGGCCAGGGTAGCTGATGCACCATGCGGGTGAATTGGCTCAGGCACGCCAGGAAAGGTCGTGACCTGTTCTGTACCAACAGACCACACGTCTGCCGAGCGGGGCGGTGCCACCAGACGGGCGAAACCGGTGAAGCGGCGCGCAGCCAGGAGAACGAAACCCGAGAAGTGCGAGCGCACACGAGCTCAAGTGGGTACCGTGGGAGGCGGTCACCCTGTACCAGATGGACCTTGTCGCCACAGGACGCCAGGGGTCAAGGCCACAGCTGTGGCGAGGTATGTGCCATGAGGCGGTAGCGATGCGACAGCGACTCTAGTGGGGATTTGTTTGGTCGCGGCCGCAAGCGAAGAGCGCAGGCGGCGAACAGGGTGTCCGGGCCGACGGGCAAACCTAATTAGCTGCTGGGCGCAGCGCGAGCCGGCTGGGCCAGCTCTCAGAGGCAGCAGCTGCGGCAGCGGCGGCGGGGGGCTGGTTGGCTGAACTGCAACGCCCAGGGAAGCTCGAGCATCGTGCAACCCTGTGGCAATATGCCAGGGGATTCTGCGTTCCGCGCCGCGGCGCCAGTCCACCACGGTCTGGTGGGGATACTTTTTGGTCGGCGGCCGCTCGACGACGGTCTGGCGGCAACAGGCAATGTCCGGGGCGGGCGGCAGAAAGCTAACTGCACATGTCTGGTGGGGATACGCGAAGCGTCTAGAAGTTCTCGCCCCACATCAGCCCCGACACACACACACCCGTCCCCCACCACGCCCCGTCATCCTTATCTTTAGCACCCCCCCACCATGCAATTTACCCAGCATCGGCCCCGACCCCCCCCCGTCCCGACCACGCCCCGGCATCCTCACCATTTTGGACCTTTGTTCTTTGGAGCCGTGGCTGGAAAACCCTCGACAACCTACGAGGACGTCCGAAAACCTAGGTCCTCGAAGCACCCGACGCCCAATGATGCATGCCTGGCGACTGCCGCATGTTGCCCGGAAGAACTACAACTGCAAAGCCAGACACTTCTCGGGGATTCAAATACGTATGCAAACATCGAAAAAATGTTTTTACCGGTGCGTGTTGCCCCCCAGCGTGCGCCTTCCGTGGAATGGCTTCGGCCCCCTGGGGCATAAATGATGGATCTGGGACGATGAACTGCACCCGGGAAACGTGTCGGCAGCCGCACATTGAGTGCACACATCCGATAAACGTGCTGCGGGACGGCTTGACTAGAACAAGATCACATCCTTCAAAACCATTCGACCCTCCGCTTGCCAAAACACACAAAACACCCCACGGTACCCTCCCCAGAATGTATAACAACGTACATGCAACAAACACGAATAACATCAGGGTGCCTGCCCCGAGCTGACCTCGACCTTATACCTCGGTCCGACCGTAAGGATTGTTGGGGCACGTGGTTCGTCGATCATTTTCGCGGTCCTACGGTGCCCCAAAGCTTCTGTGGGCCTTTGGGGCCACCGGGGGACAAACAATCTCCGTGGGACACCCGCTTGCAAGTCGATATCTTATTTGATCTGCCTATTGTATGTTGCCCGCGCCATCATGTGGCTCGTCCGATATACCAATCGTGCAATTATACATTAGATCCGTCGTCGGCGCGGTCCCTCGCCTTCATCCTTGAATCGGCGTTTCGCCGCGCTCCATCGCACGCTGCCGCTCTCAATCGTATTTCGGTGGTTCGCTTCTCCTTTCAACGTGTCCACTTTGCTGCAAAACCTCCGGGCTGCAACGGATCGGACAAACGCTCGGTGCCCCGAAAATTTGTATGCCAACGTAGTGCTCCGTGTCCGATGTACGTGCCATGCCCGCGAGTAGTGTTCTGCTGGTTGCACCATCCGGTCTCCATCCAGCACAGACGGCGCCAACCATCTCGTCCGCGCGCGCGCCCCGCACGTCGGGCCGACGCGCCCTGGTCACGAACGCCGTTCGACTGACGCGCTGCGCCGCGGTCCAAAAAAAAAAACGGCGGACATTCTCGTCCCCGCGATCGTCGCGACAGTGTGACCGTCATCATCATCATCATCATCATCAGCATCATCATCATCACCACCACCACCATCATCATCATCATCATCATCATCATCATCATCACCACCATCATCATCATCATCATCATGATCATCATCACCATCATCATCATCATCATCACCATCATCATCATCTTCATCATCTTCATCATCGTCATCGTCATCGTCATCAGCATCATCATCATCAGCATCATCATCAACCATCCAACACCAATCACCACCTTCAACATCATCCTCATCCTCTGCCTTCCCCCTCCTCCCCAACAGCACCACCATCGCCGTAATCAGCAGCATCAACAATGCCCCCATCATCACCATACCCGCCGTTCTCATCACCACAAACAACAACATCACCTTCAACATCATCCTCACCGTCAACATCCCCACTTAGCTCGCATTTCCGCGCGCACTCACATCAATACCTGGCTGCCCGCTTCGCCAGGAGGGCCAATTGAGACAACTGGGTTCTCCCGCGCCCCTCCCAGGATCCACCCAGTTTGCAAGACGGATCAGGCCGTGGCGACGCAAAGCATCTGGGAGGCCGAGAAAAGGACCGCGGACGCCAGGGAGGGCCACTGGACTCGGGGATGGACAGACCCCCCTTTAGTAAAACGTGGTTTAGTGAAAACGACCTGAGGCCCAAACCTGGCGGGCGCAAGCCTGGAAAATAACGGCCGCGGCGCCCTCTCGAGAACCGAAAACGGACGATTCACTAATCGACGTGTCACTGTTGGGGGTTCTGTCCGCCCCCGAAGGACCACTGCAGCGTCCCAGCGCACAGGAGCAGAACTCGGACGCAGCGAGCCGCGCCTCGAACACCACCGCGCCGAGCTGCCTCCCCGGATACCCCGGGGAGGCCCGCCGTCGCCTCCACGGGCCCTCCGCCACTGCGCACGCCCCTCGCACGGCTCCGGCCAGGGGACCACATGGCGAACCCTACCCCTCCCCCCCACGATTAATGAGGGGAAGGGTGGGGTCCACTTCGTTCGGGAGCTCCCGAGCAAGCTGAACCCCGCCCTCCTCCTCAGAAATCGTTGGGGGGGGGAGCGGCTTGCTGCACCGGCCCCCTCGCGACGGTCAGCTGCTCCCGAACCGGAGGGGGGCTCGAGCGCACCCCTGGCCGCGGCGAGCCTGGCCCCTCCTGGCCGGAGCCGCCCGCCCCACCATGCTCATTCAGCGCCTGAGTCGCGGGTTCGTTTTCCACCACCAACCACGCCACCATAACTGGAGGGGGAAGAGGAGGAGAGGACGAAGGGAGGACGAGGAATTTGGAGGGAGGAGAGGAGGGAGGAGGAGGTAGGAGGCATGAGGAGGAGGAGGAAGAAGAGAGAGGGAAGACGGGCGAAGAAGGAGGACAGAGGAGGAGGAGAGGAGGAGGAGGAGGAGGAGGAGGAGGGCAGGAGGCTCGCTATTTCCACCCTGCTGGCGGGAGCCTTGCAGGCCGGCGGGCCAGGCGAGCAGGGCCGCGTTGGCGAGGGTCGCCGCGCAGAGGAGCGCCCGGGCGCCAGCCCTCCACGCCTCGGGAGCCCCCCCCCTAACAGCGGCGCGGAGGGGGGCCTCGCGGGAGCGCCCCCGGACGCGCAGCGCAGGCGAGGGCTGCCGGGAGCCGGAGGCGGCCGCGGGGTCTCGGGCCGGGTGGGGCCCCAGAGGATCGGCCAGGAGGACGAGGAGGAGGAGGAGGAGGAGGAGGGGGAGGAGGAGGAGGGGGAGGAGGAGGAGGAGGAGGAGGAGGAGAAACGGCCGGGACGAGACCAGGTCCGATCAAAACTCAAAACCCGTCCGCGGACCTCTCCTGGGGCCCGTCGCGCGCAACTCGTCCTTCTCCGACTCCGCTTCGAAGACGGCCAGAGGATCCACAGGCGCAGCCTGCGGGCCAGGCGCGAGGGCGGCGCGAGCGAGGGCGGGAGATCCTGGGCCATCCAAAACCTCGCGCACGGCGCCCCGCGGAAGGGCGACGCGCGGTCGCCTTCGCGCCCCCGCGCCGCCCCGCGCGGCAGGCAGCTCGGCGGGCCTGGCCGCGGTGCGCCACGCGCGGTGGCCTCCGCGCCCCCCGTGGGTGCCCTGGCAGGTCGGATGGGCTCCTCTGCGCACGCGCACGCGCAGCCGAGGGACCCCCTGACCTTACAGCGGAGGCCAGGCCACGAGAGGCCTTCCACGAGAGGCCCAGCCCCGAGACCCCGGGACGTCCACGGATGTGTGGCGTGGGAGCGTCGCGCTTCCCGCAGCAGAACCATCGAAGCCCAAGAAGCCCAGGGAACCCTGGAGGCAAGCAGGGTGTGTCTTGGCATGGGTCTCAACTGCACCCCCGATCCAAGCGTGCCCGTGGACTGCAGCCGAAGCGTGACCACAAGTGCGTGGGTCAAGAGCACGCGCCTCCGCCGAAGCCCCATGGCACCGCAGAGGTACCTCCCCCAAACCGGCGAGTGCTCCGAGGCGGAGAGCCCATCCGCAATAGGAACACAAAGGGCACCACCCCATCCAAGGCTAGGGTGTTTGGTTGACCCGAATGGGGGTCGAGCTGAAATTGGGTGGTGCAGTAGACTCTGGGGGCAAATTGTATTGGAAATGGATGGCAACAAATATATTGCACGCGAAAGTCCAGCAATGCATCTGCGCACTGGAATTTTTGCACGCCCCCAATTGCTTGCAATCCCACAAATCTATTGCACTCAATCTAATGCACCACCCTCTTTTCGATGGACCCCCTTTCAGGCCAACCAGAAAGATGCTCTGCCCATGGCCGGGCCTTCCTGCAAGGCTCAAAAGGCCTCTGGCCTTCTTCCGAGCAGGCCGGAGGGCTGCTGAGAGGCCCCGCCGCCTTCCGAGAAGGCCTGCGCAGCAAATCCGTGCAGTGCCAGCTTCGGCGCTGGTTTCTGACACCGCGGGGGATCATTCTACCTTGAACGGTCGGCCATCTTGAAGGGGCCCTGGGACGCGCTAATGAGGAGACACAAATCCAGGGATTCCCCACGCTTCCTGAGATGTGATCTGGGCCTTCGTCTTCCCGCCCACTTCCCATGTTTTCCCATACTTTCCTGGGGATCGGCGTTTCGTTGTGTCTGTATGGCTTTGTCTTCTCCTGACGTTTGCGAGACGCCAGCTCGTTCGACCTCGGCCGGTTCGGGGTCGCCGGCGGCGGGCAAGGTTGACCGCCTGCGGCGGGGTCGCCGCCAGTCGACACGACGCAAATCAGTCGTAGGGTCGCTTTCTTTCAAGAGCCCCGGGGGGGAGGGGCCGCAGGCCGGACCAATCCCAGCCAACCAGGCCACTTCTCAAGCGGCCAAAAACCAAGTGGTGCCAATCAGAGCCATGCTGTAAGATTCAACGCGTAGATCATTCCAAAAACGATTTTAGAAATCACACGTCCATCTTAAGAGTACGCATTCGTCCTGGCAGACAACATGACTGCCACGGTTGGAGTTGGTACTTTGTACTTTCTGATATCTGGGAGTTGTGGTATTGAAACTGAGCAGTGGTCACTAATCTAATATGTCTGGAGCTTTACGGCCGGCGTACGAGACCTTGACAGCATGCGCACAACAGTTGCGTAAAGCTTCGCGCTACGTGGTTTGCATGTGAGAGCTGTGAGACTTCCATTAGCGAGCGGCAAGCTACTCTAAATCGAAACGTGGGTATTCATCAAAAACGGAACAACTCCGGATGAGAACTTCAGCCGCCAAGTGGAAGCAGACATCAGGCTTCATGTGCGCTAGCTGAACAATTAGCTGGCACATGACACATGACACCCCGAGGGATTGCGCAATGTGACTTGAGTTCTGTGTAAACTGTGCATGGCATTTCCGACAAACAAACACATGTGGACACTGCATTTCCTGTGTGTACAATCGTATTGCCAGTGCTTTATTGCGTAACAATTTGTAACGGCCATGGATGAGTGTAACTGCCTGGTTTGTTTAATGTGCATTAACTATGGATTCAGTGTAAAGTGGACTTCTAACGTTGTGTTGTGATCTATGTTTGTTTTGATGCGTCTAATTCAAAGTGTGCCGATCCAAGCAGATCGCTTCAATATTTACTATTCGATGCTTCTGCCCACAGGAGAGCAATCGGACATGGGTCCTGCAGTATTCTTCCATCCAGCCAGTCCTTTAGACTATGGTGGCCTAGCGAGTTCCTCCTTCCCAAGACCCTCTCCCCTTCGGGGAGGGGGACCCTCCTCTCCCCTCGCTGAGGTTTCCTTGGGGCGGGCTGCGAGGTGTCAGGGGCGCCCTGGGAGGCCCAAGATGGCTCCAAGAGGGCGTGCGATGCTCCCAGATGGCCTCCAAGCTGGCTCAAGATCGCCGGCAGTGGCTCAAGGTAGCTCCAGATTTCGTAATAAAAGGGAGGGGGTCTGGACCCTCCAAGACAAGCCATTTCAGACCTCTCCCGTGGGAGAACCCTCCAAAACATCGTCCCCAGACCCCCCCAGGCCCTCCAAGATGGCCTGGAAGAGACCCCCCCCCGAAATGAGACCACCATCCGTTGATTACGAAATCTGGAGTAGCTTCAGATATACCCCCTAAGGGGCCCGACAAGGGCCACACGACGCCTCCGAGTGCCCTCGGAGCCCCCTCAGGAGGCCAACGTCCGCCGAAGGAACCTGGGCGCGTTCCGCCCCCACCCTCGCTCAGAGTGGGAGGCTGTGTTTTGCCCCCCTCTGCCCCGGCTCCAAACGGACGGGGAGGGGGGGCTTGCCGGTGACGGCAGGAAGCGCTCGTTCGTCCCTGTGCTTATCATCACCCTATCTCGGTGACGATCTTAAGGCTTTTCTCGGTTTCTAGAGGCCTCCTAGATGGGGTCGGAGTGGATGGGGTCGGAGGATCGCGCCGCATCGGCGATACATCGCCGATGCATCGGCGATGCACTGGCGATGCCTCGGCGACGTCGGCGTGGGGAAAATCGGGCTCCGCATCGAGCCGCATCGTCGATGCATCGTCGATGCGGCGCGATCCTGCGACCCGATCTACTCCAACCCCATCTGGGAGGCGTAGAGTTCCTGAGGGTACATCCCAAACATCAGGGGTCAGGATGAGTTCGAGGCTGCTTACGACCCCGTGCGCGGACCCTGCGGCCAGCATCTTTTCCTGCGCGGCGGCAGCCCTTGCGACACGCCACGCCTGGAACGGTTGCCGGGCTGCCGCCCCCTGAGATCGCAGAATGCGTCGCACTGCAGGCCCGCAGCGGTCGGACAGCGGACAGCAGGTCACGCCGACATGTGGTGGGCCAGCACAAGCGGCGCGACACGTCGAGCATGACATCAGTGCCGCAGTCCGCCGACATCCTGCCCCGCCTCCTCGGGCATTGGGAAGCTGCGACCGGCTTCCTCGGAACCTGGGGGATATGCGGCTCCTGTCCGACCTATTCGGGGCTCTGGGCCACTCCGGGCCTGGGGAACTCTGTCCCACCCACGCGGGCATGAGAAATGCTGTCCGCCCCATGGGGGCCCGGTGAAGCGTGCTCGACCTGCGAAGGGCGGGCCGGGAGAGCTCTCTGCCCGACAAGCGGCCCCCTGTGAAGTCGCCAGGCATGGGACATGTCTTCGTGCTTGTCTCTATCTGTCTCTCTCTCTCTCTCTCGCTCTCTCGCTCGCCCTCCCTCTCGCGGAAGAGGGCGAGGGAGGATTGGGGTCTTTCTGCTCAGCGATCGGCGCGAAACGAGGCCGACGGGCCCTTTTGCACGGCAGGTTCGTGTCGTCACGACTCTGGCGATAGTCTCTGATACTGTGTGGATCGTCAAACCTTGATCGATCGCGGCATTCCGATAGAGCAGAGATCGTTCGATATTGGCCGGTTCCGGGCCTCTGACGGCGTTCGACCTTGAACTGCCGCGCTGGGGTCACCGCCGCGTCGACACGTCACGAACCTGCCGTATGTAGAGCCGGCGCTGCCCACCACCCCTGCGAGGGGGAACGCGGGGGGACTGGCTCGGGGGGGGGGGGGGGAACCTCGCGGTGGAATCGGCGATGCATCACCGATGGCACGTCCGCACGGTCCTGGGCGGCGGGGCGGGCCATCGGGCCCCTGTCGGCGATCAGCGGGCCATTGGGGGGCGCATGCGTCCGCCCACGAGCCCATCCCCCCCCCTCACTTGGCGGTGCGCACGAGGGGGCAATGGGGGGGGAGGGGAGGGAGGGCTCCCCTCCCCTCGCCCTGGCCCCCCCCTTTGTGCGCGAGGCCGCCCAACGCTGCCCCCGACGCGCGCGGCTGGCGCCACCCGCCACCCCACGGACTGCCAGCTGAGCTCCGCGCCAAGATGGCGCCCCCCCTGGCGGCGAGCTGCTCCGACTCTGGCGTGGGCAGGGGCCTCAGCGTGGGGGTACGCAGCGGGTCCAGAGGCAGCCGGGTACTGGACCCCGGGGCCTTCCCCCACGACGAGATCTTCATCCTGCACATAGTCTTCTGACCATCCCGGGGCACGGGGCGCCGAAGACGGCGAAACACCTCAGGACCCGTTTCCCTCAGGACCCGTCTCCCCCATGGCCATGGCCTCCGCAGCCTCCGCAGCCCCACAACGTCGGCGTAGCCGGCCAGGGCCGCATACGCCAGGGCCAGCGGAGGCACCAGAGGCGTGCTCGCCCAGGACACGGCCGCCACGCCCAGCACGGCCAGCGGGTGGGTCCAGTCGCAGCAGCACCTCCGGCTCTCAGGGGACACCCAACGGCATGGACACCGCCACGAGCTCCCCGGACGCATCCAGGGGAGCGTCCTGACCTGGACTTCGCGAGGCGGATCCAGCCGTGTCGGCGAGGGCCTCCCATGAGGCCCCATGGGCGAAAACTGGGCAGGAGTATGAAGGGGCCCTGGGACACACAAATAAATACACACAAATAAAAGGATTCCCCATATTTTCCCATATGTTCTGGGTTTTTGTCTTCCCCCCCACTTCCCATATTTTCCCATATTTTCGGAGGAATCGAGGATTAATTGTGTCTGTGTGTTTTTTCCCCTCCTGAGAGTAGCGGAATCGAGAGGAGCACCAGAGAGGCGTAAACCGAACATTCCGAGGCCCGCGCGGATTTCTTGGATCGGCGCCAGGGCCCTCCCGGGCGGAGCGCGCGCAGGGGGCGCCGCGGGAGGCGCCGCGTGGGGGGCCCCAGCGCCGATCCAAGAAATCCGCATGGAGCTCCGAACATGTACTCCAGATTTCGTAATAAAAGGGAGGGGGGTTCAACCCTCCCAGACGATAAGTTTTAGACCCCCCCCCGTGGGAGAACCCTCCAAAACATCGTCCACAGACCCCCCCAGGCCCTCCAAGATAGCTTGGAAAAGACCCCCCCCCCGAAATGAGACCCCCCTCCCTTTATCACGAAGTCTGGAATATGTTTGTGTCGTACTTGCTTCTTGGGGTAGCGGTATCCGTACGTTTTGCTCCTCTGTGATCCAGGAGCAGGAGCACCTCATGATCAGGCACGAAAGGACCCTTGACCCTTTGGGAGGCGACCTCTTGGAGGAGCGCCAGGAACATTAGGGACAGGGGGTCTTTTAGCAGATAATGCATCGAAGCAGACAGCCCAGATCTAGGATCCCTCGTGCACAGACGGGACCTCAGTGAGGCTGCGTCTTCATCGTGTCATTCGGAATTGGGTTTTTGTGTCCTCGATGACCCAAGTCTTCGGGTCTTCGGTGGCAAGTGCGAACAAACTTCGCGCTCTCGCGCCGCTCCCCAAGGGGGAGAAGAGGATGATGAGGAGGACTCGGAGCTGAACCGCGAAGCGCGAGGCGGGAATCACTTCGCGCCCTCGAGGGCGCCCTTGCCTTCGGTGGCAGCTATGGGAGCCTCCCATGCCGCAGTCTACGCTGTCCGACGCCACTTGACGCCCAATCGACGCCCAATCGACGCCGATCGACGCTGATAGACGCTCATCGACGCGAATTGACGCTCAATCGGCTCAAGGTCAGGAGTCCTTTTATCCTCGATGACCTCAGATCCGCGAGCCTCATCGACGCTAACAGACGCTTATAGACGCAGATCGACGCGACTTGGCGCGGTCGGCTCAGGGTTAGGGGCCCTTTCGTCCTCGATGACCTCAGACCCTCGATGGCAACTATTTGAGCAGGGACCGACCGTCCCGGCACTCCTATAGGCCTACCACGACATGTTCTTAGAACACAACACATGTTCTAAGAACGAAACCAATGTTCTCAGAACAGAAACCCGATGTGTCAAAACAAGACAGTCCGGGCCAGAAACGTGCTAAGGAACATTGCGTGGCAACCACAACAGAAGGCTCGTGGAACAGTGCTTGGGAGGCCTACTAAGCACGCCAAGACGCTGCGCCGCTGCTTGATAACTATGGTTAGGTCGGGCCTGTCCCCCTACTTAGGTCGGGCCTGTCCCCCTACTTAGGTCGGGCCTGTCCCCTTGGAGGGAAACTTTGGGCGAAAACTACAACAAATACTCCAGAGATGCCCCCAAATGGTCAAACAAAAAAATCAAAACCTCGTCCCCATGGTATTTTCTGACCTTTCTGGAAGAAACCCCCCTGTAGAGGGACAAGCCCGACTCAACACCATGGGCCCCTTTGTTCGGGTCGGGCGAAAGGGGGGGATAGCAAAGGGGGGGTTTGAGAATCAGCTCACGTAGCTGACTTTCCCGGCGCCTCCCGGCGCCGGAGGCGGCTATGTATCGAGGAAGGGGACCCTCGGTGAGGCCGAAACCAGCTGCATGCAGCAAATTTCGTACCCCCCCCTCCCTTTCCCAATCCCCCCCTTTCGCCCGGCCCGACTTGCATCCCCGAGGACCTCAGGTCCACGACCCTCCCGCCGCCCAGCCGCAGCGACGGCCCCGCGCGCCGCGGCGCCAGCATCTCCGCGTCCTTGGGCGGGACTTAATGGGGGGGTCACAAACGGGGGGGTCAGAAAAGGTCCCCTTTCGGGCCCCTTTCGGGCCCCTCCAGAGCCCCAGGGGGCTCGTTTGGGTACCGTTTGGGTGCCTTTTCGGACCACCCTCGCCGCCCCCCCCTTTGTGACCCCCCCAATTACGCGGCGCCCAACGTCCAGCTGGCGCACCAGCACCGGCACGGCCGCGCCCCGGCGCACGGCCACGTGCAGCCTCGGGGCCCTTCCGGCGGCCCCGCCGGCGCCGCCGGCGCCGGTCGCCTCGCCGGAGCGCAGCGGCAGGACGACGTGCCGCTCCTGCGGAGGGAGCTCGCCGTCGCTAGGACTCCTGCTCCTCCTCCTCCTCCTCCCCCTCCCCCTCCCCCTTTCCCTCCTCCTCCTCCTCCTCCTCCTCCTCCTCCCCCCCCCTCCTCCTCCTCCTCCTCTCCTCCTCCTCCTCCTCCTCCCCTCCTCCTCCTCCTCCTCCCCCTCCTCCTCCCCCATCCCCTCCTCCTCCTCCTCCTCCTCCTCCTCCTCCTCCTTTCCCTGTGTTTTTGTCGGTGTCGTGCGTGGCTTTTTCGCCAAGTGACCAAGGATGCTCCTCGAGGGTCCTCGCCGAGAAAAAAATATGCACACGGCCGAGCGATGCCAGGGAAGGGGCAGCGGCACACAGTTTCGGCCCGTAGCAGGAGGAGGAGGCCCGGTAGAGATCCGTCATCCGACTGCCGTTGCGCTGATCTTGGATCTTGCCCCCGTGGAGGGGCGTGCCCGGCTTCAGGCTGAGACGAAGCCAGGGCGAGGACCGATGCGGACGAGGGTTGATCGAGGATCTCTCTGTCCCTGCGGCTCTGAAGGATGCATCGGCGACCGCGGCCTTCTCGGAGCGTTCCAGAACGCTCTGCGAGCGTTCTGGAACGCTCCAGAAGGGACACAGTCGACCCGCGTAATAAGGATGCACGATAACGATGCATAGGGCTTGGAAGGCCGACTCGAGGCTTCTCGAGCGGGGTGCGGCCAACGAAAGTGGCCAAGGAGGAGACAAGGATGCAAGGGCACCCTTGGGAAATTGCCCACCCTGAATATGCGGGTTGACTGTAGACGTCAACTTTCATGGGGTCGCCGCGGATCTCTTGAATCCGCGCTGGGGCCCCCTGGCGGAGCCTCCAGCGCCGCCCCTGTCGCGCCCCGTGCACCAGAGGAGAAGCCCAGCGCAGACCCACGAGATCGCCGCGTGCCCTCGGCAGTGCATGCTCGTGGCGATTTTCCTCCTTCGGTCCTCGTCGTCCCGAAGGTCCTCTCGGGCCGGGCGAAAGGGGGGGACAACAGAGGGGGGGGGGGTGAGACTCAGCTCACGTAGCTGACTCTCCCGGCGCCTCCCGGCGCCGGGAGACTCGGCCACGTATCGAGGAGTGCGCCCCTCGGTGGGGCCGAAACCGGCTGCACTTCGCAGATTTCGCACCCCCCCCCCCCCCTCTCCCTGTTCCCCCCCCCTCTCGCGCGGCCCGATCCTCCGGCTCGACCCACACCGCCCGGCCCAAGATCGTGTCGGGGCCCATCACGTCGGCGCACACCGAGAACGCGAGGTGGCCGCCGGCCGGGAACGTGGGGACCCGCAGGGTCCGGTCCCAGCAGGGGTCGGGGCCGGCCGCCTCCTGCGTGTGCTGCTTCTCGCCCGCGGACTCCAGAACGCAGTACACGCTGTGCTCATCCGGCAAGTTCTCGGCCTTCTGGAGGGTCACCTGCCGGGGGGCGCCGGCTGGACGTGCGTGCTAGTGGCACGTGCGTGCCCAGGCTCATGCCGAACAAGAGCAGCAGGGTG
>CAUYUJ010020071.1:600182-687682 GCA_963575745.1 Prorocentrum cordatum | reverse complement strand
GCGCTCAATCTGCCGACCGCAGGGCACGCCGGTCGGCGCGCGCGGCCCGCCGCCCGATGGGCGCGCGGCCGTGCCTCGCGCAACCAGTCTGCCATCGCGCGGACGTTGTCCGCCGTGGCGCGCGCGCGAAACCTTTGCGCGCCAGGCGGTTCCGCCTCCCGACGGACTCACGGAGCTTCTGGGCGGCGCGCGCGGTGGTCACACCTTCCGGGCGCCGAACACCAGGGTCCACGTATCCGCCAGGGCCCCCGTGTCTGCGCGGAGCAAACTGAGAGGCACCTCCCCTCCTCAGAGAGATATAGAGTATCCAGTTAACTTGAGTGAGACTTAGGGAACTTGTATGTCCATCCAGAAAAGTAACTTCAAGTTTACTTGAGCTAAATAATAAGTAACATATGTTCCATAAATTCCGTTCGCTGGTGAATGAGTTTTACATGTTTTAACATGGTTTTTCATGTTTTACATGTTTTTACATGGTTTTACTTATTTTTCGCATGGTATGGAAAGAGGGCGGCGGAACTTATGGAACTTATGGGGGAGGGGTCGGGGCGCCTTCCTGAGCGGGCCGCCCCATCGGGGCGGCCCCTCCCCACGCAATATGAACACTACTGTCCGCTCCCCCCTGAGTCTGCGCGGAAGATAACCAAGTGCAGCGGAGCAGCAGCCTCGGCAGTATACAGTGCACCAGCCTCGCCGCTAGGAGACCTGGGCTCGGGCGCGTCGTCGTCGTCGCCGCCGCCGCCGCCGTCGTCGTCGTCGTCGTCGTCGTCGTCGTCGTCGTCGCCGTCGCCGCCGTCGTCGTCGCCGTCGCCGCCGCCGTCGTCGTCGTCGTCGTCGTCGTCGCCGTTGCCGCCGCCGCCGTCGTCGTCGTCGTCGCCGCCGCCGCCGTCGTCGTCGTCGTCGGCGGCGCCGCGCCGCCGCCGCCGCCGCCGCCGTCGTCGCCGTCGCCGTCGCCGTCGCCGTCGCCGCCGCCGTCGCCGTCGCCGTCGCCGCCGCCGCCGTGCGAGAGCGGCGGTGGTGGGAGGAGCAGGCGAAGGAGGCGACAACGACGACAACGACGACAACCCTCCACCCACGCGACCGAACCCCAATCGTCGTCGTCGCCGCCGCCGCCGCGTCGTCGTCGTCGTTTCCACCAACCGTTTAGGCTCGAACCTGGGGCGGATCCGCAGAGCCAACCGCATGGCCTCGAGAGCCAACCGTTTCCGCGGAACCGCAGAGCCAACCGCGATGCGCTGGGGCGGGTCAGCACGAGCGAAGGAGCCAGAGGAGGAGCCAACCGTTTCCTGGCCAGCAGGCGCAGCGCCATCAGCACCAGGCGCAGCGCCATCAGCACCAGCAGGCGCAGCGCCAGCAGCACCAGGCGCAGCGCCATCAGCGCCCGACGCTGGCGCAGGGCCAGCAGGCGCAGCGCCATCAGCACCAGGCGCAGCGCCATCAGCATCACCAGGCGCAGCGCCAGCGCAGAAGCGCAGCCACGGGCTGGCCAGGCTGCAGGAGGCGCATCGCGAGGAACAGCTTCGATTGAGGGATCGGTGCACGCGCCTGCTGGAGCAATTGAACGTGACAGCAGGCGCAGCAAGCGCAGGCCAGGCTCAGCGCTGCGCCTGGTCTGCGCAGCAGCCAGGCGCACCAGCAGCACCACCAGGCGCAGCACCAGCAGCAGCACCATCAGGCGCAGCACCAGCAGCACAGCACCAGCAGCACCACCCGGCGCAGCACCAGCAGCAGCACCAGCAGCCGCATACGCGTCACCACGCGCCAGCAGCACCAGGCGCAGCAGCAGCAGCAGCAGCAGCAGCAGCGCCAGCAGCACAGCACCAGCAGCACCACCAGGCGCAGCGCCAGCAGCAGCACCAGCAGCCGCATACGCATCACCATGCGCCAGCAGCACCAGGCGCAGCAGCAGCACCAGCAGCAGCACCAGCAGCGCCAGCAGACCAGGCCTGGCGCTACCAGACTTGCAACACCTGCTCTTGGCGCAGGTACTACATCGCCGACAGCGTCGACCAGTTCCGCCAGTGGCTGCCTCTCGCATGTGATTGTGCACCTGACCTAACGGTGGTGCACGAGGGCTTGCGCGCCAATCCAGGCGCGACGTGGCGCGCAATCATCGAGACGGGAACGCTGGGCCCTCCATCGCTCCCCGTCGTGCGCAGCGACGGCCAGGAATGGTCGCGAATCCCCCTTCGCGTCGGCCCTGAGTGCAGGACGATGCACTATGGAGGCAACCATTGGGTATACGACAACGTCACGTACAGCCCAGGTGATCGCTGCGTAGGGTATCACAACACGCGGCTGGAGAGCTTGATCCATCCAGCCACCGCGTGGAATGAGAAGCAGATCGGCCACGGGATCTTGAAGGACGGGCGGCTCTGCTACGGAGTCTGCACCCACCATGGCAATTCAGGCGTCAACGTGTACAGCGACGGCGGCTTGGAAACATTCCATGGGTCCCAAGGGTGGGTGCAGCTCGAGGTGGAAGTGTGCGACACGACGACGCTCAATGATGGCCGCATCAACAGGTACTGCGTCAAGGGCACCCCGTTCGAGACATGCGAGAAGGTAGTTCTGAAAGCGCGCTGGGTGCCGAGGAGAGAGCTACCGAGCATTGCTTATCTGAGCTAGGCGTCGCACGGCGACCACGAGTGCGCGAATCGGCAAGTCCTACAGTTTCACACGCCACCAAATCAGCAACGATTGTCGCACTCTCGGCATTTTGCCGACGATTGCCGACGATAGGCTCAACAATTCGGAACGCCGACGATAGGCGCACTCTTGGCATTTTGCAGCTCGGCAGACGAGCGCGCGGCCACGTCTCAGCAATTCGACCGACGGTAGGCGGACTGTCCAATGACCCGTCGGCAATGCGCATCGCTTCCGCCGCGCACGGCGCTTTTTTGCTCGGCAGACCGCTGCCGCGCACAGAAGCACGGCGGCACCCCGAGCGGCGCGGCGCGTCCGCGGCACTTACCTCAGCGGCACGTCCGCTTTCTCGGCTTGCTTGAATAGATAAATAAAGTCCTCCTCCTTCTCATCCTCATCCTCCCCATCCTCCCCCCGAGCGGCACGTTCGCTTCCTGGGCGTTCCGTTGCTAAGCGATGCTATGTTGTGCCAGGCAACGCTATGCAACATTCACGATATGACTTGCGATGCGATGCCATGCGATACCATGCCATGCGATGCAATGCGATGCTATGCGGTGCTATGCGGTGCTATGCGATGCTATGCGAGGCTATGTGAGGCTATGCGAAGCTATGCGGGGCTATGCGAGGCTATGCGATGCTATGCAGTGATGGCACCTCTCACGGGCCCAGCAGCAGCACGATCGGGGCCTTCAGGGGGGCGGGGGAAAGGGCCAGCGCGAGCCCCGACAATTGCTCCTGGGCGAGAGGGGGACATGAGAGCCCCGAGCGGGCCCGCCGTGGCTCCGAGAAGGCCCCAATAAGGCTTCGGTTCATCAGTTGTTCCTCTGGGCCCCCATCTCCCGCGGCCGCGTCGGCTCCAAGCATGTATGAGTCGGGCACTCGAGTGCCCGACTAGTGCGGTTTCCATGTACGAAGGCTGCGACAGCCGCCCGCACGGGTGCCAGGGTGGGTTCCAATGGAGCTGGAAGACTGGTGGGCATCCACCACGATTCCAGTCTATCCGCCGACCCTGTTCCCGTGGCTTTCCGACAACCCCGCTGAGACCACGAACCTCGAATGGTACTCCCACGAGCAGCACAGCGACCACGTGCAGAGCAGCGACCACACCGAGTGGACCAACAACAGAGCCCCGAATATAGAAAGGGACTGGGAGCTCTCTGAGGCACTCCACAGATCAAAAGGGGATCCCGCAGCACTGGAAAAGATCATGAAGCGCGACCCCGAATGGATTTCCAGTCAGCCGATGAAGGTCGCCGCGCCTCCATGGAGAAAGCAGAGCATCCCCAACGCCGACGAGAGCAAGCCCGATCGCGACGAGATCAAGCCAGTCGCCGAACAGGGCATCCCCGACGCCGACGAGAGCAAGCCCGAGCGCGACAAGATCAAGCCAGTCGCCGAACAGGGCATCCCCGACGCCGACGAGAGCAAGCCCGAGCTCGACAAGGCCAAGCCAGTCGCCGAACAGGGCATCCCCGACGCCGAGCCCGATCGCGACAAGAGCAACCCAGACGCCGAGAGCAAGCCCGTCGCCCAGAGCACCACCGAGGGCGAAACCGCCACGACCCATGACGAGGATACCATGCACATCGACGAGCTGCGCCACGTCCACTCCGATCATTCGTCTGGGACGTTCTGGGACTCCGAGACCCAGCACTTGACAAAAGTCATTTATGGCAACCAGCGCCGCGGCTCTGGAAAACAAAAAAAAAAAAAAAAAGCACGCCCGTCTGGGCGCTACGGGCAGCGGGGTGGGATGCATCACCCGAACGTGAAGTGGCACAGCATGAGGGCCCAGGCCGAGCGAGAGGGCTGGCTGCCACAGTTCCGCCAGATGTTCCCGCATCGCAGCGCCATGAGCAGCTGGAGCAATAGCTTTCAGCCTGGGGCTTCTTCGCAGCATTTGATGCGCAGCAGAGCATCGTGCAACGGAGCAGCAGCATGCTCGTGCATTTCAATTGTTGCGCATCGGCGCGCGTGAACTGCGAACTTGGATTTCGGCGCCTCTGCGCCATCGGAAAACGTTGCCGAACCTCCGCGTCGCCACCCATTCTTCGCCTGGCCTTCATGCCGCCCCCCTCCTCTCGATCGACCGCCTCGCCAGCGGTGCACCCGCTTCCGCGCGCCCGCCCCCTCCCCTCGAGCGATCGCCTCGCCGGCGGTGCATCCGCTTCCGCGCGCCCGCCCCCTCCCCCCATTCCCTGCATTGATCGCCCTCTTCACCCCCTGCTTTTAATTTCACCAGCGGCCTCTGCGTTCTGAAGCCGTCTCCTCGTCACCCTTCCCTCGCCCTCGTTCCATGACGTCGTCACCATATGAGCGGCGCGATGGGGGGGTGGGGGGAGGGGGCGCCCTGGGCAATGGCGCTAACCCTCGGACCATCACCAGCCCGAAGCAGTCGAGGCTCGAGCTGATCCAGCTTCTCACGCGCCCCCAGGGGGGGCACTGCTTTCGCTTCCGCGAGCTCATCGTTCACGGGCGGCTCCCCCGCTTCCACGGCAATGCCCAAGGGCAAGGGCGTGAAGAAGGCCACGGGCAAGACTATAGTTGACGTCAAGGGCCTGACAGAGCCTCAGGCCTGGAAAGTAGTCAGCCGCGACACCCTCCACCCGTCCCAGCAGGCCCTCAACCCGTGTGACACGTTCAAGAGGGCGTCGGCCGCGACGGGCTGCTATCATACGCAAGCAATGGCAGTGATGTGCGCGATCTCGTCCACCTTCTTGACCGAGCTCGACACCAAGGGGGTGTTCTTCCCACCTGGGTTTGGAACCTTTCACAGGCAGGTCACCCCAGGCAAGCCAGGGAAGATGGGGAATGTTTTCGGCAAGTGGGAAACAATCCCACCAGTTCCAGCAAGCATGGAAGTCATCTTCGTCCCGTTCCATACCATCATCGAAGTGCTTGAGGTTAGTGACCTGGCTGGCCATGCGTCACGGATTCCAGCTGGCGGTGTCCCCTCAGCGCCATCAGCACCAAGCGGCTCAGCACCAAGTGGCTCAGCACCAAGTGGCTCAGCAGCGCCAGTGACACCCGTGAACCCTGGCCACCCTGCAGGCGAGCATGCAGCAGCACCAGCGGTCATCGCAGCACCCGACAAGAACGACAAGGACGGCGCAGACTCTGACGTCATGGGCAGCGACAGTGACTCGTCCTCGACAGGGCCGCCAAGGGCAGCTCTGGGCCAGCCCTGCGCCCTTAAGGAGGCACACGTGCAGGGCGAGCCGCCAGCTGCAGCTCTTCTGGACCTGTCCTAAGCTCGCCCTAGCAGCTCAGTGTGCCCGTAAGAAGGCACAGGGGCAGGTGGCCAGTGGCGACAGCGCGACATTTCATATTATCGCACCGCTTGCTCGGCGCCCCATCAGCAGCGTTGCAACTTACGCTCTACGCTCGCCAGTCGCACGGTTCGCCCGTGCCGCGCCCAGAAACGTTGTCCTTCTTTCCCTCTGTATCCCCCCACGACATTTCAAAAATCGTCGGCCTGACCATTCGTTGAATCTGGGAGGTGGGATGGGACCTATGCCTCGGGCCCCACCAAGGCCACGCTCGGTTCTCTCCAGGGCGGGTGGTATCGTTTTTTTGCGTTTCCGAATGGAATCTGCGAGCCAGTCTTTGTGAGGCCTCCACCCAGGATCACCTTTGAGGACTAGGCTTTCAACCCAGGGCGCCCTCTGGCCCCCAAGGACGAGCCCGCGCATCTTTGCCTCGTCGTAAGTGTGCAACCGTTGTGGAGGGCGGATCCATTTCAAAATGGGGCTCTCGCCCTCAGGAGATATAGCAACAACTATTTTTCCTCGCCTGGTCGCCAAGAGATCTTGTCATCTCCTCCACTCCCCCCCATCCCCCCGCCCCGAACACCTCCTCCGACAGCCGCCACCTAGGCTCGAGCAGCCATGCTGAGCGGGATTTTCCGCTAGCGGTATTTGCCGCTTATTTTGTCTGGGTGTTAGCACGTCCAGCAGTTAGGCAACGACTTGCGGTTCTCGCTGACCGCGCTGCGCTGGCCCATGACGGACGCGTCCGCGCTGCGTCTCAGGCTGGGAGCGATCGGGGCGGCGCTTCGGGCTGTCGATGGGACCGAATGACACGGGGCGTTGTCGAGGGTTCAGTCCAACGCCGTCGTCGCCATGATGCAGCGCCCGTGGGCAAACATCTCACCCGAGGACACGGCCGCGCTGGCAATTGTGATCCACAATGTGGACTGGTACCAGGGCCACGACGGGCCAATAATGACTATACTTAGCAGGGATTCAGCCGCGGCCAGCCACCGCCAAGCCCAGCAGAAGTACACGACCTTCCTCGAGTTCTTCACTGAGGATAACTGGTCCAGGCTGATGCCCGATGACGGCGAGCTGCCGCCCAGCACCGCTTGCCTGCACCTCATCATCCAGCGCGTCGTGCGCCTGGGCGGCGACAACGTGTGCGAGCGCACGACCAAGCTGATGGCGTCGATGTGGCTTCTCATCACCGATCCTAACGCGTACAAGCTGAACTGTTTTCAGTTGAAGGCAACCCGCGGCTACGTCAAGTCGGAGTACAGGACCATTGCAGACAAGTTCCCGGGGCCCGGCTTTCACATGGGCCCGCTGCCGAATCTGCCAGGTGACCTGGCGCGTTCACATCCGCAGGCCTACGCCAAGGCATGCAGCACTCGTGCGGGCGACGGGCCCATGCGGTGCCCGCTGAGCATGTCCAAGCTGCGGGACCTTGACAATAGGTATCGGTGCAGAGGAGTTGGGGCCGAGAAGCATGCGGCTCAGCAAATGAGCGCAGGGCCGCAGGGCTCGGGCAATGCGCCAAGTGGACAGTTGGTGCCATACGCCCCCAGCGGAGGGCCCCATGACGACATCAGGCAGATGATTGCCCAGCAGGCCCAGAACATGCAGCAAATGCAGAACATGGCCATGACCGCCATGTCCCTCGTGGCGGGAGGGCGCGTCGGAGCGGGGGCGGGCTCAGCAGGTGACGAAATGGTAAGCTTCATGGAGAACTTGGAGGTCTTCGGGAATGCCGCCACTCGGTGGGGCCGCCACAAGCCCAACCCAGCAGGCCGCAAGGTTGCAGGGCCACATCCAGCGCGCGCTCCCCTGCCAGCTACCGACCTCGCGGATCCATTGGCCGCAGACGCCGCGGACCCATTGGCCGCAGGTGCACTTGCCGCGGCCCCAGCGGCCGCAGCTCCAGCGGTCGTACCACCAGCCGCAGCTCCAGCTGCCGCTGCCGCAGCTCCAGCGGCCGCCGCACCCGCTGACAGTGCAGGGGCAGTGGCCTTGGCCGCTCCAGCGAATGCACCGCAAACCATGGCACAGAACTTGAAGCGCACCGTGGATCAGGCCATGGACACGATGCAGGCGAAGCGCTTAGAGGCCAAGGCGAAAGCCAAGGCTCAGAGGGTCATGAAGAGGCCAGCGGCAAAACAAGCCAAGGATAAGAAGGGCGACGAAGAAGGGGAGGAGGATCGCGAATGCGCCGACGCCGACGAGGTGGCGGAGTCGGCCGACGACGCAGTTGACGAGGGTGAAGATGATGACGATGACGAAGACCCACCCCCTACACCCGCTGCGAGGGGCATCGGCAAGACCAAGCAGGCAACGCCCTCCGCTGGGAGGCGCGGCGAGGGCAACAAGGCGGCCAAGTTGAGCCCGCCCAAGACGAAGGCCGACAGGGCGACCACGGCGACCAAGGCGACCTCGACCAAGCTGAAGGGCGCCAAGGTGACCACGCCCAAGACGAAGGCCGACGCGAAGCCGATCGACATCTCCGACCTGGCAGTCCTGACGAAGAAGACGATGGAAGCCACCGCGCGCGAGTGCTTCACTTCGAAGGCCCACCGCGCGGCGAGGCAGAGGGCGAAGGTCGGCGGGAAGGCTTACGCGGCTTCCGCGGCTAGCTGGGACAAGCTCAAGGGCAGCTGAGCTTTTAGTGACGAGTGATCTCGTCGGTGGCAGGCCTCTGTCGCGCCGTCGCGCACGGCGCCTTGCTAGCCGACGCGCAGCGCCGCAGCTCGGGGAATCGTTGCGTCGCAGTGCTGGCACGTGCGCGCATGGACAACGCACGCAAAATCCTGATCCTCATCCTCATCAGCCCCCGCCCCATCCGCATCCCCAAGGGCTCCCACGGGGGCGCCAAGTTATTCCTTCCCCCTCCCCTCCTTCCCCCATTCCCCCCCATTCTCGCCTCCCCCATCCTCGCCCTGGGAGGGGGGGCGGCGCGTCAGCGCGAAGTTGTTCGCGCTTCGCGCAGCGCGAAGCGCGAAGTTGGGGGAACGATTTTCCATGGCGTGATTTGAACGGCTTGCGCCTCTGAGAGGGTTCGAAGTGCAACATCCCCCGCCTCCTCCGCATCCACAGCGTCGCAGCCGTCGGCGTTATCTTGCGTTATCAGGCGGCCCTGGTAATGATCTGATAACCGTTATCATGTAGCCTGATAATGGTCTGATAATGGTCTGATAATGGCCTGATAATGGTCTGATAATGCATCACCAGGCGGCCTGATAACGTTACCAGCTGATACATTGCGTTATCAGGCGTGCCCTGATAATGCATTATCAGGTTTCTGATAATGCGTTATCAGATGTGTTCTGATAGTGGTCTGACAATGGTCTGATAATGGTCTGATAATGCATTATCAGGCGGTCTGGTAACGTTATCAGCTGATACATTGCGTTATCAGGCGTGCCCTGATACTGCATTATCAGATTTCTGTAATGCATTATCAGATTTCTGATCATGGCCATGTTAATGGTCTGATAATGGTTTGATAATGGTATGATAACCGCTGCCATGCGGCCCTGATAATGGCCCAATATGCCCCAGGACGGCTCCAAGATGACCTCAACACGGCTGCAGGGCCAACGGCGGCCCCCGCGGTGGGAGGGCGGGGGTGGGCCTTGCAAGCCATGTCGGACCAGCGGCACTCCCGCTTCGGCCCAGACCCGAACGTATATTCCGTTTGTCCCGCCGCCTTTTTGGATCAAGCGAGTATTCAGTCAGGACCGCCGTCCCAGACTTATATTTCGCTCAGCGGCACATTCCGCTAGCCTAGCGTGCACTGCCGCAGTCTGCAGCGCGTGATGTCGTGGAACGAGGATGACCCTGCGGTGAACCTCGAGGAGACGCTCGAGGCCGCCTTGGATGCTAGCGGGGTGGCAGCAGAACCCACCGTCGCTGCTGCTACCCCAGCCGCCGTCTCAGCCGCTGACGATACCGCGCCGTCGAGCGTCCCAGGTCCTGAGGCGGAGGGGCCCAGTGCAGGTGTCGAGGCGCCGATGGAGGCGGCCGGTGCGGAGGGGCCCCATGGAGGTGGCGAGGCGCCGCCGAGCATCCCAGGTCCGACGGATGACGGCGACAATTGCGTGATCTGCCAAGTCTCCCTGAGGGGCGATCCCGACGACGCCCTGGCGGACAGCGGCCTGAGGGAGGTTCCGATTTCCATCTTGCCGTGCCTCCACAAGTTCCACAAGTGTTGCATCGACGAGACCTGCACGATCCTGGAAAAGCCTTTGGCCACGCTCGCGTGCCCGACCTGCAGGAAGACGCCGCGGGACATTCAGAGCATGGAGGAGAGGATGATCATTGAGGGGATGGCTCGCAGGGCCGCGGATGGGCTGCCGCACAGGGCTAAGGCGGCCCAGGCTTCGAGGGCTCGGCAGCTTCAGCTCGACACGATGTTCACAATGATGGGCAGCCCAGGTTGGGAACATGGCCCGCAGGCGCATGGGCAACGTTGCGCTGGCCTGGACAACCCCTGACACCCCCTCCCCCCCCCGCCCACCCCCTCACGCCACTGGCGCCCCATGGGGGCGTCGCAGATACCAAGCGTAATACTCGTCATTCACCTTAATCTGCACAGGCTCACGATGCCTGTGATTGCTGGGGGCGTTTAGTGGGAGGGGCGGGGTGCGGGGGGGCGCGCGCGTGTGTGTGTGCGTGTGGGGGGGGGGGGCCAGCGCAGCGCTGTGACCATTGCAAGGCTGGCAACATCGTGCACGTCGAGGCCGACAGCCCAGTCGAGGCGGAGTCTGCGGCGGCGGCGGTGGCGGCGATCCAGGCGGAGGTGAGGCCCTCCGACAGCCCAGTCGAGGCGGCGGCGGCGGCGCCGCCCCCCGCCGCCGCGGCGCCGCCGCCTCCACAGCCTCCGCCAGGGCAAGCTCGGCCGCGGCGGGCGAGGCCCTCGGCGGCGAAGAGCAGCGGGCCGCCGCCCCCGAAGGTCGGCGCGATCACCTTCGCGCCCTCGCACGATGGCCCTCCCGCGGTGGCTCCAGCGCCGCCGGGTCCGCCCCCGCAGGCGGAGGCTGCGCCTGAGCCATCGGTCGCCGCGAGCCCCCCGTCAGATACGGCGGCAGAACCAGCTGCAGATCCACTGGCAGCACCGGCCGCCTCGAACCCGCAGACCCTCGGTCGCGCCCCGAAGTGCGGCTTCTTCCCGGCGCGGCCGAAGCCGACGCAAGCGCCAATGGTGACGGATCGCCCATCCTTCCTCGAGGATCTCCGCATGCGTTGCGGGGACTGCGGTTCCGAGGTGGAGGTCATGGACAAGGTCAGGGTCCGCAACGAGGGGAAGGACGTGTACAGGTGCTCGCGCTGCTGCAGCAAGATCGCGCAGCTGACCACCGAGCTGGGCGGATGGCCAACGCCCAATTTCACCGCCCTCGACGACGAGAGCAAGAAGGCGTTCTTTAACGGCGCCAGGGACATCACGAACCGAAAGGATGTCGTCGCGCAGTTCCACGAGTACATGAAGGGCTTCGAGGAGCACCACAAGTGGCACGCAGAAGGAGGTGAATTCTTGCCGCTGCAGGCGTGGGCAGCCAAAGGCTTCGACGCGGGTCGAATCGAGAGCTTGTCGCACCCGTGGGACATCAAAAGCCACCGCGTCCTCGGGAAGACGTACCGCGTCCCGATATACTCGGCTGGCACGGCGGGCAAGAAGGGGAAGCTTCGCGAGGACGTGGAGGAGAACAGCGGCAAGAGGCAGAAGGTGGATGGAGCTCCCGAGTCCGAGTCCGAGGAGTCGAGCTCATGGAGCTCCCCGTCGCGCAGCCGCCATAAGAATAAGGGCAAGAAGGACAAGAAGAAGAAGAGCCACAATAAGGACAAGAAGGACAAGGAGGCCAGGAGGACCCGCAAGGGGAAGGAGCGCGAGAGGGAGGAGAAGAACCTGGAGGCCACGAGGAAGAGGGAGGGCGCGAAAAACCTGAAGGACGCGGCGGCGATGTCGGACAAGGTCAAGCAGATGAAGAACACGCTACAGGACATCGTGAGCGATACAGCGTTCCAGGGGATGCCGCAGAGGGTTTGCGACACCATCGAGGAGGACTACAAGAAGATTACCGAGATCTGCAGCGACGTCAAGAAGATCATGGACGGCGACCACAACATCGAGATTCGTCACATCAGCAAGGATGTCACTGTCAAGAGCGTGCTGGCAGACATGAAGCGCAAGGCCGACGCGGCATCGCAGCTCATCCGCCAGGCCAATCTGTTATAGGATTGCTTCGCCGCGGCTGCTGGAGCGCCGAGCGCAAGTGCGACGCGGCACTTGCGCATCTCATCGGGCCAGCCTGTGCTAGGCTGGCATCGCCTAGGCCGCTGCGGGCGGCGTCGCGCGGGGGGCAACGGGGTGTCCCAGCCGTGCTCTGCGTTCGGAAAACCCGGCCCGACCTCCCGCAGGCCCCCAGGACACCCACCTCCCCCAGGCCACAACCCAACCCACCCACCCACCAGGCCACAAACCGACCCCACCTCCCCCAGGCCCCAACCCCTTTCCCCAGACCCTCCCAAGAGTTCCCACGAGGGCGCGAAGTTATTCGCGCTTCGCGCTCCTCATTCCTCCCCCCTCCCCCTCGTCTTCATATTCTCCCCTTTGGGGCGCGGCGCGAAACCGCGAACTTATTCGCGCTTCGCGGAGCGCGATGCGCGAAGTTAGGGGCCCTAGCCTCCCCCAGGCCCCAACCCGAAGGTCAAGGCCTCCAGGGCGCTCATCCCATCGGCACGGCTAGATGTGCATGAAAAAACACAACGTTTCTAGTTCCCTGGAGAACTCAGAAGTCCCCACCCCTCCCTTCCCTGTCCATTGCAGCCGTTTTGGCACATCCATCTCGCACTGTTTTAATTTACATGACCAAGCGCTTGGGAGCCCAATCTTTGTTGCACACAGGGAACGTGACAATTGATGGACTTGCCAAGATCTTATCTAAGCTAGATGTTGACAGCGCCCCTGGGAGGAAATCGCTGCAGCAGGCAAACTACATTATATTGAAAAAGGTTGCGCGGCATTTTGAGCTTGAGTTGGAAAAGGAAGAGCGCCCTTTCAAGTGGGAGGTCTCCGAACCGCAGCTCCTGCTGCAAGAGATGGTCCATGTGTCGGCCGAGCTCCAAGAGCTCTTCGCCCAGGCGGCCAATGCCGCTCCGTGCACCGAGGACGCACCCTGGAACATCATCATAGTATTCGATGAATTCACGACGGGGGACAAGAAAAAACCTTCGAGCCGCAGGAAAACAATGGTTACATCATTCAATTTCATGGAGCTTGGCTCCACTGCGCTGTGCCACGAGTCGACGTGGATGACGTTCGCGCTGTGCCGTGATCATATTATCAGGGACGTGATTGGCGGTTGGCCTCGAATGTTTCGGATTTTGCTGCACATGCTGATTCTTGGTGACCTGTCGTTTTCGCAGGCGGGCTGCCCATTGATGCTGCATGGCCAAGTCTTTCATCTTTATGCGAGGGTGAAAATTGTGCTGTCGGATTTGGATGGCGTGCGGATGTGCTACGATTGGGGAGGGACTTCTGCTCACAAGCCGTGCCTATTCTGTGCAAACGTGTGGAAAAGGAACTTGCCATTGGCACCTGGCGAGGTTGACATCACGTGCGGGGGCGCTGCTCAGTTCAGACCGATGGACAAGGACCAGATGATCGGCCTAATGGCCATTGTGATTCGAGAAAATGATCAATTCGACAACGGTGAACTCAACAATGGGGAGCTTAAGGAAATAGTTCAAGGACTTGGGTTCAATCCGAACCCCTACTCGCTGCAGACCGACGCTCGTCTCTCCGAGGTGCTTGATATATATATATATATATATATAGAGATTCTATAATTCGCACCAATTGGGCGCACGACGTGTTTGCGCACGGGACGTTTGCAAGGGAGTGCTCGTTATTTGCCAAGTCGTGCGAAGGCATAGGGCTGCAAGTTTCTTTCTGGCGTGATTTGATGAAGGCCGACTGGTCCTTCCCAAAACGGCGCGGCGTGAAGCATTCTGAACTATATAACGCTTTCTCGCCCCACAATGAAGAAAAAGGAAAAGTCATCGCCAAAGCCAGCGAATACATAACCTTATACGTGCTTATGCGACATTATGTGGAGCGCCATTTGGAGCACGACGCCCGCATCAGGTTGCAGCGGGAATCGTTCGAGGCGGCGCGCGAGGTAGTTGGCTTGTGCATGACTGCCAAGCGATCGTCGGGCCTCGTGTTCCAGAATGCGGTCGCATCATTGCGCGGCGCTTTGCGGCGCCACTTCGATAAGTTTAAGGCTGCGTACGGCGGGGGAATGATTCTCCCGAAGCACCATGCTTGTTTCCACACCCCCGATCAGTTTCTCACTGACCGGTGCGTGGTGGATATGTTTGTGGTGGATGAACCTTCGGGTCAAGGAGGTTGCCGAATCAGTGGGTGACACCCACGCTTGGGAACGGTCCGCGTCGGCGAGCCTGTTCACCAAACAGTTCAACTCACTTCGGGATGGCAACTGCCATTTCTCCAACGGCCTCCTCGGCAAGTGCACCTCGCCTCAGGAATATCCGAATGTCTCGCTGGCCAAAGCTGCCCGATATGACAGCAACGAGTTTCACGTGCACGACATTATGATATCAGCTGATGTTGTTGGAAGGGTAGCTGCATGCGCATTCGACGCATCGGACTTGCTTTTGATCGTGCAGGTTATGGAACCGATTGGGCCCATGACAAAGTCGAGCAACAGGCATCGACTGACACGCCGTCTTGGCGTGGCGTTCGTGGCGGACGCGCGAGAGGCCAGCGCTTGGTATATCAATGCGCCTGGCGAGTACACGGTCCTGTTCTAATTCAAGCGTTTTGCCATGCCCGCTCAAACTCGTTTAGTTTTGAACGGCCCAGTTGGGCCCGCGCGTTTGGCGCGTTGGCCCAGCTGGGCCCGCGAGTTGCACGACAGGTCGTCGGCGTTGCCCTCATGATCCTCCCCCTCCCCCCTTCAGCGGCACATTCCGCTAATATCCAGCTATCGCTTGGTACACCGCCGAACAATTCGATCGTTTGAACAACTCGTTTAAATCACGAGCGTTTCTCCTGAGACATCCTTGCCAATGGTGCCATAGGTAGAGATCCATATAGGGCCACGAAACGTGTGAGGGGCGTGCCAAAAAAAATGGGCGGCGGCGGCACGCGGACTGCGCAACTGCACCTTAGGTGGGGCCCCCGATGTGGCCACGAAGCGCGTGAGGAGTGTGTCGAAGTGAGGCCCTGAGAGGATTGGTCAACGTAGAGTGGCATATAGCGCTAAGCGGGAGTACCGCTAAGCGGGATTACCGCCCTGGGGTTTACCGCCAAGCGGGATTACCGCTAAGCGGCACTGCCGCTGTCGTGGAAGGCGCTGGTTCAGAGAAGAGTGACATTTTGCACTTCGGAGGCCCTCCCCGTCTTCACCGCTGGACGCGGCTGAAGGAACTGGTGCGTATGTCACTCTGGCGTAGTTTGAATCGCGCCGTGGAACTTCGTTCCTTTCGGTTGTTGTTCGAATATCTGTTTAACCAGTGCCTTCCCCGACGGCGACGACGACGGGAGGGAGGGGGGGCGAGAAGGGCGAAGAGGGGATGGATGGGGGCGTTGCGCCGCATGAGAACTACTCTCATCTCTCGCCTGACCCCGCCCCGAGCGCGCGCCCAAGTCGGGCCCCCCGGCCGAACCCAAAGGAACGGGAGAGGGCCGAATTGAGAGAATAGGCCTCAGGAACACCCGAGGCCTCGCGAATTTATCAGCTCAGGGCCGATCCGAAAAAGAGCCAGACCCCCAAAAGGCCCTATCCAGACGACAGGGGGGCGGTCGGCGCGGCCCCAGGGTCAGCGCAGCGAGCCTCACTGCCAAACATAGTCATGTTCCTCGACCTCAAACGTGATCTTGAGGATGCGGCGTTTGGCGGACTTCTTGACGTTCCCATCAGAGTCGCTCACCATGTCGCTGAAAATCATCTGCGGGTCGATGTCGGTGGGGACGTGGCTGAGGTCTTTCCAGTGGTAGGTCTGCGAGAAGTTAACGTTGCGTTCCTGCTGGCTCTTCCCTTCGGAGTCGTCCTTGCTCGCCATGGGCGAGTCCGTCTCGTCGTTGGCTTTCTCCTCGTCGGGGTCTAGCCCGAGCGCGCGCGCCTCGGTCACGGGCGACTCGGAGGGCAGCCCGTACCTCCTGCGCGCGTCCCGCCGACACTCCCGCCGCCCCTTCGGCGGCTCCCCGTCGCCCCTTCGGCGGCTCCTCGCCGTCCCGCCGACGCTCTCGTCGCTGCTCGCAGCCATCGCCTCCAGCGTGCTCCCATCGCGGTCGCGCACGTCCTTGCTCGGCACGCCGTCGTATCCAGCCTCCATCGGAAAGCGGCCCTGCAGCGACACTGGGCCTCGGCCAGCGGGAGCGGCGTTCTCTTCGTCGGCCTCGATCTCGGTCAGCTTCCGTTTCTCGTGGGCGCCTTCAGCCTCCTTCAACGCGTCCTCCTCGGCAACGGTCTCGGGCGGCTTCGGGAACTCCCGCGGGGGCAGCATCTGGGGCGGCGCCGCCATCGCGACAAGTGCCGATCGCACGTGGAAGCTCCGATCGCACGTGGAAGCTCGATATCGGATGAAATGTGCGAGAAGGCTTGGGCCAGCACGGCCCTCCAGTGACCCCCGTCTGGGCCCTCCAAGGGCCCCCGTCTGGGATCTCTGAGCCCCCCCCCCCCTCTCCCCCGAGAAACCACTTGCCCCTGCACAAGATGGCTCTGCATTCCTACAGGAGGCTTCGCTTGAGTGCTGCTGCTGCTCCTCATCCCCGCATCCCCACATCCTCATCCCCGCACCCTGCCCACCCCCTCTCCTTCTCCTTCTCCTCCTCCTCCCTCTCCTCGTGCCCGCCCGCCCCCCTTCCCGCGCCAGGTGGCGCTGTTCTTGCACTACGTGCGGGACAACTCAAGTTAACTTGATGTGGCTATATGTCCCTGAAGTTGACCAAGCCTCTCAGGCAATGGTGGCTTTCAAAATGGGACTCTCGCCCTGGCGCCGCGGACATTCGGCTTCAAAATCACAACAGCTAAACGGATGGAGGGCAGCCCGTTTTCAAAATGGGAAGGGGGGCCGTTTTCAATTTGGAGGGCTGTCCATCCTCGGACGCGGATGGGGGGGGGCGGCCCGTTCTCAAATGGGTAGGGGGGGGGGTATTTCTTTTCCGAGCGTGCGCGGGCACGCGCACGGCGTTCAGGCTTGAAGCGGTCGTGCCGCTCGGTGAATGTCTCGCCATCGCTCGGGCATGCGTTTCTTGTTCGTTTTTCGTTCGGGTGCGCGTTTGTCTCCTCCTCCTCCCCCCCAGCGACGCCGACGGCGACGACGACGACGAAAATGTTTGTTCCCCCCCTCCCCTGACGACGCCGACGGCGACGACGACGACGACGCATGCGCGCGCCCGAGCGATGGCGAGATGAGCGTCTTACGCTGGTGCGTCTCGCCGCCGCTCGTCTTGGCCCTCAGTTGCCCTTCCTCTTGCGCTTCTGGCCCTTGTCAGAGCCCTTGCCCTGGCCCTTGCCCTTGCGCTTCTGGCCCTTGCCCTGGCCCTTGTCCTTGAGATCGTTCTTGCCCACCTTTGGCGGCGTGGGCTTGGCCTTGTCCTTGTCCTGCTTTGGCGGGATCCAGAACCAGCGCTCCTCGACCTTGCCCGTTTCGTCAGTCTTCGTCGGGGCCTCCTTCGTGAGTCCGATGAGCTTGGCGGTCCAGCCATCTTCGTAGAACTTCGCGTCCCACTTCTTGATCTCGGTCATCGTCTTGAACTTGCCGCCCTGCGAGAACCCGCGCGGGTTCCCCTCCTGCTTCTGGGCGCTGCTGGGCGCTGTTGCTGCTGCTGGGCGTTTCTTCGGTGCTGGTGCTGCGGCAGCGGCCCGGCTTTTTTTCGGGGCCATTGCGTCTGCTGGTGCTGCGGCTGCTGGTGCTGCGCCTGCTGGCGCCTGCTGGTGCTGCGCCTGCTGGCGCCTGCCGGTGCTGCTGGCCAAACGCGCGCGCCCGCGGAGTCCGCGCGCGCCCGCTCGACGGCTCGAGCTGCTCGAGCCACAGCGACGATGACGGGACGGCGACGACCGACGACGACCCCCATAACTTATGAAACTTATTATATCACTGGAATTTCCGCATATTTCTGTCGCTTCCGCATTTTTTTCTTGTTTTTTTTTTCCGCCGAAGCCCAAATTTCAGCGATAAAACAAGTTCCATAAGTTACATCATAAGTTCCATAAGTTCCATAAGTTCCAGCGGTTACAAGAGCCGCATCTTACTGTTATATTTAATTATGCTCTGATGTAACATATGTGATGTGCCATTCCATTAAGTTAGTTCAATGAGTTGAAGGGTTTCATGTTGATTTGTAATATTACAACTCCACTTTTGCAAATTAAATCTTAACTTGAAGACCACTCAAGTTAAGATGATGCGGCTAATCCCCCTGAAGTTGCGAGGAGCCTCTCAGAATGCAGCACATATCGCATGCCTTGCAAATAATGTGACAGAGTACCCGGGCGGCGGCAGAGCGCCACCATCACGTCCCTTGTGATTGCGCGCGGCGGCCAGGGTGAGGCCCCGGCCGATTCGCACGCTTGGCCGCATAATTCAATCGCTGAGGCATACGGATACGCCGAGAGCTTCCACGCGTGGAACTCTCTCCAAATCGCGGCCATCTGGATGCGGCGCATGCGCTCCAGCCCTGTCCCCGACAGCCGCAACTCTTCGGCGCGCCGACGAGGTGTGCCTGGCAACCATCGCGCGCGGATGACAAATCTTGCGCGCGCCCCGTGCATGTTCTCGCCTTCGCGTTCGAATATTTCGGGCGGCGTTTGGAGCTTCGTCAACTGGCGGATCGCCTCTGCCAGTAGCGACGGCACTGGCACCTCTGCGCCGAACGCGGCGCACTGGGCCCGCGGCGCCGTGCCGCGGTGCCTGCTGTGCCTGCCGCGCCGCCGAAAGTAACGCAAGAGCATATTGAGGGGTCAATGCCGCGCCAGGCCGGCGCGTCGCCCGCAAGCCCGGAGCCGGCGCCGGGCGCTTGGCGGCCTCCTCGATTATTACTTCTGCCGCCTTTACAACCGCGGGCCCCGCGCGGCGGCCGGGCGCTCCCCTACCTCGGTGGGTAAGGTGGCGCCGTGCGCGCAACCTGGGATAACGCTTCCGCCGCGTTCTCCCGCGGTCGCTTCGCTTTCTCATGGACCATTCCCCGTGCGCGCGCGACAAGTGCCCCGGTAAAGCATACCGAACACTCACGGAGGCATGGGAACATTTCCCTCGCCTCCCCCGCCGAGAACTCGGCAATGTCGGAGGGGGACGTCGCGCCCCGGCCGCGAGCTTGGATGCCAGACATTGCAAAGCAACTGCGCCTACTGGGTCCGCAACATTTGCGGGCGCCCATCGCGATGCGTACGACAGACACTCGAGCATCCCGCTCGCGGATCTTCGCTCACGGCGCGCCGCGGTCGCCACGTGCCCGCCGCGTCGGCACTCGTGCCCCCTTTTCCGTTTCACATGCCATCAGATTCCCTTGCTAGCGTGAGTCCCAGGGCGCCACGCGGGGCAATGGCCACGCCACCTGGGCGATGCCCTCGCGGTGCATGGCCGCTATCTCGGCCGCTTTCTTAGCGGGTCGCGTAGGGGCGTCCGCCACGTTGCGCGCCGATGGCACGTGCCATGCGCTCAGGAGGCACCGCGCGGTAACCGCCGCGAACCAGATGTCGGCAACCAACGCGTTATAATCTGGCTGGCGCGAAGTGCCGCGCAAGAGTGCACCGAGCGCGGCCTGCCGCAGCCGACGGGCATTGCGCGCGCGGCCCGACGGTCCGCGCTTGGCCACGCCTTTGAATCCACAAACATCAGTATCTCGGCGTCGCGCAACTCCGAGAGCAAATGATGCAGGGCGCATACTGCCGCGACGAGCTCCCAAGTCGCGACCTGTCGCGCACGGGGGGCCGCGTGCCGCGTTGCGCGCGGTCGGTAGGGCGTTCCCGCCTGCGTCCTGCGGTGCCGCGCCCACCGATTGATTGGACCGGGCACATCGGCCGCCGCATACTGCTTACGATCGGGTCCGATGATGACCCACGCGAGCCTGCGGCGGCGGCGCAGTCCGGGCGGGGCCGGCGCCGTGGGCTCGCGCATGCGTCGCCTGCCACCACCCGTCGCGTCGGAATGCACAAGGTAGCGGGGTCGGCATGGGCCCACTCGCAGGGGCACCGCCCGTTCTGGCGCGCTTCGGAGGAAGCGCAGCCACCACTCGAGTGCTCTTCGGAGCCGAGAATTCAGCGCCCACCCCCGCTGTTGCGCATGCCAGAACAGCGGTGTCAGGTATACTCGGGCGCCTGCCGTCGCCCCCGCCCGCGCACGCTGCCTGCGCGTGCGGCTCATCGCGCGCCTCTGCCGAACACCGCGCTGGGCCCCCATCCCAATCTGCCGGCGAGTTTGGAGGCGGCCGCCAGCGACATTCGCCCTGCCGCCAGCACCCCCGCGATCTCCTGGCTCCACTTATCACGCTTGTCAGTGCCGATCGCGAACACGAGCGATAGCTCCTCGCCCGAACCGCGCACTTCCGCGTCGACGCCGAGCACATTTGCCCTCGGCTCGGCAACGACACGCTTGCCGGCATCGAGGCGCCAGCCTAACAGATCTTCGACGACCGCTCTCAACACCTCGGCGGCGTCGCGGGGGCCGCCCGCGCCAGGCCCTCTGTCGGCGTCGGCCCGGAACAGGTCGTCCACAAACCGTCCCGACGCAAGCCAGAATAACTTGGCAAGGATCGCCTGCCGCGCGGGGGGGCGTGCGCTGTGACGCCGCGGCGGTCGCGCCTGGTGCCTGGAGCGCCGCGCCAACGCGGCCCCAGGCGCGCCCGCTCCCCACGGCGCCGAACAGGCAGCGCAGGAGCTGCAAGCAGTAGCCTTCGCTGGCTCCCTTGGCCCAAGCCGTGTGGGCCAGCGGGAGGTCGGCGCCTCGCGCAGGCAGCGTCTTATACGCCCCGACGAAGTCTTCCTTGCTCAACACCGGCGTACCGGCCGCGGCCGCGATCCGCGCCAGCTCGACCAGAGCGTCGAGAGAATCGACCCTGCGCGCGGCCGCGGCAACACAAGGGGAGGGGCGAGGGCGGGCCGCGCGCGCCAGGGCCCAGCTGCACCTTTCGGCTGCCGCGGCGAAGTCATTCACTCCCGTAGCAGTGAAGTGGTCAATCGCGCGAACCTAAGCGCACCGACCCCCGGGGCAGGGCACGGGGAGACTGCGCGCCGCGGAGAATGCGCCCCTCCTTGCGCGCCCAGCCCGATTCCTTCCATCGCCATCCCTCGTCGACGGGGAAACGTGGGTTCAATATCGCCCCTCGCGGCAAGTCAGACAGACGTGCCCACGCCGCCTGACCCGCGGCTAATTACCTGCATGCGCGCGGGCGCCGCGAACCGGGCAGGCCGCCCACTCCAGCACGCGGGGCGCACGCGCGCGCGCCTCCCCATATGCTTTCTGATGCAATATCTGGGTGGCTTCCGCGTCGGCCCCCAGGTCCCGAGACGCGCGCTCGAGAGTGGCGGCGTTCAAGGCGTCCGCCCGGCCGCGCTGCCCGGACGGGCACGCGGTCTCCTTCGGGGCCACGTCCGCGTTCATGCCCGAACGCGGCAGGACCCCGACAAGCTGGAACCCTTCTTCCAAATCGCGCGCCAAATTAATGTCGGGCGCCTCGCGCACGAGGCCGCGCTCCGCCGGCGCGCGCCCGCGCCGCGACGCGGGCCACCCCAGCGGCTTGCATCATCTCGGCCAAGAGCAACACATTCTTGTCGGGCCCAAGAACGGAACGCACTTCCCATGGTAATCTCGCATAGCGCGCCACCGCGCAAGCGCGCTCCCCGGCTGAACTCGGCGCGCGATGCGGGCATCCTGGGTGGCGCCTTCCATGCTGGAATCGTCGCACGTTTGCGCTCCTGCCGGAACTGCAGGGCCGCCTCGCGCTTCTGATGCAAGAGCTGATGGCCGTCTGGCTCGCTGCCACCGCCGCGTCGCGCGCAGCCCCGGCGAGCGGCGCCATCTCACTGACCCGCAGCAGATGCGCCGCCCAGGCCACATGGCAGAGGGGGCCCATGCCCGCCCTCCTGCCTTCGTCGACAAGCAGTGCTTCCACGGCGGCTCTGACCTGACCGCGCGCGGCAACGCGGCGGCGTTTCGATGCGCCTTCGGCGGGTGATAGTTGCGGGCCTCTTCAAAAGCGCAGCCGGCATCGTGAATTTGCTGGGGGCGCGGATCGCCGCCCCCGCCCCCGACATCGTTGTCGGAATCGGCATTCGCGCCCTGCGCTGCGCGCGCGCGGGCGGGGCAGTCCCGGCCGCGGCGCAATCGCGGCGACTCCTGTCCCTCGGGCGACGGCCCACGCCACGCTGTGCTCCCACCGCTGTCGGCAGAGCGCAGTGGGGGAGCACCGTCGCCTACGCTGCTCGTCGCGCGACGATCACGCGGGCGCGCTCGCGGGTCGCGCCTTGGGCGAGCGAATAATTAGCATGCAAAGCGCCAGCGCTCTGGCGTCACCGCCGCCAGGCATCGGCCCTCTCGGGCCTGCTCCACGAATTCCCCGCGCCCTTGGAAGCCGCTCCTTTGCCAGGCTTGCCGTTTCCTTTGTTGCCGGCTTTGCCAGATGCGTCACGGCGCGGGCTGCGCGAACGCCGAAGACGGGGCTCCTCGGGACCCTTGGCCCGGGCCTCGTCGCCTCGCGCGTCGCGGCGCGTGCGCGCGTCCGCGGGGTGCTCGCGCGCGCCTGGTCGCGCCGGTCGCTGCCGCCCTTCTTGCCCCCGCCCTTGGCGATCGACGCCTGGCGGTCCGACTGCTCGACTCTCGCCTGGGGCGGGCAGCCCAATGCGCGCTGCCCGCGCGGCCCCGCCCGAATCGCTTCGCACCTTGGCGGCGCGCAGGATGTCCCACGACAGCGCGGTGAACGCGGCCGTCGAGGCTTCATCGCCGTGCTCCAGATCTTTCAACACCTTCTGGCGGAGCAGCAAATCGCACGCATATGATACCTGCGCGCGGCGCGGCCCCGCCCGCGCAGCTCCGGGCAGCGGCCCAGCCGCTTCGCGCCTAGCCTTGGCGCCCCCGTGCTCTTCACTCACGCGCGCGAGCTGATGCGTGTATCCCGGCAGCACGACGGAATCAAACACCTTGGACAATATGCCGCGAAGCCCCCACTCCATCACGTGGGCCTCGCGCGACTGGGCCCGCGCGGGCGCTCGCGTCCCGCCGTTGCGCGCGCGGCCTGGAAGTGTGCGTAACCGAGAAAATCCATTCGGTCCAGGGATGCCACCGCGCGGTTAGCCGCGGTGATGGCCGACGCGCGATCGCGCCACGAGCCTGGCCCCGCTGGCGCCGAATCCTGCCTCGGCGCCCGCGCCAATTGGGGCTTGCAGTGGTCCTGCGCGCGGAGCGGAGACATCGGAGCGGGGATCGGCCGCGACGCGCGGCGCCAAGCCAGGGCGCCTGCAGGCTCTCGCCCTCGGCGCCCCCGATATACGAGCGGCCAACCTTCTGGGCCGTTCGACCCGCAGACGCGAACTTGCGCATCGACTCTTCCGTCGGCAACCTTTCGCGGGGGAAGTTTCCGAGCCAGACCTCGCGCGCGCGGTCCTGCGGAAGCGCCCCCCCCCCTCGCTCGGCGGCCCCCGCGCGTGCAGAACACGCTGCTCCTCCATGGCGAACGCCATGGGCTTCTCTTTCTTGTCTTCCAGCAAATCCTTGCTGGCCCTGACGTAATCTTCCATGGCTGCCGCGATACGTGCCGTTTCCTCCGCGGGCTTGGCGGGCGCCTCCGCCGGGGCCGATTGCCCGCCCTGGCGCCGCGTCGCGCGCCGACCCGAGCCCGCGCGCGCGGTCGGGGCGGGGGCCCGTGGCCCGAAGGTCGAGCACGCCTTCGACTGCGCCCGCAACGCCATATTGACGTGGCACGGCTTGATGGCGAAATCGCGCCACTCCGCGGGTCTGTCTTCCGCGAACGGCTTCGCGCCCGGCTTGAGGGCCGCAATCAACATCTCGCGCATGGATGCGTCCGAGTAGTCAATCGGGCGGACCGCCCCGACCGCTTCGGCCATGAGGCGCGCGACCGCGGTGCACAGGAACAGCGGTGCCTCTTCCCCGTCCACCGCGTTGGCCTCGGCGACGAAGAGGACCCAATCGGCCTTGCACGCGACGCAGGCAGGGGGGCCCCGCGCGGGATCTCGCACGCGAGCCCTGATGGCGGTCTTGTCGGTGCCGAAAGCGCCAGCAGGCAAACCGCCAATCAACTCGACGATTTTCTCGCGAGGCAGCGCCTGGTCGCTTGGCGCGCGTTGGGGCGCGTCGCGCACGAGCTAATCGGCTTCCCTCGCGCGCGCTGGCAAGAGCCAGCATGCGGCACTTCGCAGGCATACTGCAGATTGGGGGCCGGCATACGGCGCGCACACGCAGGCATATTGCCGCATTCGCAGGCATACTGCGCCATGGGGAAGGGCCGGCATACGGCAAGTCGCAGGCATACTGCAGACTGGAGGGGGGCCGGCATACGGCGCGCACGCGCGGGCATCTTGCCGCATTCGCAGGCATACTGCGCATTGGGGAGGGGCCGGCATACGGCACGTCGCAGGCATACTGCAGACTAGGGGGCCGGCATACGGCACGCACACGCAGGTATATTGCCACACTCGCAGGCATACTGCGCCATGGGGAAAGCCCGGCCTACGGCCCGTCGCAGGCACGCTGCAGACTGGGGGGGGGGGGGCCGGCATACGGCACACACGCACGCGCGCAGGCAGACTGCCACATTCGCAGGCATATTCCTGCCGACGCGACGCGCGACGGCAAGGAGAGAGGGGGTGGCCGACATGGCACCCACGCGCACCTCGTGCGCCGCGACAAAGACATAGAAGAGAATCCTGACTTTTCGAGCCCGGCAAACGACGAGGGAATCATCACCTGCGCGGGAAATCCTGACCTTTCGAGCCCGGCAAAACGACGAGGGAATCACACCTGCGGCGGGGGGGGGAGGAGGAGGGAGGAACCTGCGAACAGCGGAGGCACAGCGCGCCCGGGGAATCGAAACATGCGCCGGAGAAGGAGCGACGCCGAGAGGGCCGCCAGCGCGCGCGCGCGGAATCAATAGCCAAGGCAGCAAGGCGCGCGGCGCGTCGGCGAACGGCGCGTCGCGGCACGGAGGCCCGTGCGCGCGCGGCTTGCGACCCGCGCCCGACTCCCGAGCGCGGGGCGCAAGACCTTTCTTTCTGTTGCCCCGAATAACGCATCCCCGAATGCGGGGCGGCCAGGCGAATCCCGAATCGCGAAAGCCTGCGCCGCGGACGCGCCCGCGGGCGCGCAGGAGGGGGATTCGCCTCAGCCAACACTAGCCGTCCCGCAGAATCGGATGAGAAAAGAAGAATAGCATGACAAGGGCCGAACGCACCGCCGCGACTTCTCCCCGCGCCCATGGGGCTATATATATATATATATATATATATATATATATATTGTTCTTGAGTATTCCTCCTGTAGAGGGACATGCCCGACTCTAAGGTTAATCGAGAACCTCTCCCGCGGCTCTTGAGGATGTATCGGCGACCGCGGCCCTCGCAGAGCGAGCGTTCCGGAACGCTCTCCGAGCGTTCCGGCACGCCTTGGAAAGGATCTATCTACATTTGTCCTCGCCCCGCCCGACCAGGTCCCCCTCGGGACTTTCGTTGCCTCCATGGCGAAACAAGATCAGGGAAGGCCTCGCGCGGCAGCTCGAGGCCCAATCCGCATCGGATCCGCACTGGATGTACGTCAGTTTGAAGACAGACTCGCGTCGGACTCTCTCTGGACTCGCGTCGGAGCATCGCCGCGCGAACGTCGACCCATATTTTGCATCTTACATATCTCATGGGGTTGCCGCGTGGACCAGAATGCAACGCATTGCGCGCCGCGCGATGCTTCCAGGATTCTCGAGCAAGGAACGACCGCCCCAGCACTCCTGCAGGCCCGTTGCGGCATGTTCTCAGAGCGAAAGACCCAACCACATGCATATGTGATTATCGCGGTTGCGAGCACCGTCCTCGGTGGACCCCTCAGTGGGCCACCACTCGTGTGACGGGTGTGCCCAAGTGCGCGCGGGTGCGCCACGCGGGCGCTGCGGCGGGGGCTTCCGGTGGAGCTCCCTGCGGGGCCACGAAGCGCCTGAGGGGTGTTTCAAAATCGGGGGGTTGGAGCACGCGGGCGCAGCTAATGGAGCCTCCGGTGGAGCCCCCTAGTGGGGGCCACGGGACGTGCGAGGGATACGCTGACATGGGCACTGGAAACGCACGCGGGCACTTCCATTGGAACCTTCGGTGGAGCTCCCTAGTGGGCCACGGGGCGTGTGATGGGTCTGCTGCAACGCGGGGTGGAACCGCATGCGGGCGCTGCCGCTGCCGCTGCGGTTTTCGGTGGAGCTCCTTATTGCGCAACGAAACGTGTGAGGGGTGCCCCGAAAACATGGATGGAACCGCATGCAGGCGCTGCCGCTGGGGCCTTCGGTAAAGCCAAATGTAAAGCTGCCACGAACCGTGCGACGGGGTGCACCCGAATCCGGGGTGGATCCGCATGCGGGCGCCGCCGGTGGACCGTTCGGTGGAATTCTCTCCATGGGACCGCGAAGCGTGTGAGGGGTGCGCCGCGATGGGGGGTGGTACGGTGGTGCGGCATGCGTGCGTTGCCGCTGGGGCCTTCGGTGGAGCTCCCTGTGGGGCCACGGAACGTGCTAAGGGTGCGCCGTAATGGGGGTGAGCTGCGTGCGGAAGCTGCCACTGTGGCCTTCTGTGGAAGCCCCTGCGCGACCACGAAACGTGTGAGATGTGTTCCGGAATCGGGGGGGGGAACCGCATGTGGGCGCCGCGAGTGGAACCTTCGGTGGAGCTCCTTATCCGGCCACGAAACGTGAAACAAAAACGCGCCCAAATTGTGGGTGGAACCGTGCGCGGGCTGCGCCGCTGGGGTCTTCGGTCGAGCCCCCTGGGACAGCGAAGTGTGAACGGTGAGCCGGAGTTTGCGCGGTGCCGCCATGCGAACGCAGCAAGTGCACTCTTCGGTGGAGGCTCCGATGGGCCCACGCAATGCGTGAGGGGTGATGGTGTCGGTGATAACGATGACCGGTGGCGGTGGCCAGTGATGATGATGATGATTATGATGATGATGATGATGATGATGTAAACGACGATGCTGATTTGGATGAAGAGTGACGATGGTGCAACGACGGCGGCGACCACGAGGCTCATCCTGATGCTGGTGATGGTGCGGATGCTGATGGCGACGCTGGTGATGATGATGACGAATATTATGATGATGATAGCGCTGATGCGTGCGGTGGAGACTATGGCTGCGAATGATGATGCTGATGATGATCACGCTGGTAATCATGATGGTGATGAGGACACGCGGAGAGCAGAGGCAATAATAGAACGACGGCGATGCAGGAGGAGAGGCGAGGAGAGGAGAGGAGAGGAAAGGACAAAAGGAGGAGGAAAAGGAGGAGGAAAAAAAAGAGGAAAAGGAGGAGGAAGAGTGCGGAGTGCGGAGGCTGAGGGACGCAGTGCCCCGACCGCAGGCCGCCTCAGGAGAGAGAAAGCTCACCTCGCTGAGGGCCTCGCGGGCGAGCTCCCGATGTAGAAGCCCTCGTGCACATCGTCGCCCTCGCTGTCGCTCTCCTCGATGAAGGGCGCGGGCCGGCGATCGCGCTGGCGTTGACGTGCAGCTTCCCGTCTGTCATTTGCGGAATGACCTCGCACGCCATTGAGAATGCGAGTGCCCAGCCGCATCGGCGGCGCCGTGGCCGGCAGCATCCAGCTAGGCGGCCGCCGCTCTGCCTCCTCGATTCGATCATCAAGGCACGGCTGGCGCCAGCACGACGCAGAATGGTACATCCCGCATGGATTACTGTATGTCCTCCGAGAACCGTCTGGGAGCGTGTTTTGCCATAGCTTGGCCAGGGGTCGCCTCAACCATAGCATTCCAGGGCGGCTCGTCGAAGGCCTCGGCGATGGCCCCCCTCATCGCTCCCGTCCGAAGACAGTGTCTTGGGCGGAGCGGCATCTGGATCCCAGACGTCGATGGCCGCAACCACCTCATCGCCCCCATCCGAGGACAGCGTCTCGGGCGGGGCGGAAGCGGGACTCCTGGTTTCGAAGGCACCGGGCGCCTGCTCATCCATGATGGGCACCAACACCAACGAAGAATGTCGGCGCAAGCGGACACCAACACTACCTACACGACACAATGGTTTCGGAAGGCGGCACACGACCCTCGGCGACCCGTTTCCCGCGACGTCGCTCTTCTGCAGGCGGCGCAAGTCCTCGCATGGTGCCGTAGCGATGGACACTCCCTCAGCATCCGCATGCAGCGCCACGCTGCGCCGTGGCACCTCCTCGGCCGAAAACGCCTCCCCCGCAGCAGAGCGCTCAAGGCTGGCGCGAAGGCGGCGATGCGGTCGGCGAGCGCCGAGTCGCCGACGACGGCCTCGAAGCATTCCGCACCGTGCACGACTCACTCTGCGCCGCGTCGCGCTCGGCCCTGGCCGCAGCCAGGCCGTTGTCGGCAGCCTCCAGCGCCCGCCGCCGCGCGGCCGTGCGCTCGGCCCGCGACCGACGCTGCTGCCAGCCTCCAGGATCGCCGTCCAGCAACCCCGCCCAGGCCATCATGCCCATAAACCAAAAGACCTGCCCCCCACCCCCCCCCCCAACGCCCTCACGCCCGCCCGGGATGGGGGTACGCCGAGGGACAAGGTCCAGGAGCAGGAGGCCTACGGAAAGGCATGAGCCAAAATGGCTACGGAAAAAAAGGAGGAGGGGGAAGGAAAAGGAGGAGGAGGAGGAGGAGGAGGAGGAGGAGGAGGAAAGGGAGGAGGACGGAGACGCGGGGCGATGCGCATTCGAAACGAGGACCCAACACCACGGGTATTCTCCTAACCAGAACAATGATCTTAGAGCATAAAGCTGATGTGTGTAAGCAGTACGGCCTGAGCCAAAACTGCTCGAAAACGCATCCCGTGCAGATCACAAGAGGTCTTCAGACAGCTGCCCGGCGGGCCCACGGGCAGGCCCCAGGACGCGGCGCCACTGCTCGAGACTGCCCTCCCAGGAGTACCACTCGGCGGCAATCTTCATTATTATTATTATTATTATTATTATTATTTTGCGTTTCAACCCCTAAAGAGTTTTCCTGCTGCAGGGACTGGGGCGACGACAGCCTGCAGGGTGACTCCATGCCAGAGTTAGGCAGGGATGCAAGGCTGAGAAGGAGAAGGCCCTCTCGGACGGCGGCGGGGCTCCTCAGAAGCCCTCGCGCCTTCCGAGAAGTTTTTGTCCGGCGTCTTCGGGGCACGCCTCGAACACTTCTCAGAAGGCCGGGGGGCTTCCGAGCCTTCTGAGAGGCCCGCCCCTCTCCACTTTTCCCCCCCCCGCTCGCTGCCGAATTATGCACCCAGACATCCAGCTGCAGCATTCGTTTCGACGCGTCGGTCCCGAGAAGTCTGGACCACCTCTCCAGGACGAGTTCTTCGTCCTGATATCTTTTTTGGACGGTCCCGGGGCCCGGCGAGGGCCCCCGGAGGCCGAAACCAGCCCCCGAACCGCCCGCTCCACTATTATTGCTATTATTATTTGTATAATTGAAATTATTAATATTATTAGTATTAAGATTTTAATTATGCTTACTCCTATTACTACTATATTCATATTGTTATTCGTATTATTGTCATCATTTCTTGTCATTATAATGATATTTTTTGATTTTGAAGCGTGGGGTTTCTGTCTGGGTGCGAGCGCCCGCCGCCCGAACCTGCAGCGCCCGCTCGGCGGCGAGCGCGGCCCCCGGCGCGGGCGGCCGCGGCTCCGGCGCCACGGCGCCGCGCCGGGCCGCGGAAGCGGCGCCGTAAGCCCGCCCCCGCTGCTCCTGAGGGGCTGACCTCCACCACCACTACCAGATGTGGGAGCGGGAGGAAGAGGAGGAGGAGGAGGAGGAGGAGGAGGAGGAGGAGGAGGAGGAGGAGAGGAGGAGGAGGGAGGAGGAGGAGGAGGAGGAGGAGGAGGAGGAGGAGGAGCATGAGATGGGGGAGGAGGGAGGAGGAGGAGGAGGAGGAGGAGGGAGGAGAGGAGGAGGAGGAGGAGGAGGAGGAGGAGGAGGAGGAGGAGGAGGAGGGGAGGAGGAGGAGGAGGGGGAGGAGGAGGAGGGGCTCCCCATCCTCCCTTCTCTCCCCTCCTGCCTATGGTAGCGGTGGTGGAGGATTGGTCCATCAGCTCCTCCAGCGCGAGCCCGAGGAGGCCCGCCGCGCCCAGCTGCAGCCCCGCCCCGCAGCAGCAGGCCAGCAGCAGCGCGATCACCTCGAGCGACGAGCGCAAGCCCAGACCCCCTCGCGTTGGCTGGCGGGCCAATTGCCCACCACCTCTGATCACCACAGGTAGGACGGGGAAGAAGGAGGATGCGGAGGTCCTCCTCCTCCTCCTCCCTCCTCCTCCTCCTCTCCTCCTCCTCCTCCTCCCCCCTTCTTCTTCTCTTCCCCCTCCTCCTCCTCCTCCCCTCCTCCTCCTCCTCCTCCTCCCCTCCTCCCCCTTCTTCTTCTCTTCCCCCTCCTCCCCCTCCTCCACCTCCTCCTCCTCCTCCTCCTCCTCCTCCTCCTCCTCCTCCTCCTCCTCATCCTCCTCCTCCTCCTCCTCCCCCTCCCTCTCCTACATCTGGGAGTGGTGGTGGAAATTCGGTCCATCCTTACCGTTTTTTTCCTATAATCTATGGCCCCCTGGGGCCCTTACCACGCATCTGGACCGTCGAACCACGGCACGGGATGAGACGCCGGCCCCAGGGAAAGCAGGGATGGAGACCTCTGGGGGTCGACCCTGCGTGAAAATCACGACGCCGGGGGGCCGGGAACGGGTCTGGCGCGGGGAGACGCAGCGGCGTGGCGCCGCGGCGCATACGCGGGCCGCCAGCGCGGCGCACGGCGGGGAGAGGAGGACGCTCGCGCGCGAGCTTGACGCGGGAAGCTTGCGTGCGCATGTCGGCCCAGTCGACCCCGTTCGTTTCCATCGCTGACCTGCACGCTCAGCCGCTCGGAGACGCAGCCGCTCCCCTCGCTAGAGGGGCCACAACAAGCTGGAACCAACAATGTCTTGAGGTCCGCGCGGATTTCTTGGATCCGCTCTCGATTCCCCTCTCTGGCGCGCGGAGCGCGTCAGAAGGGGGCCAGCGCCGATCCAAGAACCCGCTTGGAGCGCCAAACGTATATGTCTTTCGATTCTTTCGTCTTCAACTCGCAGAAGAAGAAAGAACACCCTCCGCATATGCTGCATACACGTCTTCCTCCGCACATGGGGGGTTAGGAGTAGGAGGATGAGAAGGGAGAGGAGGGGGAGGAGGAAGAGGAGGCGGATGCGGAGGCGGAGGAGGAGGGAGTGGATAGGAGGAAGAGGAGGAGGAAGAGGATCAGTATAAGCCAAGTCTTACAAACGAAATTGAACTACACCCTTCCTCTCAGATCCTTCTTCACAGGCCCCTACCAAAAATCATTTCCTCTGAACATCCTGAAGCGCGCCTAAACACCATTCTCATGACTCCATCGCCACGAGTTAAGCTGCCTGTTACCTCTTGGCAATCTTGAGTCGCACCAAGAAATGATTCGTGGGACTTCAACACCGCGAATCAACGTAACCGTCGCGCCCTGGCAATCCTGAACCGCTGCAAAACACCACTTCTAATACGTTAACCATGAGAACCAGAGAAATGAATGTGCGGCGGCGCTAAAGCGAGAGCCACATCTTGAAGAGCAGCCGCCCTCAATCCTTGAAGCTCTTGCATAGCGCTTGAACGAATACGCGCGGCGCTGAAGCGATAACCACATTTGAAAACGAGCCACCCTCAATCCGCGATGCCCCTCCGAATTTCTAAACGAATGTGCGCGGCGTTAGAGAACAACATTCTGAAAACCACCCGCCCTCAATCCGTGAAACTCTTCCCAATGTTTGAACGAACGCGCGCGGCTCCAAGGCGATCGCAATCCCAAGCTTCAGGCCGGTGCTCAAGCTGGGCAGAGCTGCAGGCAGGTATATATTTGTTTATGTTATAGATATAGATGTATTCGAAAACAGGCCAGCGCACAATGTTGGGGTGCGTGATCGCGAGAACGTCCACATCTCCATTCACGTCGACGTCACTCTCGCGTCGTGGTGTGAACGGGTCTTCTCATCACAAAGGGGGTGCTGGTGCCGATCCGAGAGATTCGCCGCGGGTCTCCGAGCGGGGCGAACACGTCGTCACGATTCGGCGGCGAGCGAGGGGGGAAGTGAGGAGATTCTGGGCTCGAGGTTTTCGGGCTCGAGGTCAGAGGAGCCGGGCGTGCTCTTCGGCTCTCGGCGGTTCCGGCCGCGGGCTGCATGCCGGCAGCTGCGCCTCGCCGAGCAGGCGTCCCGGGTGCACAGCAGGTCCCGAACGGCCACCGAGGAGCCGAGCTCTGACCCAAAAAACACGCACGAGGCGTCCGAGGAGGAGGAGGCCCAGGCCCTCTCGGAATAAAAAAACAAAAAAACATAACAACTCGGAGGTCCGCGCGGATTTCTCGGATCGGCGCTGGACCCCCTCCCTGGCGCGCTGAGCGCGCCAGGGGCGGCGCCAGAGGCGCCGCCGGGGGGCCCCAGCGCCGATCCGAGAAATCCGCGCGGACCTCCGAGGTTCTATGTTTGTGTCATATTTTCTTCCCCTACAGAAGGCTGCGGGGCTTCGCAGAAGCCCTCGCGCTTTCTGAGGCTTCCGGTGTCTTCGGGGAAGGCTCGCAGCACTTCTCTGTTGGCAGGCTGAGGGGCTTCCGAGCCTTCCGAAGAAGGCCTTCTCCTTCTCACTTCCCCCGGCTCGCCGACGAGTGTAGGGCGAAGATGATGCCGTGATAATCTTGGCTGGGGACGCGATCCAAGACTTCCAAAAGATCTGGCGGCCCTCGTCTCTGCAGCCCCTGCGGGACATTTTGACATATTGGCAAACCCTGGAATGCTTGGAAATCTTCGAACGTATCATTATCATGACCTCTTGCTCGTCTGACTGAAGAGCAATGCCGATGTGCAGTCTCTTCTCGAGGGGGGCCAGAGGTGCCTGGCCGAAAGAGGCCCCACCCTTTTACCCCATTCTGGAGCTCACCTGGGGCCGTCTGGGCCTCGTGAGGAGCGCTCTGGAGGCTGTGAGGGCCTCCTTGGAACTCCTGGCGGCACCTTGGGCCAGGGCCTCCGAAGAGCAATGCTCGTGCAGTCCTACGCCACGAAAATGTACACCGACGCCCGCCGACGAACTCTGCATGTACCGTCAGGGAGGGCTGCGGTGTAGAAAGGCGCTGGCTCCCAGTGGTCACTTTTACACCGCCACCCTCCCCTGAGGCCCAGGAGCAATCCATTGGAGGGTGCCTGCGTAGGAGAGCGTTGCTTTATGTTCGGCGATGACGGGCGTCATGGAGGGGGGGGGGGCGGGGGAGGGGTATGACAAAACGCCCCCCCCCGACGTGTGGCTCCGGCACCACAGCCGCGCCCGCGCGCACGACGCGCGACGAGCGACGAGCGACGAGCGACGACGACGACGACGACGACGACGAGGACGACGCGAGCAAAATGTAGGTGGCGATATGCCCCACTGCCGCCTTTGTACACATCGCTCGCGTGCACCACAAAGCGCGCGAACACCACAACACCTGCGTACACCGCAAGAACCGTGTGCAACACAGCGCCTGTGTACACCACAGTGCTTGCGTACACTACAGCGCCGGTGTACATGTGTACACCGCAACAACCATGTGCAACGGAGCGCCTGTGTACACCACAATGCTTGCGTGCACCGCAGCGCCTGTGCACGCCACAGCGCCTGTCTACACCACAGCATCCGCGTGCAACGCAGCGCGACTGTACACCAGTGCCTGCGTGCAGGACAGTGCTGATAATCGAATGCGATGTTTTTCCCTCTTCCCTCCTCCTCCACCTCCACCTCCACCTCCACCTCCACCTCCTTTTCCTCCTCCTCCTCTTCGTCGTCCTCCTCCTCCTCCTTCTCCTCCTCCTCCTCCTCTTCCTCCTCCTTACCCCCTGTCGTGCGGGATGGCGCTACAGCGCACGTGCGCAATTCAGCGCGCAGTGCACCGCATAATGGTCGATTGAATCGGTTCACTTGGTTCTCGCACGGCCAATTTAGCTGGAACCTCCTGGACGCAGATGGGACAAGTCAGGGTGATGCGGGAGGACTCGGGAAAACTCGTAGATTCCAGCGGCGTTCCTTTGTCCATAAGGATTCCTTTGCCTTCATTTCTGTGGAATCCACAAGCGCTCTACTTTGTCATACGGATTCCTTCGAATATTCGATATGCAAGTGTGGCGCTGTGTTGCACACGGTTGCTGTGGTGCACACAGGCGCCGTGGTGTACACAGGTACTGCAATGCACGCAGGCATTACGGTGTACACTGGTGCTGTGTTGCACACGGCTGATGTGGTGTATGCAGGCGCTGCGGTGTACACAACAGCTGTTGCCCGCGAGCACGGTGGCACACATTGACGCTGTGTTGCACGCGGCTGCCGTGGTGTACATAGGCGGTGTGGTGTACACAGGCGCTGTGGTGCACGCAGGCACTGTGGTGTACACAAGCGTTGTGGTGCAAATCGCCATCTACATGCTGGTGCTACCCGTCCTCCGTCATTCCTAGGCATTCCCAGACGCCGCAGGCGCGAAACATGATGTCATCGACCCCCTCCACACCCCCTCAAATGATTGCCGTGATAGGCCCGGAACAAATAACACGCTCCAGCCGCGTCCGTGCGCACGACGACGATGAGCGACGAGCCACGAGCGATGACGACGACGACGACAACGACAACGACGACGATGACGACAACGACGACGACGACGACGACGACGACGACGACTGCGGACCAGACTCCTATGCGGATTCTTACGTGGACACCTACGCTGATCCCAGCGCGCACGGCGGCAGTGCCCGGAGCGCACTGGGGGGGAGCGTTACGTCATAGGGGGAGGGGCGGGGGCCATGACGCCCGTCATGCCCCAAGCAATAAAGAAATAATATCTATGTTTCTTTGAAGCGGAAGTCTATTCCTCTCCGACCTCGGTCGTGCCGCATGGCCAGGAGTCGGGGCAAGGCCAGTCGTCCTCCGCAGCGAAGGCCACACAGAACAGCATGGAGCACGCGTTGACAAACTGCAGGACGACGGCCATCCTCGCGTACGACACCGTGGCCTTCGCCTGCGTGTCACAGAGCCGCAGCGTCACGAGGTGCCGGGCGATGCCCCTCAGCAGAGGGCCGAGCACGAAGACCTGCAGCACATTGACTGCCGCCAAGGCAGCGGAAAAAGTGGCGTACCTAGAAGTGGGAGCATCTGCATGCACATATACTTTCGGAGGTCCGCGCAGAATTCTTGGATCGGCGCCTGACCTGGCACGTGGAGCCCGCCAGGGGCGGCGCCAGGGGCGGCGCCAGGGGCACCGCCCAAGAGGGCCGAGCGCCGACTCCAAAAAACCGCGGAGACCTTCGAAAAGAAAGCTTAGTGCACATTTTTTTCTTCGAGGCACCCCTCGCAGAGAGACGCCACCAACCCGCACAGACAGTAGTCCAATGCGTCGGGGGCGTCCATGAGGGAGGCGTGGAAGAGAGGGGCTCGCAGATCGTGGCCCAAGGCAGGGAGGCCAGTCAACGTCTTGAGAGAAGAGGGGGCATGAACTCTGGGAGACATCGAGGCGTGGCCCTGGCCATGAGATCCACACACACACACTCAGACGCACACCCACATGCACAAACACACATACACACACACGCACACACACACACACACACACACACGCACGCATCCACGCACACACACACACAAAAAAAAAACCCACGCACACAACCACACACACACACGCACACCCACACCCCTGATTCATCCTATCTCTCACGCCCTCCTCGACGCCTGGTGGCTTGCGGCTCATAACGCGGGCCTCGGGCGGCCGTTCCAGACGATCCGGGCACCCCCGACATACCCTCGACGAAGCGCAGCTGCTGGAACGGCCGCGAGGCCAGAAGACACCCAGAAGCGAACGAAAACCTCTCCCACCTCCCCCTTCGACGAGGATAACGTCCTCTGGGGGACCGGAGAAATACCGACACCGCTGCTCCTGGGACCGCTCGCAGGGCGTGGTCCGACAAACACTTCGAAGAGAATCCGACCATGGCGACGAGGGCCCTCCAGGACGACCAGCGGTGCCCGTATAGATATGCCTCCTCTGCTCCTCACCTGGCCCCTCAACACGCTGCGTGGCCCCGTGGGGAGAGTTCCCCCGAAGGCCCCCGTGGCAGAGCCGGCATGGCGGCGCCGGACCGTTTTGGCACACACACACACACACACACACACACGCACCCACCCACACCCACACCCACCCACCCACCCACCCACCCACCCACCCACCCACCCACCCACACCCACCCCCACCCACCCACCCACCCACACCCACACACACCCACACACACACCCACACACACACACACACACACCACGCGCTTCGTAGCACCGTACGTCCGGTTCGCGTCGGTTTCTGACACCGCGGGGATCGTTCAACCTTGAACGCTCTGCCTCTTCCGGAACGTCCAACTCGTTCCACGTCGAGCGAGTCTAGGTCGCCCGCGGCGTTCAAAGTTGAGCGCCGCTGGCGGGGTCGCAGCTGGTCGACACGACCCGAGCCTCCCCTGTGGAGCTGCATCGAAGACGCCCAAGCGGCAGCGCCCTTCCAGGCGGCGCCATGCCCGTTTCGGCCACCCCCCCGCAGGCTTCGCGGCCCTCTACGATCGGGGAACGCACGGGGGATTTGACGCGCCCTCAGATATGCATCCGTCCCTGGGGGTCCTCCTCCCCCTCCCCTCCCCTCTCCCACGCCGGTCCTCCTCCGAAGTCCTCCTCCCCAGTGGGGCGGGGGGGTCCCAGGGGAAAGTCCTTTTCCTCCTCCTCCTCCTCCTCCTCCTCCTCCTCCTTCTCTCCGCCTCCTCGTCCGCCTCCTCCTTCTCTTCCTCCTCCCCCTCCTTCTCCATTTCCTCCTCCTCCTTCTCTTCCTGCTCCTCCTCTCTCTCTTCCTCCTCCTCCTTTTCCTCCTCCTCCTCCTCCTCCTCTCCGCCTCCTCGTCCGCCTCCTCCTTCTCTTCCTCCTCCCCCTCCTGGTCGTCGTCGATGCCTTTCCGGGTCGGCGGCGCCGGCCGTCAGGCCTTCACACCATCCTTCTCCGCGGCGACGCAGGCCCCCACGAGGGCTCCAAAAAGACGGTTAACGAGGGAAGGGTAGTCCAGATTTCGTAGTAAAGGGAGGGGCAGAGGAATACCCCAGATTCGTAATAAAGGGAGGAGGAGAGGAGGCATACTCCAGATTTCGTAATAAAGGGAGGGGGGTCTCATTTCGGGGGGGGGATCTCTTCCAGGCCATCTTGGAGGGCCTTGGGGGGGTCTGGGGACGCTGTTTTGGAGGGTTCTCCCACGGGGGGGGGGTCTGAAATGGCTTGTCCTGGAGGGTCCAGACCCCCTCCCTTTTATTACGAAATCTGGAGTAGTGGTACCGGCACCGTTTTCCTCTGATATATGCAGCTTCTCCTTCTTCCTCGATCCCCCCCCCCCTCTCGCAACAACGAAAACTCCCAGATTGGGTCCGAGCAGATGGGGTCAGAGGATCGCGCCGCATCGCCGACACATCGGCGATGCATCGCCGATACATCGGCGATGCATCGGCGACGTCGGCGATGCACTGGCGACGCCAGCGTGGAAAAAATCGGGCTCCACATCGAGCCGCATCGCCGATGCATCGGCGACGCATCGGCGACGCGGCATGATCCTCCGACCCCATCTACTCGGCACCCCATCTTTGAGCAGGGACCGACCGTCCCGGCATTCCTATAGGTCTACCACGACATGTTTTCAGAACCCAAAAATGTTTTAATAAAGAAACAGTGCTTATTAGAACATAAACTCGGTGTGATAAAACAAAACAATCCCAACCAGACATGTTCTAAGAACATTTGGGTTCTTAGAACATTGCTTGGTGGGCCTCTAGGCGCGCCAGGACGCTTCGCCACCGCTTGACATTCGGCGGTGGACAAACCTCCCTTTAGCAAACCTCCCTTCAACGAAAATGGCCTGGGACCGACACCGACGGACCTGGACCCGCACCAATCACGGCCGCGACGCCCTCCCGCGAACCGAAAACGGCCAACTCGCTCATCGACGCGTCAGGGTAGGAGACCTGTCCACCCCCGAGACATCTCAGATGTCTCGGGGGTGGACAGGCACCCTCTCAACGACGCCCCATTCCAGCGTAGAACCAACAAAACCCTTTGTGTTTATGTGTTTTTTCCTGTTCTGAATATGGGAGGCCTGGACCCCCTCGACGACGCACACCCCTCCGTGGACGCCCCCGACTGGCAGCAGGCCCAGCGAGGCCGCCAGCACGGCCGCCGGCGCGAGCACCCGGCGGCAGCAGCCGGCCGCGCCGCGGGGGGCCTCGGCCGGGGCGCCCGCCGCCTCCGCGGCGGCTCCGGGCGCCGAGCCCGCGGCCCGCCGGCGGGCCTCGCGTCGGCGGCGAGCGCGGGGGCGGAAGAGTGAGACCTTGGAGCCCCGAAGCGGTGCGGTGGCGGGCCGCGCGGTGGCCTCGAGATCCCCCCCAGGCCTCCCCGCGCGGTGCGTCGCCCAAACGGTCTCGGGGCCCCGGAGGCACCTCATCCTCGGAGGACGGCCCGAGTCGTCAGAGTCCCGTGCGGTGATCCCGAATCCCCACCGACTCACCGCACGGTGTGGTCACCACCCCGTTTGGGGGCCCCCGAGAGAAGCGAGAAGGCCTTCGCAAAGGGCTCGGAAGTCCACCGGCCCTCTGAGAAGTTCCCTCCGCCTTCCCCGGAGACGCCAAAAGGAAACTTGCATCGGAAGACGCGAGGGCGTCAGCGGAGTCCCGCCGCCTTCTGAGAAGGCCTTCTCCCCCACCTCGCTCGCCGCCGAGTGTGAGGAGGAGGAGGAGGAGGAGGAGGAGGAGGAGGAAGAGGAGGAAGAGGAGGAGAAGGAGGAGGAGGAGGAGGAATAGGGAGGAGGAGAAGAGGAATAGTGAGGAGGAGGAGGAGGGAGGAGGAGGGAAGAGGAGGGAGGAGGAGGGAAGAGGAGGGAGGAGGAGGGAGGAGGAGACAGGATGGGCCAGAGGTTCCCCTCACCCGGGGGCACCTTTCACCCAGGACGGGGGCAAGCTCGGACGAGAATCCATCGGGGATCTCTCGCCGAGCCGTTGGCTCTGGAGGATGCCTCGGGCATCCGCGGCCTCCTCAGAGCGCTCGGGAAGGCTCTGACAGCGTCATGGAACGCTCCGGAACGGAATTATCATGGTCGCCGCCCCGCTCGAGTTTCACCTCCAAGGAGGCCCCAAAGAGGCCCTCAGGAGGACCTCAGCGGTCTCCAAGAGGCCCTCAAGACACCTTCCAGAGGCCCCCGAGAGGCATTCCAGCATACCCTGGTATGCATCACATGCGCCTCAAGTCCAAAACCTGAACCAGACCCCGTGTAAAGTCGGGTTGGGCCAGCTTGCCATCGCTAGAACGTCCATTCGCTTGTGTCTGTATTCTTCGCTAGGTGATCCAAGATGCCCGAATGGTTCACAGTTCTTGCGCTGGCCTCGCCGAGAAAAAATGCACACGTCCGAGCGACGCCAAGCTTGATGTGTCCCCTGGCACAGGGGCGTATCGCTGATCCATCGGCGATATCCTGAGCTCCTCGCGTCTCAGCTTTTGCGAGCCGGGCGTTTTCGTCCAGTTCGCAACCCGAGGCCCTCGCATACCGATGTGGCAAAGTGGCGCAGACAGGGTCCGGGGCACAACACTTTGGCTTCCTCCAGCTTCCCAGGGGCCCACCGAGCCCGCAAAGCATGAGCATTGGAGTATACGATGATCCCGTGGGTGAAACAACAACACTTTCTGACCAGGTGTGACGTCTTTAGCTGGCAGCGGCTCCTGCCTGGCAGTGGTTTATCACGGTGTTGTTATTTGTTTCGCTCTACGTCAGATCTGAGGGTGCGCTCTCAAGGAGGAGGAGGAGGAGGAGGAGGAGGAGGAGGAGGAGGAGTGGAGAAGGAGGAGTTGGAGGAGGAGGAGGAGGGGAAGGAGGAATAGGAGGAGGAGAGGAGGAGGATGAGGAGAACCAGTGCAAACCCAAGAATCATCAACGATGTTGGAATAAGCTCTCCCTTCAAGCTCCCTCTTCCCAGGCTTCTACAACGGTTCAGTTCCATTGAGGGAGCTGCCTCGTTGGAAGGCAACCGTTTGAAGACCCTGAAGCATGCCAAAATATTGTTCTCGGGATTCCAACGCCACGGATCAACCTGACTGTTGCGTTTTGACGATCCTGAATCGCACTAGAACGCCATTCTTGGGACTTCAACACCGCGAATGAACGTAACTGTTGCACCCTCATAATCCTGAGTGCTTCCAAAACACCATTTCTGCTACTTTGATCATGGGCATCCGTGGTACTCGTGCGATTTGTATCAACGACTGTGCGCGGCGCTAAGGCGGGAACCGCATTGTGAAAACGATCCGCCCTCAATCCGTGAAACTCTTGCACATGTGCAAAGAATGTCTGCGGCGCTAAAGCCGGACAGATCTTTTGAAAACAGGCTTACCGTAATCCGTGAAGCTCTGGCAAACTTCTAAAACAAATGCACGCGGCGCTGAGGCGAGAACCACATTTTGAAAACCACCCGCCCTCATCCCGTGAAACTATTGCACATGTTTTAAGCGACTGTGAGCGGCGCTGAGACGAGAACCACATGTTGAAAACGACCCGCCCTGCATCCGTGAACCTGTTGCCAATATTGAAGCTTCAAGTTACTTTCCAGGAAAAAAAGAGGAGGAGGAGGAAGAGGAGGAGGAGGAGGAGGAGGAGGAGGAGGAGGAGGAGCAGAGGGAAGAGGAGGAGGAGGAGGAGGAGGAGGAGGAGGAGGAGGAGGAGGAGCAGGAGGAGGGGAGGAGGTATGCTCCTCGGCGGGACGGGGCATCCAGGCCCCGAGCGGCGAGGAGCGGTGAATGGGCGATTGGGGGTCGATGCCCCCCTGGGGCCAGCCCGCCTCCGTCGCTCTGGGTGCCGCCAACGACTCAGTGGCGAGCGGGGGAGGGGGGAAGCGAGAGGGCGAAGGCCTTCTCAGCAGGCGGCGGGGCTTCTCAGGAGCCCTCGCGCCCTCCGAGAGGCTCCCTGTGTCTTCGGGGAAGGCTCAGAACACCTCTCCGAATCGGGGGCGCGCGAACATAAATTGGCGATCCATGGATGTGGCGCACGGTCGCCAACTCCATGGATCGGGGGAGGTGCCCCCCCAAAATGCGGCCGGTGCCGCCCCGCTCGGCTGCAGACATCCGCGATTTCCCATGGAAACGGGACCCGTCGCTAATCCACGTCCCTTGATGACTGTTTGCGATCGCCTGACAGAAGGCCGGGGGACTTCCGAGCCTTCCAGGAAGGCCCGCGGCTTCCCAACTCCCCCCATGGCTGGTCGCCGATAGACGTCCCTGGTCCCAGGTGTCCCCAGGACCCTGGGGAGGCCCAGGTGGCCTCCAGAGCACCACATCAAGAGGCCCACGGGGGCCCCTCCTCCTCCTCCTCCTCCTCGTTCTCCTCCTCCTCCTCCTCCTCCTCCTCCTCCTCGTTCTCCTCCTCCTCATCCTCCTCCCCCTCCTCCTCCTCCTCCACCCTCTCTTCCTCTCCTCCTCCTCCTCCTCCTCCGCCTTTCGTCCTCTCTCCTCCTCTCTCTCTCCTCCTCTCCTCCTTCTACTCCTCCTCCTCTTCCGCCTCTTCCTCATCCTCCCCCTCCTCCTCGTTCTCCTCCTTCTCCTCCTCCTCCCCTCCTCCTCCTCCTCCTCCTCCTCCTCCACCTGCTCCACCTCCTCCTCCTCCTCCTCCTCCTCCTCCTCTCCTCCTCCCCACCTCTCTTCCTCTCCCTCCTCCTCCTCCGCCTTTCGTCCTCTCCTCCTCTCGTCCTCTCCTCCTCTCTCCATCCTTCTACTCCTCCTCTCTTCCGCCTCTTCCTCATCCTCCCCCTCCTCCTCCTCCTCTCGTTCTCCTCCTTCTCCTCCTCCTCCTCCTCCTCCCCTCCTCCTCCTCCTCCTCCTCCTCCTCCACCTGCTCCACCTCTCCTCCTCCTCCTCCTCCTCCTCCTCCTCTTCTTCCTCCTCCTCCTCCATCCTCCTCCTCCGTCCTCCTTCCTCCATCCTCAAGAACAGGAGACCCTCCGCTGGCCAAATCACCCCAGGATGCACAAGAAGATCCAAACAGGCACGAATGACACCAGGGTGTCCTCTCCGAAGAGACTTCGATCTGAGAACTCGGTCCGACCGTGGCGGCGCGCAGACGGGGGACATTGGGAGGGGAAAGGCTTCTTAGAAGGAGGCTGCTTCTTAAAGGCGCGGGCCCTAATCTGTAGAGAGGCCCGCGCCTTCTGAGAAGCAGGAGTGCTTCTAAGGAGCCTTTCCCCTCCCCTTCCCCCCCTCTGCGAGTGGCCAAGAGTACAGTCAAAACTGATAGTAAGGATGCGCGGCAAGGATGCAAGGTCCTCAGAGGTCCATGCCGAAGCTTTTCGAACGGGGCTGGCTATCGAAAGTAGTTGAGGATGGACCGAAGATGACCCAAGAGGCAATTATGCAAGGGTACCCATAGGAAGTTGATAATCCTTACTACTATCAGTGGCGACTATAAGTCATACTGAAATCCAGGAGGCCTCGCGCGGCATCTTGAGACCCTGTTTGCATCGTATGTACGTCGGATTTACGTCGGCCTGCTGGCGAGCCTCAGGAGGCAACTCCCGGCAGAGCCTCGTGGGAACGCTGACCGGCGGCGCGCCAAGGGGGAATGCAGAGGGGGCGGGCCTTTCAAGAAGGACCGGAAGGCCTCTGGCCTTCTGAGGAGCTTCCTACGCCTCCCCCGAATATAATCAGATGGCCTCTTTGACGGCCACAGGGCTTCTGAGAAGCCCCGCCGCCTGCTGGCGAGCTTCAGGGATCAACGGCTGGGTGGTCTCAATAAGCGACGATGGCACGAAGCCAGAGCAGGACAACACCGGATCAAGAGGAATCGGGGATCTCTGAGAGTTGGCTGTCCTGCAGGATTCGGGAGCGGCCAAGAGGGGGGCGTCCAAGAGGGGGGGTGCAAATCATGACCGGCGGCATGTGCGCGGCCCAGCGGGGGGGCCAGGGACGTAATGAAATAAGATGAGGCGCCATGAAATCTGGGGAGATATCATGGCCCCCGCCATTATATCCACCCCCCCCTGGTCATCACCCACCTCTTTCCCGTCCCCGAAGGATGCTTCCGGCTCCGCGGCTGCTCCAGAAGTTTCCGGGACGCTCTGAGAGCATGCCAGAGCGCTCTGGCACGAGTCATCCTGTCATGCGGAAACTCGGGAGGCCTCGCGCCGCGACTTGAGTCCCTACTAGTATTATGTCGGGCGTGTCCCCCTACAGGGGGATTTTCGACGAAAAACGAAACATACCCCAAGAATACCCCAAGAAGGCCAAAAAATATTCAAAAAATAGTCCCCAGACTATTTTTTGACTACTTTTTGACTATTCTGGGGGTAATTTGTATGTTTCTTCGAAAATCTCCCTGAAGGGGGACAAGCCCGACTGAATACTAATACCGGGTCGGCCTCGGACTCACGTCGGACCCACGCCGGACTGACCTCGGAACATCGCCGCGCGAGCGCCGTCCCACATCTGACAGGGCGAACGTGTGGACTGGATGATGCCGCTGTTGCGCACAGCGCGAGGCCTCTGGAATGTTCCTCACATCGGCGGTGGGCGAACCTCTCTGTAGTAAACCTCCCCTTAGTGAAAACGGCGCGGCAGGCCTTCTCCGGCACGAAGCCCCACTGCAGCGCCATCCTCTTCTGCCACCGGGCCCAGGAGGAGAAGGCGCCGGCGAGGCAGCAGCTGACGGCACACGCGTAGACCAGCAGGACCTCGTCGCCGGCGGAGTCGTACTGGCTGCGGAGGAGGCTCGCCAGGAGCCCGAGCAGGGCCGGTGCGCAGAGCCACGCGATCGCGTGGTGGGCGAAAGCAAAATGCACGGAGAGGCCCAGCCCAAGGTACCCGTCCGCGCCGCTCACCTCGGGGCTGGCCGGACGGAAGGGGGGATACCTCGGAGGACGACGACGGCGACGGCGACGGCGACGGCGACGGCGACGACGACGACGACGACGACGACGACGACGGCGACGACTTCACGAGCAGAGAGAGCTCACGGGGTAGTCTACGCCGTCCGTCCCATGTCTCGCTCACGGCGGCCTGGGGTTACTCCAGATTTCGTAATAAAGGGAGGGGGGTCTCATTTCGGGGGGGGTCTCTTCCAAGCTATCTTGGAGGGCCTGGGGGGGTCTGGGGACGATGTTTTGGAGGGCTCTCCCACGAGGGGGGGTCTGAAATGGCTTGTCTTGGAGGGTCCAGACCCCCTCCCTTTTATTACGACATCTGGAGTAGCGAATCAGCCAGCTGCCGGTTCTCCTCCTCCTCCTCCTCCTCCTCCTCCTCCTCCTCCTCCTCCTCACCGCTCGGATCCGGACTGCCAGAGGTGCAAGGCGGCTCCGGAGACCAGCTCCCATAGATTTTGGAGCTGCCAGTGAAACACGTATGAGGAGGCTTGGGCTCTCCAAGTAGGCAGTCAGCCCCCCCCGCCCGAAGTCGTGGCCACCAACCAGCTGATCCCCGAAGCCCTCCAGGAGGTTGGTAGCTGCCCAGTGTTCTGGTGCCGTGGACTGGTCCCCCTTGCTTGGTTGGAGCTCCCTCCTCCTCCCTCGTCCAAGGACCATGTCTGGATTCGACGGCCTGAGGGCACGCACCTCCCTGGGGGCATTTATGGGGTCGATGGCTCAGGGGGCATGTGGTCAAAGAGCTCACTTCTTCGGCGGGTGTCTTGGGCCTTTGCACGCCTGGATCCTGAAGGTCTTGATGGCCTAGGTTGGGACTCGGGGTGCACCGGTGTGGTCGACAGCCCTAAGCAGTCTGTGCCGAGGGCCGAGTTGTGTGCTATTGTCGAGTGCGTTAGGGCTGTCGACCATTCAGCGGATCTTTTTATCTGGTGTGATCACATCAATCATGTTCGATCCCTCAGCAAAGGGAGACACCACTGTTTTAAATTAGAGCACGCGGATTTGTGGCATGAGCTGTATGCTCTCCTGCACGTGCGTTCAAGCAGTTTTGAGCTGCAGCATGTACCGTCCCACTTGGCCGAAGATGAGACTAAGTTTCAGAGGCTGGCTGCAGGTGCCCCCCCTGGGGCTATCTTCATCAACTCAGTAGCGGACGGCCTTGCGGACTCTAGGTGCGAGCTTTGCCAGATCGCCCCTGATGTTTGCAAGAGAGCTCTCGACCTCGTCGCCAAGGCTGAGTCGGTTCTTCTCCGCAATGCGAGTTTGTCAATTGCTGCTGCCTCATGTCCTCGTGTGCCGCTCCGAGAGGTCAAGCCCGTGCCAGTCCCTCCCGATGAGAGGCGGACTAAGAGGCGCGAGGCGGCAGCGGCAGCCTCCTCCCACCGTTTTCAGGCCATAGGTGCGGGCTGGCGTTGTCTCAGGTGTGGCAAGCTGGTCCTCTCCAGCAGCTCATCCGTCATGGCCTACCTGAGGACTGCCTGCCCCGCCCGCCCCCCCGGTCCCGCCCAAGAGCCTCCTGATGCAGAAGCTTCTGGTGGAGGTGGAGGAAGGAGGCCAGGAGCTGTTGTGCTCTCGGATAAGTTTTTAAGGCTTCCGCCCATAGATGAGGCTCTTTTCAGGACTGTCTGTGGATCGCACCCGCCGAGGCGTCTTGAAGGCAGGGGATTTCTTGGCAAGATGCTTCACACCTCCCACGACTTGTGGGAGAAAGGCTCATATTGCTTTTGTAGTAAATGCGGACGGTACACGTCCTCTGCGAATCCTGGTTTTCTAACAGGTTTGTGTGAAGTCGACCAATATGGTCGACATGATCTTGTCAAGGCGCAGTACACTTCGCTGCAGCGCCTCAGGAAGGGATTGCCTCCCAGGTGCGGAATCAGCTCCTGGGGTGAAGGGTACAGTGGGCACAGTGCCCCTACACCCTCAACCTCCTCTTGCAGTGGGGGTGGTCGGATCTCTTCGTGATCCGTGTCTGTTTCACCAGGCGTTCAATCTCAGGTTTCCTGATGCTTGTGCTGCCTGCAGCTCCTAGCAAAAAAACTCCTCCTCCTCCTCCTCCTCCTCCTCCGCGCGCCGTGCCTCCTCCTCCTCCTGCTCCTCCTCCTCCTCCTCCTCCTCCTCCTCCGCCTCCTCCTCCTCCTCCTCCTCTTCCTCCTGGTCCAGCGCCTCGCCCCACGCGCCCCGGGGCGCACCCCATCGCCCGTGGACGGAAAGAAAACGAGGCCCATGACCAAGACCGAACGCGGGAACGTCGGTGCCGACCTTACGAAGGTCGGCATCGCGCATCTTGGTCATCATCAGTATACTCGTGAATACCTATCCTGCGCGGATCGGCGACGACCAGAATGGGCATCATGGACTATGGCCAAGATCGGCGTCGACAAGACTGCGCAGCATATTGGTCATGGTCCTCGTGATGTTTCTCCACTCGGAGACCTCCTAAATGTGGTCCGAATGAATAGATAGGGTCAGAGGATCGCGCCGCATCGCCCCGATGCCACCGCCGATGAATCGGCGACGTCGGCGATGCATTGGCGACGTAAGCGTGAAGGAAATCGGGATCCACATTGAGCCGCATCGTCGATGCGTCGGCGGTGCCCAGACCCCCGACGTCGTGATTTTTGTTACGACGTCGACCCCCAAGATCTCGACCCCCTGCATCACGTGCCGTTTTTGACAGTCCCGAGGCCCGGTGAGGGCCCCACGGGAGCGGCCAAGAATGGGGGTGTCCAAGAGAGAGGGGGGGGGCTTGCAAACCATGACCGGCGGCACGTGCGCGGCCCAGCGGGGGGGCCAGGGACGCCATGAACTGAGAAAAGGGGCGCCAGGAGGCCTGGGGAAAGATCGTGGCCCCCGCCAGGATGGCCCCCCCGATCCTCCCCCTGGTCATCACCCCTCTCTTCGCCGCCCCCGATCGGACGCCGTCCGGGAGGCCCGAGGTCGCCCGACCCGGTCACCCACCAGGGCAGCCAGGGGACCCACCCGAGGGAGTCGGCGCGATCGGGGCCGCAGGGCTCCGCGCCCGCCGGCACGGGCACCGCGTCGACCACGTGGCCCCGCTCGACGAGGCCGAAGAGGTTGCACTCCTGCGCGCAGAGGGGCGCCCGGAGCTCCGACGGTGCCGCGGGGCCGAGGACAGAAAGGCCTCCTTCAGGAGCGTGAGACCTTCCGCGCTGGCCAGGTCGGAGGACAGTCGAGGGTGCCCTCCTCCGGGATGCACAAGCCAGGAACATCCAACCAGCACGAAGGGCATGAGAGCACCCTCCCCGAAGCGACCTCGATCGTACACCTCGGTGCGGCCGTATGTGGGCTTTCCAATCCGGGAGGCTTTCATCGACTTCGGCCTCTGGGGCCCCTTCTTCAGAAGCCTCCTGGATGGGGTCCGAATCAGTGGAGTCGGGGAATCTCGCTGCATCGCCGATGCATCGGCGACGTCGGGGATGCACTGGCGCGGTCGGCGTGGAGGAAATCGGGCTCCACACCCACTCGCATCGGCGATAAATCAGCGATGCGGCGCGATCCTCCGACCGACCCAAATCTCTCGGAACCCACTTGGGAGGCCTGGATTATTGGGCCCGGGGGCCATCAACACAAAGATTAGGGCGAAAGCTGGCCCCGGGGATGAGGTCGGGATCACCTCGCCTCGCATCGAAAAAGCACACAAATCGTCGGATGTCTGGGACCTGCGCACTGTGCACCACCACCGGTCCTTGCCCTGGCCATCCTCGGGCCCTGGCGTGCTGCACACGCCCTCCCAGGCGAGACCAGAGCGGCCTATGAACACCGCCCCGGGGTGCAGGACGGGGCTGGCCAGGCGCCGTGGTGCCGTACGCGTACTCTCTGCGGAGGGACGGCGACGACCGACGTCGTGCTTCAAGATCGGCCCCCGGACCTGGGGCCCATCCAGCAAAGGGCTGGACCCCGGGGCGCAGGACGGGGCTGGCCAGGCGCCGTGGTGCCGTAGACGCGCACTCTCTGCGGAGGGACGGCGACGACCGACGTCGTGCTTCAGGATCGGCCCCCGGACCCGGGGTCCATCCAGCGAAGGGCCCCCAGGACACGCACAAACAAGCAGACACATACCCGGGGTCCACACAGGATTCCCCGTATCTGCTACATCTTCCGGACTCTTGCGTCTTCCCCTCCACTCCCCAGGGTTTCCACATGTTCCTCGGAATCGACGGTTCCTTGTGTCCGTGTGTGCTTTTTTGTCCCCCACCCTTTGGGGTTTACCCAGGGCAGGCTCTTCATACCGCAGTCACCGCGCCCATCATCACCCCGCTGCTGCGGGCTGCAATGGCGCCCCCAAGAAATCACGGATGTGAGCGATGTCAGAGACTTGCCAAGAGAAATTAGGTACGGGCAATGTTAGGTATAGATGTTTTGCGAAACATGCACACAGACATCTATACCTATACATGTGTTCTCTTGGTTTCCGCAACAGGGTGGGACATCTGCTGCGACCACCTACGTCCAATAGAGGACAAGACAATCAACTCAAAAGGCTTGCGACGCGCGCTCTTTCACAACGCCGCCGCCCACGCGATACGCGGCTTCCTCTGACGCAAATTTCAAGAGAAAACGGGTATAGGTATAGATGTAAGGTTCGTGAACCCAGACGCAAACAAAAAACACGAACAAAAAGAACGCGGATTGCTCCGAAAGTGCTCCTGCTCGATGGCCCTGAAGATGAGCTGCAACCGGTCCTGAGGGGTAACGGTCTGCCAGGGGCGACGAAAGGGTGGGACAGCAAAGGGTAGGGTAGACCGTGGACGAACGGGTAGGATAGCAAAGGGCAGGGTAGATCGTTATGCGCACATTCGATGCCGACGTTTATCGGCGCCGAAATCTAACACATGTGTTCATGGGTTGCTTTGCGGGGCACTCTGTGAGAACGAAATGATGTCCGCGGATTCGAAGAGGGAGAGACAACGCGGGTTGCCGTCGCCGCGAGCGAGACTGAACAAGACAAAAGGTCGGCAACTCAGGGTTCTCGTTGATCGTTCTCGGTACTCCAGATGTCGTAATAAAAGGGAGGGGGTCTGGACCATCCGAGACAAGCCATTTCAGACCCCCCCTCGTGGGAGAACCCTCCAAAACATCGTCCCCAGACCCCCCCAGGCCCTCCAAGATAGCCTGGAAGAGACCCCCCCCCGAAATGAGACCCCCCTCCCTTTATTACGAAATCTGGAGTACCCGTCAGCTTCATCATGAGGCGCGCGAATTTTGGGGCGAGTCGAATCGGCGTCGCAGACTGCGGAGCTCTGGGAAAGTCTAGGCGATCTTGAGGCCCGAATATTAGTGGATCGACTAACTACAGAATTGATTGACCCCGAAATTGATTTCTTCATCGAAACTACTAAAATGATATACAATGCTCAGTAGATCTACGGAGCATCCTACGATTTTCTCGCAGATTCAGGGGAAAACAATGCTCAGTAGATCTACGGAGCATCCTACGATTTTCTCGCAGATTCAGGGGAAAATCAATTCAGGGGTAAATCAATTCTGTAGTCGATCTCCTACTCGAGAATAGTCTGTCCAGGCATGCGCCCCAGTCGACAAGAGCCATTTTGGGGCTCGTGGGCCGACATCGTCGCCGTAGTCCGTCGTTGGCGCAGTTTCTGAGAGAAGCGCGTCGCGAGGACAGTGTCGCACCATACCAATGCGGACATCACTTCGGCCATCACTCCGGGCATCATTTCGGGCATCACTTCGGGCAACGCATTTGGTGAACGCGACTTCGGGCACAAACTTCGGGCGCAACTTCGGGCGCAACTTCGGGGAATACATGGTGGTCTTTCCGACTGCCCCATTGCAGTAGTAAACATGCCACAATATTGTGGTTGTTGTGGCATGCTTAATCGCCCTAAGGCTGGCTGGTGACGATCACGATGGCGACGACGGTGATACTTAAGAACGCTTAGACGATAATGCCGATGATGAGCATGGCTGCGATGACTCATAGTAACAGTTACGATTCAAATTCATTTCGGACCTTTTCGGGCTCATCGGGTGGCTCCATATTGAGATAGAGAATCAGCTCACGCAGCTGGTTTTCCTGGCGCCTCCTGGCGCCAAGAGGCGCCCACGTACCAATGAATGGGCCCATCGGCGGGGCCGAAACCAGCTGCACGCGACAAATCTCGTACCCCCCCCTTTCCTTCCCCCCCTGTCGTTCGGCCCGAGATTTGGGCGGGCTGGCTCAGGGGAGGGAAGGTTGACTATCGTCGACAAGTCGCCGACAGATCGGCGATGCGCCCTCGATAGCAAAACACCCCAAGCTCCTCGGCGAGACGGGGCATCCGGGCCCCGCCGAGCGGCGAGGAGCGGTGAGTGGGCGGTGGGGGGTCGATGCCTGCCCCCGTGGGCCAGTCCCCCTCCGTCGTTCTGGGTGACGCTAGAGATTCGGTGGCGAGCGGGGGGGGGGGAGTGAGAGGGAGAAGGCCTTCTCAGAAGGCGGCGGGGCTCCTCGGAAGCCCTCGCGCCCTCTGAGAGGCTTTCTGCGTCCTCGGGGAAGGCTCAGAACACCCCTCAGAAGGCCGGGGGACTTCCGAGCCTTCTGAGGCGACCCGCTTCTCTAAAGGTGCCAGGTAGTTACACACGGATGAATACACACAAATCCCAGGATTCGCACTGTTTGTCTGAATTCTTCGGGTTTTCGTCTTCCCCCCACTTCCCATAAGTTCGCATCTGTTCCTGGGAGTCCTCCCTTACTTGTGCCTGGGTGTGTGTTTTCCCCATATCCCAAGGGTGGGGTTCTTGCTATTACTCAGCCCGCGCGGAACGCGAGAGAACCTCCCACCCTCAACACCTCCCACCCTCAGGTCATCATTCTCTGACTCATTCACACGTTGACCCACTCATATGCAAGCTCACTCATACTCAGCTGCGCTCGGTCTTAGATTCTCGCTCCTCAGGTGTCTCATGCTCGGGATCACTCGTATGCAAACTCGCTCACGCTCCTGGCACTTCCGCGCTCAAACTTACACATACGTTGTGAGGATGTCTCAGGCGAGGCGCTGGTTTCAATACTCCCAAGGGGGGGCCGCCAGATCACGGGCTCGTTCGCGCCCAGATTGGGGGGATGCCTCAGGCGGTTTGCCTGTTTGGGTGCCCAACATCCTTCTCTTTCGGAGCAGTTCCCGAGGATGTCTCAAGGGAGGTGCTGGTTCCAGCACTTCCAAGGGGGGGCGCCAGGGGGTATATCACGGGCTCGCTCGCGCCCAGATTGGGGGGATGTCTCAGGCGGTTTGCCTGTTTGGGTGCTCAACATCCTTCTCTGTCGGAGCAGTTTCCGAGGATGCCTCAAGGCGAGGCGCTGGTTTCAGCACTTCCAGGTGGTCTCAAGCAATGCATGGCCTCCAGTGGCCATGCATTGCAGACGGAATCGTCGAGCTTTGAGATGCTGTTTCACAGAACTTCCTGTCTTGGCTCCCAGAAGCCCCAAAGAGGCCCTCATGAGGCTTTCAAGAGAATCCCCAGAAGGCTCCAAGACTGCCCAATATCATTCCAAGATGTTTGGGGACATCCACACCAAGCGGCACCCTTCAAACACCTCTGAGAAATCAATGAATGTTGCCTCTTGGGGCCCTCTTGGGGGGGCTCTTGGAGAATTCTTGGGACGTCTTCGAAGTCTCTTGGGTTGTCTGGAGACCATCATGGGCCGTCTTGGAGGCATCTTGGGCAGTCTTAGCAGTACATTCGGCTATCTTGACGCCCTGAGTGGGACTCTTGGGCCGTCAAGGACACGCCATGGCCGCTCAGGACCCCCCCGGTAATAATAGCGATGCGCGAACGCACCTTCATGCGGGCCAGATGCTGGGGAGTCTTTTAAAAAGACGACAGAAACCTCTCCGACAGCACTTGGAGTTCTTCCACCTTTTACGTGCCAAGGCACGGTGGGGGACGTGTCAATGAACATCAGTTTGATTGCGCACACGCTTCTTAGAGAACTGCAGCTTCGTTTGAGACCCCCTCCCAAGGGCGATCCCCGACGTACAACATATACACACGCACGCACACACAACATACACACAACACACAGCACACACAGCACGCGCCCACAACACACATAACACACAACACACGCGTCGCGGGCTTCCACCGGTTTGGGGGAGTTCTTTCTGGCATTCTCGTCTTCACGGATGGATTCTCCTGACAGGAGTTCAAAGGAAAAGAAAGAGAAATAAGAGGACACCGAGGAGGAAGAAAGAAGGAGGAAACGCCAAGTAAAGTCGTCGTAGTCGTCGGCGTCTCTCTCGGCTTCGTCTTCCACATCCGATGACACTGAGATATTGAAAAGGACAATGTCTTCTACCGAAGCATGCCATCACCATAAGGTGCACACATGGGGATCTTCGAGTCGAGTAAATCCCCCTCATGACTCTCACCTCCCCCACTGGGCTGGTCGCCGAGAGACGTCCCTGGCCCCAGGTGCCCCCGGGATCGCCGGGGAGGCCCAGGCGGCCTCCAGAGCTCCCCATCACGAGGTCCGAGGGGCCCTGTGGGGCTCCAAGATCGGGGGGAAACGAGAGGAGCAACACACACAGGGCCCCCCCCCGCCCCCCCACCCACCCCCACACCCCCACACACACGCACACGCACACGCACACGCACACGCACACGCACACGCACACGCACACGCACACGCACACGCACAAGCACACGCACACACACACAAACACACACAAACACAGGTCACACCAAGAGTCTCTCGCAGGTCCGCGCGCATGTTTGCTGGATCAGCGCTGGAAGGAGGCGCCGGAGGCGCCGCCGGGGGGGCCCCAGTGCGGATCCAAGAGATCCGCGCAAAGCTCGCTTCTTCTTCGTCTTCTTCTTCGAGAAAAGCTGGGGACTCCCTGGGCCAGGACCACTCGTAGGTCGGGCGTGTCCCCCTACAGGCAGATGTTGGAAGGGAAAAAAACTAGATCAAAAATACTCGAGAATGGCCAAACATGGTCAACAAACATCGTCCCCAGACTGTTTTTTGAATATTTTTGGATAGTCCTCCTGTAGAGGGACAAGCCCGATTTAAGACCACTCCCACCAACACCACATCGTTGCCCCCGGTCGGCGGCGAGCAAGGGGGAAGTGAGAAGAGAAGGCCGTCTAAAAGGGCTCGGAAGTGCTCTGGCCTTCCGAGAACTGCTCGAGGCCTTCCCCGAAGACGCAGAAAACCCCTCGGAAGGCCGCGGGGCTGATGGGAAGCCCCGCCGCCTTCTGAGGGGGCCTCCTCCTTCTCACTTTCCCCACCCCCCCGACCCCCGACGCCGTGCTTTTTGTTCGCAACGTCGACCCCCAAATGTCTCGGCCCCTTCCCCCGTACTCGTTGTTTACCCCGAGTCGTTTTTTAACGGTCCCGAGGCTCGGTCGGGGCCCTCGACGGCTGAAAGTAGCGAAAACCCGCCAGTCGTGTTTTTTTTCACAACGCAAGGCCTGCCCCTCTCAGACGCCTGGTGGTTGTTGGGTCAGAACTCGGCTCCCCTGTCGCCGTTCGGGACACTCTGGGCACCCAGACGCCACGCGGCGAGGCGCAGCCGCTGGAGTGCATCTCGTGGATGGAAGGCCGCCGAGAACCGACGAACGCGCCCGAAAACCTCGAACCTCGAACCCGAACACCTCGACCCTTCTCGCTTGCCGCCCTCGCGCGCCGCCGAGCTGCCCCCGCCGAGGTCCTCCCTCGAGAACTCTGTCTCGAGGGGCGCGTCGGCGCACCCCAGCACGGCCAGCGCCCTGCTCTGCCTCAAGGCCCGGGGCTCCGCGGGCTGCGCGCGCACGCAGGTGACCGGCAAGGCCATGCCGAGCTCCTCGCCAGTGCTAATTGCCCAGAGATCCGACGCTCCAACCAGAATGCGAGCGTGCGGTTTTTGCCAATTCTCGGCCTTCGAGGGGGCCCTCGCTGGGCCCTGGGACAGTCAAACAATAACTCGGGACCGAAAACCAATCCTAGCGAAGTGGTCCAGACCTCCAGGGCCCACGCATCAAACGAAATTGGAGCAGCCCGATGTATGGGAACTGGTGCGGCGTAAGCCCAACGGAGGGAACTGCTGCGGGGGGCAACTGCTGGGAGGTTTCCGATGGAGCGGTGAAGTCATGAGGGAAATTCAAGAGGCCTCGCGCGGCACCTTGACACCATGTTTGCATCGGATGTACGTCGGTCTGCTGGCCAGCTCCGGAAAGCAACTCCTGGGAGGTCTTCTTTGGGAACGCTAATCGACGGCGCGCCTGGGGGGCATGGCATAGGGGGCGGGCCTTCTCATGATGGGTTTCTGTTCCACCACCACCACCATAAGTTGAAGGGGGAGGGGGTCCTCCTCCTCTCTTCCTCCTCCTCCTCCTCCACTTCCTCCTCCTCCACTTCCTCCTCCTCCTCCTCCTCCTCTCCTCCTCCTCCTCCTCCTCGTCCTCCTCCTCCTCTCCTCCTCCTCGTCCTCCTCCTCCTCATCCTCCTCCTCTTCCTCCTCATCCTCCCCTCCTCCTCTTCCTCCCTCTCCTCCTCCTCTCCCTCCTCCTCCTCCTCCTCCTATCCTCCTCCTCCTCTCCCTCCTCTCCCTCTCCTCCTCCTCCTCCTCCTCCTCCTCCTCCCTCCTCCTCCTCCTCCTCCTCCTCCTCCTTCCCCCCCCCTCCAACCCATGGTGGTGCTGTGCTGGTGGAAGACGGGCCCACCATCTCAGACGGCTCGGAGGGCACCGGGCCTCGACACAAAGGTGCCCTGTGAGCCTCCCTCGACGGCAAGAGCGGCTCCTCGGGGCGTCGGAGGGCTTCCGAGAAGCCCCGCCGCTCTCTGCGAGGGCCAAACCCCTCTCCCTTCAACCCCCCCCCCCGGGCGCACCGCCGACTGGCGCGAGGCGGGGATCCGTCCAGAGCCACCGCCCGGGGGATGTCTACCTCCGGGGGGCCCTCGGCAGGCGGTGGCTGCACTGCCCTCCCCCGCCGTGGCCCGAACGTCTGTGCCGTCGGGGAGGCACGGCAGCCTCGAGCTTGGGTCGCATCGAGGACCCCCAGCGCAACGCTCCCCCCCAGAACCCTGTCCGCCAGGGCCCAATCTCCTCCTCCTCCTCCTCCTCCTCCTCCTCCTCCTTCTCCTCCTCCTCCTCCTCCTCCTCCCCCTCCTGTTCCCTCTGCTCCTCCTCTTCCTGTTCCCTCTGCTCCTCCTCCTCCCCCCTCTTCCCCTCTCCTGCCTCCTCGAGGTATCAGTTCACAAACTGCTCAGCAGGACGAGTCCGCCCGGATCGCCCCGGACCGTCCAGGCTCGGCGGCACAGGCGGGAGGCCTCTACAGTCATGCGTGCAAGGCTGGGGGGTACGTCGCGCGAGGCCCAATCGGTGACTCGCAGTCTTTGGTCGTGGTGGCTGGCAGTGGTTCGTGGTCCGTGGTCGCGGTTCGTTCGGCGGCAACTCATGGCAGCCTCCTATACCATCTTGTGGGCTCCTGCGAATCAGCGCTCATCGACGCTAAGTCGACGCTCATCGACGCTAAATCGACGCTGAGCCGACGCTATCCGACGCTAAATCGGCGCCAAATCGGCGATCATCGACGCTGCATCTACGCTAAGTCGACGCTAACTCGGCGCTAAATCGGCGCTATCTCGTCGACTCCCAGACGTCGATCGGCGCTGAGCCATGCTAATGGCGGAGTAAACGACTTGCTGCCGAAGGCTCGTGGTCTCCCCTCGTGGCTCGTGGTCTCTCGGATCTCCTGCACATAGGGAGCCCGCAAGGGACGTACGCGCCCAGCTATGTACATGAACACGGCCCCTTGACCCGCGAGACCTGCCGCGCGATACGAATATTCGCGCAATGCGAACTCTCGAAACCAGCGTGGATTCATGTACACGTGTACGTCCTTTTTTTGCTCCTGAGCACAGTCCCCCCCCCCCCGCTGTGGCCAGCGTGAAGTATACGGCACCACACGAGACACCAGGGCAGCCGTCTGTGACAGCCGGATCTGGCAGGGGAAGTGCCGCAGGGGCTCCCGGAGACCCCGGGGCGTCCACTGACTTCTGGTGTGGGGACGGCACGCCTTCCATGGCAAAACCATCTGAGCGCACGGTGCTTCTTGGCATGGGTCTCCACCGTATGGCATGGTCAGGATAGCCGGACGGAAGCAGCTCCAGCGAGGTCCCGCTTCCGACGACGTGACAACGGGAGGCTAGCGCGGACGTCTTGGCTCGGCGCTGGATCACCCCCTCCGTGGCGCGACCAGTGCGCCAAAGGCGCCGCCAGGAGTGGCACTGCGCCGACCCGAGATTTCTGCGCGGACTTCCGAACGTTTATGTTAAGTCGGGAATGTCCTCCTACAGGCGGATTTTGAAAGAAAACTAGAACATAGCCAACACATCACCAAACATCATCAAACAGCAATCATTCAAAAACACATCGTCCCCACATCATGTTTTACTGCCTTTGAGCATCCCTCCTGTAGAGGAACACGCCCGACTTCACGTTTACGTTTGTGTCGACCCGACGCGGCTCCTCCCAGGCGCAGCGCAGCCACGGGCCCAGAGGCCCGGCAAGGGCCCGCAGGGGCAGAAGACTCTCAAAAACTGGCTGGCCCGTGCAGAAACCAAATGTCCATCCCATGAGCCGTCGTCTGACGGCCCCGGGGCCCCGGCCTGGGCCCCCGAGGGCCGACAACTGTCACATGCCCGGCGTCGTGCCTGTGCTCGCGACACGAGGACGAGCAAGGATGCGAGCACTGCCCCAACAAGTGCCCCAACACGTGCGCCTGACGTGTTGGGGCAGTACTCCCACACCCTTTCGCGTCAGCATCGTCGGTAGCGAACTTGGTTTTGACGAGCCACGAGGCGAAGGTGAAGAGGCGGGTCGCGGAGCAGGAGGTCGGCTCTACGGGACAGGGGTGAGAGTATGGCCGCGTGCACCTTAGAATACATTTACCAAACATCGTGGCCGTCCAGGCCGACATGCGCAGGCATTGACGAAGGGGCCCAGGGACACACAACGAAATTGACACAAATAACAGTATTCCCCGAAATTCCCTACTATATTGTTTGGATGTTCGTCTTCCCCCCACGTCCCATATTTTCGCATATGTTCCTGGGAATCGGCGATTGACTGTGTCTGTGTTGTTTCCCCTCCTGAAGAAAATGTGAGGAAATCTCAGGGAACTCATCCGTGGCCCTTCTTTCCCTTCACTAGAGCCCTCCGGCGCAACGCTGCTAAAGCAAAGCTGCATCGACGTGCGCTGTTCGTCCGGATCGATTCGGGAGACCACAAGGTACTGATACCGCTACTCACATAGCCCCTCCTGGGCTGCGTTCTGACCAGGATTTCAAGGCGAATCCAGCGGCGGCGACGAGGGCCTCCCAGGAAGCCCACGAAGGCGAAAACGAGGGAAGGTAGCGGTATCGGTACCTTTTCCTCCCCTGATCGATTAGAGGCCTCCTAGATGGGGTCGGAGTAGACGGGGTCGGAGGATCGCGCCGCATCGCCGATGCATCGGCGATACATCGGCGATACATCGGCGATACATCGGCGATGCACCAGCGATGCACCGGCGATGTATCGCCGACGCGGGCGATGCATCGGCGACGTCGCCGTGAAGCACATCGGGCTCGACATCGAGCCGCATCGGCGATGCATCGGCGATGCGGCGCGATCCTCCGACCGCATCTACTCCGACCCCATCTAGGAGGCCTAAATGTCGCGGATCTTCTGCCCCGGGTCAATCCAGGTCAATCAGGCCTTGCATAATCCTGCAACATCCTGCAAGAGCCAGCACCCAAACCCAGGCCAATGCGAAGGCTCCTGCAGGATCCTGCAGGATCCTGCACCCATACCCGTGTCCATGCGACCGTGGCCCTGCAAGATCCTGCAAGATCGGGCTGGATCTGCAGGATCCTGCAAGATCAGGCGCTCTGGCTGACCCCCGTTTGCCTTGACCCCCGCCTCTGAGCATCGTACAACCGATCCCCATCCCCAGCGGCGTGGCCTGGGCCCCAGCTGGGCCGCTCCCTTCGGGCTTCGAGAGGGGTGCATTCCCAACTGGGGGGTCTCGAAGGGGATGGGGATGGGATTTAACGGGCGAAGAACGGTATAAAATAATTGTTTCGCCGTCGGGGACACCTGTCCCAGGGCGGCTGGAAAGTTTATACCCTTACGGTGGCGGTGGAACCGTAGGGGTATACACTTCCCAGCCGCCCAGGGGCCAGTGTCCCCGACGGCGAAAAAGTTTACTTCATACCGTTCTTCGCTCGCTGAGGGATGGGGATCGGATCCCGAAGATTCGGGAGCGGCCAAGAGGGGGGTGTCCAAGAGGGGGGGGGGTGCAAATCATGACCGGCGGCATGCGCGCGGCCCAGCGGGGGGGGCCTGGGACGTCATGAAATAAGAAGAGGCGCCCTGAAACCTGAGGAAACATCATGGCCCGCGCCCTGAAATCCCCCCCCCCTAGTCATCACCCCCCTCTTTGCCGCCCCCGACGTTCGTGCCGCAGGCAAGCAACGGCCGGGGCCCGAGGATCGAGGCTTCTGGACAATCCTGTGAGGAACAGGACGAGGAGGAGGAGGAGGAGGAGGAGGAGGAGGAGGAGGAGGAGGAGGGGGGGAGGAGGAGGAGGAGGAGGAGGAGGAGGAGGAGGAGGGAGGAGGAGGAGGAGGAGGGAGGAGGAGGAGGAGGAGGAGGAGGAGGAGGAGGAGGAGGAGGATGGCTTGCTTCCCCCGGCCCCGGGGCTCCTCCCAGGCGCAGCGCAGCCGCGGGCCCCGCAGGCCCCACGCCGCCCGCCGCGCGCCGTTGGCGGCCCGGGCCGCCTCCACCGCCCCCCGGCCCTGCAGCCGCTCGTGGAGGTAGGCCGCGAAGGTGCCCCGCAGCCTGCCGGGAGCGCTGCCGAGCGCGGCGCGGCGGCTGTATGCGGGGCGGCGGTGGAATGGCGCGGAGGGGGGTCGAACATCTTCTGCGCAGCGTCGGGGGAGAAGGGAGGGCAGCCTTCCTGTTGTGTGGACCCCTTTCCTCGTCCCCTGACGCTGCGCAGAAGATGTTCGACCCCCCTCCGCGCACTCCACCGCCGCCCCGCATATCGGGGGGAGGTTCCAGACATGATGGACGGAGAAAAATCAGGACCGCAAAAGTGTCGCTATGTTTGGCCCCAGGTGGCCCTTACCAGGCCTCGGGGCCGTCAAACAAAAACGATGCAGGATGAAAGACTGGCCCCCAGGAAAGGGTCTGGACTTCCGGGGACGCCGTCCTGAAAAAATCAGGACGTCGCATGTCTGGGTTTCGAGGGGCCCAAAGGCACACAAATAAGTAGGCACAACTCACAGGATCCGCCACTTTCCCCACGTTCTCTGGGATCTCGTCTCCCCCCCAACGTCCCACAATGTCCCAAATGTGTTCCTGGGAGTCGCCGATGAATGTTGCCTGTGTGTGTTTTTCCCCTCCTGAGGTTCTCAAAGAAAAATCCAAGAGGCGTGGCAACTTGGGACCAAACTTACGTCGATTCCACGTCGGATCGTCGTGTGGTGCCCGTCAGATTACGTCGGAGTTGCAGCGGCGGCCAGTCCACAAGAAACCTTCCACAAGAAGCCCAACCCTGAGACCGCAGGGCGTCCACGGATCTTTCGTGTGGGGACGTCACGCCTTCCATAGAGAAGCATCGAAACCTAAAAAACCCAGAGCACCCTGGAGGCGAGCAGGGTATTTCTTGGCATGGGCGAAAGGGCCTCCACTGCCACAGAGGAAAATCCAACATGCCTCGCGTGGCAACTTGAGGCCCAACTTGCGTCGAATCCACGTCGGATCGTCGTGTGGTGCCCGTCAGACTACGTCGGAGTTGCAGCGGCGGCCAGTCCACAAGAAACCTTCCACAAGAAGCCTGACCCTGAGACCGCAGGGCGTCCACTGATTTTCGTGCGGGGACGTCACGCCTTCCATGGCCAAAGCATCGAAGCCCAAGAAACCCGTCGGATCCACGTCGCAGTTGCGTGTGGTTCCCGTCAATTTACGTCGGATTTATGTCGGTCTCACGTCGGACTTCGTCGGAGCATCGCCGCGCGAACGTCGGCCCGCATCGTACGGAGCGGATGCTACAACTATTGCGCGCTGTGCGAGGCCTCCAGGATGTTCCTCACAGGAGGCTCGAGGAGAGGTCAGGAGGCAACTTCTGGGAGGCCTTTGCAGGTACGCTTCAAGGATATGGGGTCCGTCAACCAAAAAGTGGCCCGAATCTCACCAGCCCTCCGGGCGCAGGTGGTCTAACGCTCCGAACGCTTCGAGGAGAAGGGGCCAGTCAGCCAGCAGTGGCCCGAATCCCACCAGCCCTCCGGGCGTAGGTGGTCTAACGATCAGAGCTTGGGGGTGAGAGCGCCGCGAAACGGAGAGCCACCCCTCAGGAACTCGGTCTCGGTGTTGTGCCGTGCGTGCGGGCGAAGCCAAGCTGCGCGGGCGGGCGAGACGAGTGAACCATCCATCGTCTTGCCAGGACGCGGCGAGGACACGAGCCCGCCCCAGCCCCGGCCGCGTGGCGGGCGGTGACCGCGGGGTGTCCCGACGTGATGTCCCGCCGTGGTGTCCCGATGGTGTCCCGTGGTGTCCTTGTGGTGCCCTGCAGTGACCAGATTGGGGCCCCGGCGGTGCCCCAGTGGTGTGCCGACGCTGTCTCGATGGTGTCCTGGTGGTGTCCCGACTAGTGCCCCGATTGGTGTCTCGCTTGGTGTCCCGATTCGTCTCTGGATTGGTGTCTCGCTTGGTGTCCCGGTGGTGTTCTGGTTGGTGTGTCGATTGGTTCCCGATTGATGTCCCGATTGGTGCCCCGATTGGCGTCCCGATGGTGTCCCGATGGTGTCAGGATGGTGTCCCGATTGGTGTCCCGATGGTGTCAGGATGGTGTCACGATTGTGTCCCGATGGTCTCGATGGTGTCCCGGTGGTGTCCTGATGTGTTAATGTGTTAGGGTGGTGTCTCGACCCAATCCCTTGCGATCCAATCGAATGCAACCCACTCGGTTGCAATTCAGCCGACGCATTGTCGTTAGCATCGCCGTCACGCACTGTCGCCAACTCGTGAGTGCATCACCAGCAACATCGTCACAATCACAATCATCGACGTTGTCATCAGTGGGCTCTTTCCCCCCACAACCTCCTCATCACCCGAAGGGTGGCTTTCAAAGCCCTCTTCCATTCGGGGAGGGGTACCCTCCCCCTCCCCTCCCTGAGGTGTGTCGGAGGTTTCGCGAGCGGACAGGGCGCCCAAGATGGCGATGGCCCAGGATGGCTCCACGAGGGCGCCCGATGCTCCAAGATGGAAGATGGCTCAAGATATTCCAGATTTCGTGATAAAAGGGAGGGGGTCTCAACCCTCCCAGACGAGAAGTTTTAGACCCCCCCCCCGTGGGAGAACCCTCCAAAACATCGTCCCCAGACCCCCCCAGGCCCTCCAAGATAGCCTGGAAGAGACCCCCCCGAAATGAGACCCCCCTCCCTTTATTACGAAATCTGGAGTAGCCGGATATGACGTCCGACATGCTCAAAGAAGGCCTTATGGACCGCTCCAAGACGGCTCCGGGTGTTCGTCGTGGCCCCCCAAGCCCCCCCCCCCGAAGGCAAAAACCACGGAACATCCATGGTTTGTGCGATCTGCCCCCTGAGTTGGGCAGGCGAGACTCCTCGTCCTTTCGCGTCCGATGCGCTCGGGAGGCCTCGAGGTGGCCCCACCGGGCTCCGAGAGGGGCCCCCCAGACGGCCCCAAGAGTGCCCAGGAGATCGGCGGTCCAAGAGCGCCCCATGAGAGGCAATGTGACGGCCCCGGCGGGGGGAGGCAAATCCAGAACCTCCCCTCCTTTGATCGACACCCTACAAGGTGGCCCCACGAGGCCTTACAGAGCCTCCAGAGGCCCCCAAACACATTAAAAAGGCTCATGAGGACCCCCAAAGATTCCAAAAGGGCCCGAGGAGGGCCCCGAGAGGACCCAACGCAAACTGCAAGAGGACAACAAGAGTGCCCCAGGAAGACCCCAAGATGGCTCGACGAGATCTTGTCCTCGTTGTGTTCCTCCTCCTCCTCCTCCTCCTCCTCCTCCTCCTCCTCCTCCTCTTCGTGCTCCTCATCCTCGTCCTCGCTCTCCTCGTCATCGTCCGCGTCCTCGTCTTGTCGTCGTCATCCTCATCGTCCTCCTCCTCCTCCTCCTCCTCCTCCTTCTCCTCGTTCCTGTCCTCGCTCCTGCCCCCGTTCCTGCCCTCGCCGTCCTCCCGCTCCTCCTCGGCCTGGCCTGCGGCGCCCGACGCTTCTCCGTGCTCGCCCCCCCGCCTGCCTTCGCCGCCCCTGCGCTGGCTCCACGAGAAGGCTGGGCCTCCGAGCCTCCAAAGCGGCCCCCCAAAGCGGCCCCCTCGGGAGACCACAAGGTACTGATACCGCTACTCACATAGCCCCTCCTGGTCTGCGTTCTGACCAGGATTTCAAGGCGAATCCAGCGGCGGCGACGAGGGCCTCCCAGGAAGCCCACGAAGGCGAAAAAGAGGGAAGGTAGCGGTATCGGTACCGTTTCCTCCCCTGATCGATCAGAGGCCTCCCAGATGGCGTCGGAGCAGACGGGGTCGGAGGACTGCGCCGCATCGGCGAGGCATCGGCGATGCATCGGGGAATCGGGCCCCTCACCGAGCCGCATCGGCGATGCATCGGCGATGCGGCGCGACCCTCCGACCCCATCTACTCAGGCCCCATCTGGGAAGCCTTGATCCTACCCCTCCTATCCTTGCCCGCTTCGCTTCACTGTGCCTCGTCCTCCCGTCTCCAGCCAGATCTCATGGGCAACGATTCTGACTGGGCTGATGGGAATACGCGAAGCACAAGGAATCCGCCGACCTTTCGGCGTGAAAGACGCTGTCGTCGTCGTCGTCGCCGCCGTCGTCGTCGTCGTCGTCGTCGTCGCAATCACTGTGTTGTCCTCCTCCAGCGCGCCAGCCGCAGCGAAACCGAACCGAAACCTCATGCGTGCCAGCCAAAGCGGATCAACCCGAAGTCGAGGTGGAGGGGGGGGGTCCTGGGTCAGAATGCCATCCTGCCCCCAGGGGGTCCTGGGCCGAAAAAGGCCCCAAGACAGCCTCAGAGGCCCCCAAGACGGTCCAAGAACGCCCCGAATCGCCGAACGATCGGTCCAAGACGTCACATATGGTAAGGTTTTTGAAAGATCTTGGTGTTCTCGCCTTTCTCGGCTTCCCGGCGCCCCAAGACGGCCCAACATACGACAAAGAAACTGCACGAGGCCCCCAATAGATTTCCAAGACGGCCCCGAAACGACCTAGGAGGGCCTCACAACGGCTCCGAGAGAGTGCCCACACGGGAGCCCGAACGAACATGTCGAGCCCTCGGCTCCGAGAAGCTCCCAGGAGGCGCCCACAAGAGGCCCCGAGGAAGCCCGCAGAGACCCCCAAGCGGCTCCCAAGAGGCCCCCAAGATGTTCCTAAGAGGCCCCCAAACTGCCCGCCAGAGGCCTACGAGCTCTCTCCGACGAGGCCCCACGAAGCATCCCTGGGGACTCTGGCCCACGTCTGCGTCGTCGTCGTCGTCGTCGTCGTCGTCGCCGCCGTCGCCGCCGCCACCGCCGCCATCGTCGTCGTCGTCGTCGTCGTCGTCGTCATCGTCGTCGTCCCTCTTCAGGGTCGGCGGCACCGGCCGTGAGGCCTTCCCAATTAAGCACAGAATTAGAACACGCCCGATTGAGCAGGATCTAGCTGGATTAAACCGGATTGAGCGGCAGTGTGCCAGATTCGACTCGCTGTCAACCACGGATGTGCCAGCTCCGATGCTGCATTCGCATCCCAGGAATTACGTCCCAGGAGGGGGCTCAGACTCCCGGACCCCTTCGCGTCGTGAGAAGAAAGGCGGCGGGCGCTTTTGCGACTCGTGGCCTCCGGGGGGCCCTTGCCGGGTCCAAGGACTGCCAAAAGGCAGCTCAGGAAGACTTACCCCGACGGCAGGGCCCCACACGAGGATCTTCCCAACAAATCTTGGGTCGGGCTCGTCCTCCTACAGGCGGATCTTTGAAGAAGCATTTCACAGAATCACAACGTGCTCAAAAATAATCAACAGAGCACGGAAATCGTCCCCAGCCTATTTTTTGACTGTTCTTGCATATTCCTCCTGTAGAGGGGCATGCCCAACTTCAAACCAATCTGGAAATAATCCTCATCGTCGTCCTTGCGACTACGGAGGCACTCTTCCTGCCTGGTATCTGCTGGCCCCTGCCGACGCGTACAAGCGTGATTCAGGATGGCCGCTTCGGATTACAAAGGACGGTCGACAAAGGATGGAGGCTCCCGCTCAATACTTGTTCAAGATTCCGGCTCCAGGGCGTCACCAAACCAGACCAAGCCAGCGCTTTTACAACATGTCCCGATGGCCGCCTAGGATTAATCCGCCACGGTGCCCTTGGGCACGGAGTGGGCGTGTCCTCAAGTCCTTTGCCTCGTACTCTGAACCCCTCTCCTCGCTCCTGACGATTCTTCAATGGACCTGGACCCCTCGCTGCCCCGCGTGGGCCTGGGGTTCTCCGCGTGCCCCTTCAAAAACCTCATGGGGCTTCTCGCGTGCCCCTGGGGTTTCCGCCATCTTCTCGGCATGACTGTGCTGGGGTCCAAGAGTGCCTCAGGACGGGCTAAGAGGGCCCCTCGAGGCTCTCAAGAAAGACCAGAAGGCCCCCAAACGCCGACAGATCGCCTCAAGAGGCCTGCAAAGGCCTCCCGAGATGGCCCCAAGAGGAAACAAGCATTGATGTCCATTTGGTGTTTGAGGGACTTTAGTGTTCTCACCACTTCTGCTTTCTGACGTTCCAAGACAGCCCAGTAGGCCCCCAAGACAATCCCAAGAGCAAGCGGCATCCAGGGAACCAAGACGGCCCATCATCATCATCAGCAGCATCATCATCAACAGCAGCATAATCATCATCACCACCACCACCATCATCATCATCATCACCATTATCATCAGCATCAGCATCATAATCACCATCATCATAACCAGCATCAACATCAACACCATCACCACCTCCCCCATCATCATCGCAACCATCATAACATCACCACAACCACCATCATCATCAACACGATCACCACCACCACTACTCTCATCATCACCACTGCCCACACACACACTCACTCAATCACTCACACACACACACTCATGCGCTCATACGGGGGAGGTCTCGAACGGGAGCTCTGTCGGCGAGTGAAGGAGGAAGTCTCGAACGGGAGCCCACTCCCTATGGGGGCCGCAGATCACATAAGGCTGCCACCGGGAAGTATTGTAAAATACAAGTTTGGCGACACCTGGGAGCCTACATCCAAAGTAGAACAAGAAGACAACGCCATAAACATAAACTTTGGGCGCTCCGCGTGGATGTTTCTCGGATCTGCGCTGGACCCCCCTCCCTAACGCGCGGAGCGCGCCAGGGGCTGCGCTGGAGGCGCCGCCCGGGGGGCCCAGCGCGGATCCAAGAAACTCACGCGAAGCGCCAAACGTTCATTGTAGCGGTTTCTCTCCTTCGACAACTCGAGTCTCGGGTGCTCGCTCCCAGGTGTCACCAAACCTGCAGTGGAGGCCGATGCACACGAAATCACCCAGAAGAAACCCAACCCTGAGACCCCAGGACGTCCATGGCTCTTTGGTGTGGGCACGTCACGCTTTCCATTGGAAAACCATCGCAACCCAAGAGACCCAGCTCCACAGTATTTTTTTTCACCAGGGTTCCCGACGACCGCCGCAGATTACCGACTTGACCTATGATCTGTAAGCCCCGCAGAGGGGGGAGCGCCCGCTCGAGACGTCCTCGCAATTCGCTCGCAGGCGAGGCCCCCGCTCGAGGCATCCTCGCGATTCAGGCTCCCAGGTGTCACCAGACCTGTTTTGTACGTCGTTTTCCGACGGCCGCCTCGGATCACCAGTGTGATCTGCGGGCCCCCTCAGGGAGGGGCTCCAGCGGGAGACGCTCTCGCAACTCACTCACAGACGAGGCTCCCGCTCGGGACTTCCTCGCGATTCAGGCTTCCAGGTGTCACCGAACCTGTTTTTCCAGATTCCCCGCTGGCCGCCCCGGACTACCACTGAGAGCTGCGGACCTCTCGCGGGAGGCGGCTCCCGCTCGGGAAATCCTCGCCATTCACGCACAGACGAGGCCACCGCGCGAGTCCCCACCGTAGGAATATCTGAGTGCGTGGGTGATTACGGCAGGTTTGCGTCGTGTCGACCCCAACGATGGTTTCTGTCACCTCGGGGATGGTTCAACCTTGAACGATCGGCCCTTTCCGAGACGTCCGATCCTTCAACATCAACCGATTCTGGGTCGCCGGCGGCGTTCAACCTTGAACGCCCGCGCTGGGGTCGCCGCCGGTCGACACGACACGAACCTACCGTAATTGTGTGCGTGAAAACGATGACGATGATGCTGTTGTTGTCGACTACCGCAGGCGGGCCTGGCTCCCAGGGCAGCGTCCAGTGTGTTGCTTGACTTGGCGATGTGATAGCCTTGGAGCCTGCAGGACCCGGGGAGCCAACGGGCCACAGAGAAAGAGACGCAGTCATGGACAGGCCGGGTGAACAATAATGCTTGGTGGCTTGCCGACGGACGCCTCCAGCCAGCCGTCAGAGCAATCCTTTGGATGCCACCATCTCTTCGACACTGAACACTTCCATCCTCGGCGCGGATGTGTCGGAACTTCCATACAGTTCCCCGGACTCCCTCTGCACGCGCCCAGTCAGAACAGTGAGCACCATCTTATCTGCGGACAATTCTGCAACATGGGTTTCTCCGCCCCAGCCACCGATATGGACTGCTCGGTGACTTGACTTGTGCCAAATGATGGAATCACCATATGACAAAGAAGTCGACTTGTAAAAATCAGTCTGGCCGTCGTCGTATCCGCTGCTCTCACTTGATGTAAGCTCCACCAGAGAAACGTCCAATGATTGCCTGATTACTGTGAACTGTGTGGCTGGGAGGTCTACCAACACCTTGTCGTCCTCCAGACAATTATCGAAGGGATCTGCGGCATTCTGGGCGAGCACTAGCTTGACACAAGAAACGCTGCAGCCCAGTGCGGCAGCCGTGAGCACACGAACATCGGCAACTGAGCTTGCGTCATCCAAACCATCCACTTCCAGCGGCTCGCCGTTTAGAGACAATACGCACACTGACATGCCAACCTCTCCTGGACACTTCGCTACGCCAGGCGCCTTTCGAGGAGGGCCGCAGTCAGACAGCACAATACCGTCTGGTGCACTTAGCAGCAGCGAAACCACACACCTGACGCGCCTTGAATCAAAATGGATCTGGAAGCGTGGCTCACGAAGGAAGCCTACGATGGGAGAACATTCAGACGACATGCTTCCTTCACTGACTTATGATGATGACGACGGCAATGACGATGAATCATGCTGATAAGATAAGAAGAGGAAGGGGGTCAGGATGTTCCTGCGCGGGGGTGTCCATAGAGAGCAAGAAATCCACTTTCGCTGGCAGGAACGAGAAACGAATGTCCTGGGGAAGTGGTCTCAACCTGCGGGGCCCCACGGCGTGAACAAATCACAACATTGGAAATCTGAACTAGCAAGCTCGAACTGGGAACGGAAAACACTGATAAATGCCCAACGGCAGACGCTGCGCAAGACCGACAGCGGCCGCTGTTGCGGGCAACGTCCGCGGCGACACCGACAGCGAGCTCAGACTGGGCAGGAGCTGCTGTCGGTGTTTTTTGGCGGCGCGCCCAAGAGGGTATGGTGAGGGGGGAAGGCTTCTCAGAAGGAAGCTGCTTGTTTGAATGCGCTGGTCCTACATCTACAGACAAGGCCCGCGCCTTCAAAGAAGCAGGGGTGCTTCTAAGAAGCCCCCCCCCTTACCCCCTCTGCGCGTGGCTGTTGAAAGGCGTTGGAAGCAGATTGGGCTTCCGCCCGCCCCCTAAAGATCACGGAAAAGGAGAAGATGCTCGTTGACTGAAGTAGAAAGGCGCCAAATACCCACTTTCAACGACCAATGGGTATTGTTTCTGTCCCCGGTCCCCCGACCAGACATGCGCCGCCGCTGTGGCTAGTTTGCCGCCGCGGTGGGCCTCTCAGGGGGCTGGTTTCTCGGGCCTCGGGACGGTCCAACTGAAACGCTATGATGACCTGTTTGGCAACTTTGGCAGAATACACAAGGCATCACGTGTCCTGTATCCTTAGGGCCTCCATTGTGGGGGAACGCAAGGGGGGACCGGCTCAGGGGAGGAAGCATCGACCTGGAATCGGCGATGCGTCGCCGATAGGTTTGCGATCGGCCCCCCCTGACGAAACCACGTTCATGAATGGGCGATGCGTTCCCCCTCTGATGGGGGTGGAACTCGCTGTGCGCTGGGGCGGTCTTCCATTGACAGGGCACGCGTCGCGCGCGGAGGTCCTGAAAGGGGCCTCTGCCAGGACGGTGGCGGCCAACCACCCCTGACGGACCTCAGGCTCCTTCATCCTCCTCCTCCTCCTCCTCCTCGTCCTCCTCCTCCTCCTCCTCCTCCTCCTCCTCCTCCTCCTCCTCCTCCTCCTCCTCCTCCTCCCACCCCTCTTCCTCCTCCTCCGTCCGCCCTCCTCATCCTCATCCTCATCCTCGTCCTCCTTAGCTCCTCCTCCTGGTCCTTGTCGGCCCCTCCGTTTCCTCCTGCATCCCCTCCTCACCTGGCACATCTGGATTGTTCCTCCTCAGCTCCTCCTCCGTCTCGTCCTCTCCAACCTCCTCCTCCTCCTCTGTTATCGTCGTCCCCCTGCTCTTTAGTTTGCCGCTCACCTTGTCTATCTTACGACCTTGCGACTCACCCTCACTCAGTCCTATCCTAATATATCCTAGCCAAGGCAGGTGAAAGTTGAAAGATGTGGAAGTAGAAAGAGATAACGATACAGAGAGAAAGAGAGAGATAAAACAATTATCCCAGTGCGACCCTACCTAGGAGTTGGAACCCCTACTAAAGCTAAGCTAAAGCTGAGCAGCAGCTAAGCTACAGCTAAGCTACAGCTAAGCTAAAGCTAAGCTAAAGCTAAGCTAAAGCTAAGCTAAAGCTAAGCTAAAGCTCAAGTTAAGCTCAAGTTAAGCTCAAGCTAAGCTAAAGCTAAGCTAAACGCTAAGCGAAAAGCTAAGCGAAACGCTAAGCTAAAGCTAAGCTACAGCTAAGCTACAGCTAAGCTAAAGCTAAGCTAATTCTAAAGCTAAAGATAAAGCTAAAGCTAAAGCTAAAGCTAAAGCAAGGCAGAAACCCAATACTCGTGGAGAATACCTGGCCTCGCGGCCTCTGGCGGCCCTTCGCTGCCCCCAGGGGACTGGGGGAACCGCCCGGGGCGCTTAGCACTGCCCAGCCCCTTTAAGCTAAGAGAGTAAGAACCCTTCTAGGCAGAGCCTAGGTAGGGAAAAAAGAGAGGCACGCCGCAGCCGCAGCCTCTCTCTACATTCTCCCCCGTCCTCGTAACCCCACGCATCTCACCCAACGCGCCCACTGCCCCATGAGGGAGCTGAAGGAGGGAGGAACGGAGGAGGACGAAGACAAACGATGAGATCGGCGACGCTGGATGCGGGGAGGACTTTGTGTCCAGAGGTCATGGGCCCCTGGGCGCCGCGGGAGCCAGGGAGGTGAGAGGTGCAGTCGGCTTGCGCGCTCGCGCGCCCGGGGGCGCGATGGTGGTGGGCTGGGACCGCCCCGCGCCCATGGCGGCCGAGGCCCTAGGGGGGCAGCAGGGGGCAGGTCGATTGTCAAACTGTATGCACAGGGCTCAGCTCAGCTACCGATCGTACATGACGCATCGGTGCAGTGCGAGAGGCGGAAGAGGATGAGGAGGACGAGGACTGCGAAAGACGAGTGAACGAGTGAGGCAGGGCCGACAAGAGGGACATAAACCCTGGGACCCTGGGAGGGTCGGAGCGAGGGACGGAGGATGCGTAGAGGACGGCGACGGCTACGACGACGATGGTAGCGGTGGCGGAATTCTAAGTGTTGAGATGAGTGGGAGGAGGAGGAGGAGGGCTGAGCTGAGCTGCAAGCGAGTGGCAAACCACTCACTGGAACAAAAACTTGCACGACGTCCACTGGGGCGGCACCCTGAGCGCCGCGCCCGCGGCAGAAGCCTGCTGCCTGCGAAGCTGCGCAGGCGTGGGGATGGCCTGCACGGTCGTCGAGCCAGCTGGGAAGGGATCGCGCGTCAGCTCGATCGAGCCGTCGGCCCCGCCGTGCTGGTCGGGAGCACGGGTCAACGACCAAAGGGCGACCGCGGTGTTGATGATCTCAGGCTTCAGTAGGGTCCTGTACGTGAAGGTGAAGGTGCGCTCCCTGGACGCCAACTCCATGGACGCGCTGTTCTTGCCCTTCTTCTCTGGCACAGCCCGCGCCGGCAGGAACGTATCCGAGGCGGCCAGGTCGGACGTCTCCTCTGGGACCAAGTAGAAGTCCATGCCAAACTGCGAACAAACATGAAGCGCACCCTTCTTAGGGCAACGCGTTACACGCCCAGCAAAGCTCAACGTAACTGGAGCGCACCGGTCGGTCAGCGTGAGTACCTTAGCGTCAGTGGCAGACCGCAGGCGAATCTTCTCGAGGCCGATGTCTGGCGCTAAATCATCATCAATTCCAGAGCCTGCACTGGCGATAGTCAACTTGAAAATCCAAGCTTCCAGCTCCAGCATGAAGAGGCGCACCACTGGCCCTGTGGCTGGGCCCATCTCAGGCGACTGCCACGCGGCGATGGCGTCGTGAAGCATCACCTGCTGAGTGGCCACCTCAACAACGCTAGGAGGCCCCTGAGGCGCAGTCCCGTCCGCGGGGACCACGGCGGCTGCGTCGGCAGCCCCAGCCTCCATGGACGCCTTGGGGTTGGGAGTGGTCGGCGCGGGGGCGTCTGCTGCCAAGGCGGTCTCGGTCTCGACGGTCTCGACCGAGGTGGTAACAATGCCCTTTGCTGAGAGGACCACGGGACTGCTCTTCACAATGACCTTCCTGCGCTTCGGCGTCGGTGCTTCTGGGCTCTGGGCGATGTGCCCCAAGAACCCCACTGTGGCAGATTTGTCCCTCGCCTGCTGACCGCAGAGAGTGGCGAGCTCACCCCGCCATTTCACCCACTCTGTCGCAGGCACGGCAAGGTCCTTCACAGCGACCTCCTTGGACCAGTTACGCAGCTCCCTGACGAGGGGCGTCAAGCCCACGTCGGTGACCTGAGCGGAATCCCAAAACGGGGCGACACCATCGACAGAGGGCCGAAGGAGCGAGGGAGGGAGAGGGGGAGGAGAGAGGAGGAGGAGGAGGAGGAGGAGGAGGAGGAGGAGGAGAAGGAAGGAAGGAGTAGGAGGAGGATTGGGGGAGGAGGGGCGGAGAGGAGTCGGAGTAGGATGAGGCGAGGACGAGATAAGGAGGATACAGGAAAAAGGGGGGAGAAACGAGGAGGAGGAGGTGGAGGAGGAGGAGGAAGATGAGGGATGAGGAAGATACCCTCTGTACGCCCGCCCAAGTGCCGGGAGTAATGCGGCATCGTCGGTTCCTTACTCGTTCTTCATCTTTCCTTAGCCTTACTCCTCCTCCTATCCGTGTCCTCCTCCTATCTCCTCCTCCTCCTCCTCCTCCTCCTCCTCCGTTTCCTTACTCCTTACTCATCCTCCTATCCGCGCCCTCCTCCTCCTACTCCAAACTCCCTGTCCTCCTCCTTGCTCTTCCGATTCCTGTCCTCCTGACCTGACGCCAGACGCCCTTTTGAGGTTGGCGCGGGTGGCCTCAGCAGCGGAGATAAGCGTTACAATTCGGTGACCTTGGCATCGCCGCGCCCGAGCTGGCCCAGCGAGGTGAGCACGTAGTCAACGCGCATGCCGAAGACACGATCAATCTCATTCCCACCGCCTGAGATGAGGCCGCACGTCAGCTCATCGGATGTCATCGAAGGGTTCTCGCACCTGGCCTTGAGCACGGCTAGGCCCCACCTGCCCCACCTCTCTGGGAAGATATCGAATGTGACAGGTTGCATGGCATTGAGGATGGTCGTCGTCGCCATGCGCTCGTCCAGCCCCCGGGGAACGCAGGCGGTCGCGGCGGTCGCCAGCCTGAAGAAGTCCTCGTGCAGAGGCGTGCTCACACTCTGCGAGAGCCTCACCTGGGGACAGCAGCAGGGTAACCGGCGGTAAACGGGAGTGGGAGAAGAAGGAGGAGGAGGCGGAGGAGGAGGAGGAGGAGGAGGAGGACAACGGAGGGAGGAGGAGGAAGGGAAGGAGGAAGAGGAAGAGGAACCAGAGGAGGACGAGGACGGGACGGCGGAGGAGAAGAAGGCGGAGGAGGAGGAGGAGGAGGAGGGGGACGAGGGGGGGTCGGTGGGGAGCAGGATGTGAGGGGGAGGAGTCCGGGGAGGAGTCAGTTGGCTTATGCGATGGGTGTGGGGGAGCTCCGTCCCCCTCCTCCTCCGCCTGCGGCCTCCTCCTCTTCCTCCTCCTCCTCCTCCTCCTCCCCCTCATCATCATCATCATCACCCTCAGCATCATCATCATCATCATCATCATCATCATCATCCTCATCAACATCCGATTATTCCTACCCCCTCCTCATCATCATCCCCCGTCCTTTCCTACTCCCCATTGTGGCTCGAGACATGTCTCAGATTTTGGACGCCATTGACATCGTGAACTTCTCGTCTGCTGCGAAGCGGTCCAAGTAGTGCGGCAGCGGCGGCGACGGGTCAAGCATCTTCTCGTCCTGGACGGATCCGAAGAGGCGGCTCTCGATGACGTCTGCGAGCTGATCAGGATTCATGGTGTCAGCCCCCATGATGGGCCCCGACTCGCTGATCTTCATTGCCTTGCTCAAGACGGGGAGGTGTCCTTTCACCATCTCACTGCGAATCTCCCTCCGGAGCGAAGACCACTTGTTGAACGACTTGCCATTCAAGGTTACAGCTCCAGTCAGCATGAACTTGAACCCAGTCCTGAGGCCGCGACTCACGCAGCCGTTCCAATCAATGGCATCTGTAGGCAGCTCCGACAAGGGCCCAAGAATAACTGTGTAAATAATATCGTCGAGGAAGACCTTCTCGCGCCCATCGCGAGTCCGAGAGCCCAGGGGGTCTTCAGTCTGTACGCTGATGATGTCCTTAAGCTTCAGCTCTGGCTGCTCGTCCTTGTCCTTGCCCTTCTTGCCTTTGGTAGCGGGCTTCTTGCGCTTCGGCTTGGCGGCGTCTTCATCGGCTTTGACCCAGAGTTTGGAGCAGCTGATCGGGGCGAGCAGGCGCTTGATCATGACCAACCCACTCTGAGGCCCAGCGTTGCTCAGGAGGAAGGGGTAGGCCTCAGCGACGTTCTGGTCAAACAATGGGTCCGTTGGGAACGCGAAGTGCAGGAGCTCCTTCAAGACGGCGATGAGAGCGCTTTCAGGGTACAAGTCTGTGAACATCTTTTGGAAGACAATCGTCTTGATCGCATTGTTCATGTTGAGGAGGAAGTTGACGTCCAATCTCTTATCCATGAAGCTGCACCTCGTCTCGCATAGATTTTTGTACCAGCCGTCAATGCCAAGACCCTGAAGTTTGTGCCAGAACGTCTTGGCATTGTCAAACGGATCCCACTCTGGAAACATCTGCTTGAACTTATCCTTCACGAACTTGGCATACTGAACATGATAGCTGAAAGGCCCCTTCCTGGGACACGCTGAGACTGTGATCGCGTTGAGGTCGCAATGCGCCTTCCACGCGGGCTCGACGACAAGGACGGAGTGCTCGTACTTCTCGATGTGTGTTGTGGTCTGGCCAATGTGGTACTCGTTGTGCTCAGTCTTTATGTACACGGCTACATCGGCAACGGTTTCCTTGTACAATACCACGGCATCCATGTAGCCGTCCTCGATCGCAGCTTCGACAAACTCGTTAGTTGGATGCGCTCTGTGCGCTGCATAGAATGCCTCCGCAAGCGTAGCCCCGGCCAGCATATCCCATCCTCCATCCTCTCTCTCGATCGCAATCGGGGAACCGCGGACAAGGGCGGTCGCGCCCTTGAGCAAGATCTGCTCGGCGTAAAGGCGGACGTTACTCTGCGCGGAACGAGGGTTGTGCTCAGACCGAAAGATGCACGGCTCGTTCTTATCATTGAACCACGGCAGCCTGGCGTTCCTGTAGGAATGCGTTGTCTGTCAGTCCCCCCCCCTTTTTGCCACACCCCACTTGCGGGCTGCTTATCGAAAGGTTGGGAGGTAGGGGGGGCCCTCAGGCCCCATCCAAAGACTTCAAGGCTTTACGAGCCCAACCAGGGCCTCAGTTGGCAGGGGAGGGGGCGCGAATGACCGATGGGGAAACCTAATCTGAGCCCTGACTCGGGGCGTCAGCGATTGGGGGGCTCCGGGCACCCCTGGAGCGATTTGCGAAATGGGGTGTGTGGGGGGGGGGGGGGGGACGACAGACGAGTCCGAGCCTCGACTTCACGTGCGTCTTCAGAATCAGACGCCAACGCTTGCTCCCGTGCTCGTGGACGAACCTGTCTTCGATGGACTTCAACTTGACGCCGTCCAAGGGCATCCAGAAGCGCGCGTGGTGCTCGTGAGCAAGCTGGGCAGCGTCACAGTCCGCGGCCGCGGCCGCGGGCCCTCTATGAGGAGGCTCTGGCCCAGCTGGATGCGGCACCTGCGGCACCTGCGGCACCGGCGGCAGCGGTAGCCCGCTTCCCGAGGCCGACGGCCAGGGCGCAGCCGACGCAGCAGCCCACTGCTGCGGCGGCGGCGCCGTCATGGCAGGCGGCGGGCGAACTGCGACGAGAAGTGCAGACAGAGACACCCCAAGAATAAAGCAACTGCTCGAGAAAAAAAACCAAAGGGTGCATGGGTAGGACGTTTAGGTTTGTTCTGCCTGCATCTTTAAGTTGATGATCCTCCTCCGTCTCTCCTTCGCCTCCTGTCCCTCCTCGTCCTCGTCCTCCCCTCTTCCTTGTCCTCCTTTCTTTTTGTTCCTCCTCCACTCCTCTTCCGCCCCCTCGCCCCCCCTGGCCCTCAGGCCCTCAGGGGCCCTCAGGTCCTCAGAGTCCTCAGGTCCGCCCCCCTTGACTCCTCAGTCCTCTCTCGAACAAATGTGCTGCAATTGATGGGCAGCCCATGGGCCCCATGGGCCCCGTGAGCCATGCTAGCGGAGCAGCAGCAGCAGTGGCAGAGGCAGGAGGCGTCCCAGAGGAGCAGATGGAGAGTAGTAAGACAGACTGAGGCCCTCTCCGAGGGGCCCTCTCCCAGAGTTAAGGATCAGCAGGTGCATACTGAGCCCCCGACAATGCACTTCGGACCCGTGGTCACCGTGGTCCCGCGGTGGGCGGCGCCGGCGCGCGCCCAACGGTGGTGGGCGGGCCCGGGGGGGGGTCTGAATGCAATCGGGTGCTCGCGTGCTGCAGCCAGGTCGTGAACCTCATGTGGCCCCTTGGGATCCTAGGGTGGTGGGGGAGGGATGACGGGGACAGAGTGTGAGCATAAAGAAGGAGGAGGAGAGGGAGGGTAGCTGGGGACGAGGGGGAGTCACTGCAGGACTGCAGGAGCGGACTATCTCGTTCGCACCCGAGCTTGCCCCGAGTCGCTGGTTGCTTGCCTACAGGCTGTGGCTGTGGCGTTCGGAGCACGCTATACCCGCGCTCGCACGCGCGCACACATGCATACGCATCCCCGGGCATCCCCTCTTCCTCCTTATCTCCTCATCGCCCTCCCTCCTAATGCGATCGCACTAGAAGAACGATACCTTCCTGAGCTTGCTGCGGGAAAAGGCGCTCTCCAGCTTTCCTGCAGAGACAGTGGGATGACGCTCGACGGATTCAAACGCAAGTACTGAAACGAGCCAGAAGAAAACTGGCCCTAGCATGCAGAGCGGGATGCCGTTACCGACTTGCCCCCTTACTACGTGGGCAGTCCGAGTGTCTAGGATGTCTCCGCGAGAGAACCCGCACGCCAACCCGAAATGGGAGAGGTCAGCCCTGACTGGGTAGTTATGGACCGTGAGCAGCTCGCCCACTGTAAGCCACCTGTTGTGTTCTGTGCTGTACAGCAAATCCCCGTGCTTTATAATGGTCATGAGATTGGACTTCCCCCAAGTACAATGCGAATGCACACCTGGGGTCTGTCCGAGCGAGGCAACGCAGGGGACGCCTCTGGCAAGTGCGATATACGCGTCCCTGACTTGCAGCTCTGTAATTGTCAGGGCAGCATCACACGTGCTCTTGACTAGAGCTGATCGCAACTCGCGCTTCGACTCGTCATCCGTCTCGGTCTTCACGCTCCTCTGGGGGGTGGGTGGGTGGGGGGCCGGGAGCAGTCGGGCAGAGCTTTCGGGGAAGCAACGGGGGCGGAAAAGGCGTCCCAACCTGCAATGCGAAACCCCGGCATCCAGGGTGCGAAGCTGCAAACTTTGACGCCGAGTGTTCGCGGCCCTAGGGCGCGGCGAGAGTCACATTTTGAAAGCAACCCCCCTCCGTCCGCGAACTCGATGCAAATTTCAAGCGTTAGGATCGTACATGGTGAGGAATTCTCAGGCGAACCGCCCAGCCCACCCTACCTACACGCTTGGGAGTGCACTGCGGGTTATCTTTCAGCTAAGACGACACCCGCCCCCGTTGGGACCCGTTGGGCCATTGGGATATCGGACAGCAACCGAGGGGGGGGGTGCGTAAGAAGACCTCTAAGAAAGCGATCCGCCGACGCTGCCTGCCCGACCTAATACGGTGGGAACAACTTGGACAACCAAGTCCTGCGAGAGGCAGCAATCGCAGCTTCAGCGTCGACGTCAGCCGCGGGCGCCCAGAAGTAGGCGCGCCAAGTGAAGTCACACGCCCGCCTGCAGAGATGCTCGACATCGCAGAAAAGAGGCATCACGGGGCGCAGCATGCGATTGACCACCCTCTTGTGAATGAACAACGACATCCTGCGAGCTCGCTGATAGGCTTGCCCATGTTGCGAAGCCGTCACGACCACGGAGTTGTCACTGGAGCACATGTATTTCGATTCCAATTCTGATACAAGAAGGTCCCACGGGAAGCCAGGCACGTTCTCGTGGCCGATGAAGTCATCTTCGATGGCCAGGCGGTGCCCAATCCAACACGACCATGGGAGGACACGGGCACCTGATGCACCGGCACGACCGCCCTGCGTGCTCCATGCGACGCATTCTGTCCCAGCGAAGTGAATCACTGCACGAGGTAGAGGGCATTGTTGCTTGTGCACGATGCAGCTCATGGTGGGTGACATAATCGTGGGACGTTCCCTAAATATTCGTGATATGCGATCGTAAGGCATACGGTGTACGTTATTGATCAGGGCGTCTCTGATAACATGATTGAGCCCACCAGTGATGTCACCAAATATACACGCTGGCTTGTCGTGCAGCTCAAGGAGCTCACGCTGCGACTGCTCTAACATTTCTATGGCGTATAAAGATTTGACAGCGTATGAGCCAGCAGTACCACTGAAATGCCGAATACATTGGCAAACGGTGCCCACTGCAAGTTCAGCACTTCCCGTGCCCGAGAAGGCAGAACTGATACTGATCCCATTTGTGACACTGTCTAGCGTGTCAACGTCGATACGTGGATCCAGCGAGCGACAGTATTGCAACACAGAGGCCAATCCGACGACCCACGCAGGGTACGCAAGCGGCTGAGCAACGATTGAAGTCGAGATGAGGTGATCAAGCTCATCCTAGAACCATGGACATCAGGAGCATCGTGAATGGACTGACGCAGCGATAACAAACCACGTACATGATGGTGAACACGTAATCATAGCATTGAGGTGACATTACTGGGCTGGCGGAATGCGCGAAGCGTTGCTACTTGATGCTCTTGCCACCTAGTAGCGTCATCAAGAGTATGACAAATTGGGATGCGTGCGGGCTGCGACATCTTCAACTCCTTGAGACAAAAAAAACTCAGACTGAGGATGTATGTGATGATGAATGCGTGCTATGTCGTATCACAGTGTGCGCAGCACAGTGATGAATGGTTATGCTAATATGCGCGCGCATGTGACCAAAATGATTGTGCGTTGCGCGTTCGACAGGAGGTGGGGCATGCAAATGCAATCACGAACTTGCAATGCAAGCTCACGCACACGCACTGTGACCTGTATGGGGTGATGCAGTGTAGATGGTGATGATGGTGATGATGGTGATGATGATGAGGATGAGGATGATGGTGATGATGATGGCATACTTGCATCGGCAGGAGCATGGTCTGACGATGACGTGCCGTCAGGAGCAGGTCCTGGAGGATGTCAGGAGTAGGTCCTGACGACACAAGGCCTGTCAGGAGTAGGCCCTGACGCTACCTGGTATGTCAGGAGTGGGTCATGACAGATCGATGACGTCAGGAGTAGGTCCTGACGACACCAGGTCTGTCAGGAGTAGGTCCTGACGTCACCGGGTCTGTCAGGAGTAGGTCCTGACAGGTCGATGACGTCAGGAGTAGGTCCTGACGACACCAGGTCTGTCAGGAGTAGGTCCTGACGCAACCTGGTCTGTCAGGAGTAGGTCCTGACAGGTCGATGACTTCAGGAGTAGGTCCTGACGACACCAGGTCTGTCAGGAGTAGGTCCTGACGCAACCTGGTCTGTCAGGAGTAGGTCCTGACAGGTCGATGTTGTCAGGAGTAGGTCCTGACGACACCAGGTCTGTCAGGAGTAGGTTCTGACGCTACCTGGTCGGTCAGGAGTAGGTCCTGACAGGTCGATGTCGTCAGGAGTAGGTCCTGACGACACCAGGTCTGTCAGGAGTAGGTCCTGACGCAACCTGGTCGGTCAGGAGTAGGTCCTGACACGCATGCAGCGTCAGGAGTAGGTCCTGACAGATCGAGGCTGTCAGGAGTAGGTCCTGACGCCACTAGGTCTGTCAGGAGTAGGTCCTGACGACACCAGGTCTGTCAGGAGTAGGTCCTGACGCCACCTGGTCTGTCAGGAGTAGGTCCTGACAGGTCGATGTCGTCAGGAGTAGGTCCTGACGACACCAGGTCTGTCAGGAGTAGGTCCTGACGACAACAGGTCTATCAGGAGTAGGTCCTGACAGGTCGATGGCGTCAGGAGTAGGTCCTGACGACACCGGGTCTGTCAGGAAAATGTCCTGGCTGAGTCGGTCATGAGATATGGTGTCAGGAGTAGGTCGTAACGACACCTAGTGTGCCAATAAATATGTTGTCTGTAGCAGAGCATGGCGACGCCAGGTATGTAAGGAGTAATATGTTGGAAGTAAGCGGCTGACGATTCACATGAGGATAATGATACCCACGAGAAGAAGGAGGACTGACAGTATGATGCCAGGGGAGGAGCAGGCGTAGCAGAAGTGATGACCTGAACAGCCTGAAACGCAACTTGTAGAATAGAAACACAATCTTCGGTTTTTGTATGCGACCGAGGTCCGCTAGGTTTTGTTGCATTTGATTCGGGGTCATGATTTCTGATGCTCTCGGAGCTTCCAAAGCCCCGCCACACAATAGCTAGAGTGACAACGCAGACAGCAGGCGCGGGCGCTGGCGTGGGCGCGCGCCTCCAGCTGCATCTCCACGGCCACGACCGCCGCCCAGGGCGCCGCGGGGAGGCACGGATGGGTGGGCGAAGTGAGCCGGGGCATCAGATAGAGTTGCATCAGCCAGAATTGTGACAACACAACAGGCAGCCCTAGAGAGAGAAGATACCCCCCAAACCTTATGTGGCTCCGACGCGGGCGCCAGATCAATCCAGAAATCACCGCAGCGAGGACAAGGTTCCCCCGAACGCCCCCTCACACCTCGACAGTGCACCCCAAGCCTTCCTCAGATCCAGGGGGGGAAGGTACGCGAGGAGCTGCCATGTTAGTCCCACCGCCCCTCACCTTCTCGCCTCCTCCTCCTGCCCGCCACTCGAACCTCGCACCTCGACCCCTCCTCCGCCTCCTCCTCCTCCACCTTCTCCTCCTCCTCCTCCTTCTCCTCCTCCCCCTCCTCCACTCGAACCTCGCGCGTCGAGCCCTCTCCGCCATCGAACCCTCTCCTCCGCTCGAAGGGCGGCTGCAAGACTGAACGCGATAGACACATCGGTAGCACATCACAGTTCCTCGTGTACGTGAACCTCTTGGGGCCCCTGGGGTTCCAGAGGAAGGGCGGCGGCGGCGGTGGCATAGAGGATGGGTGAGGTGAGAGGATCTGGAGGGGTGGAGGATGAATGCCTCAGCACCACAATCTATCTGTTGACTGAGTGTAGCGCACAAGCTGCGCAGTTCAAGCAGCGCCTTGGGCCTCATCAGGCAAAGCCCACTTGCACAGTGCACACGCAGAAGCTCCCACCGCTTCTGGTACGCGGAGGTCCTCGCCTTGCCTGGCGACTCTCGCGTCGTTCAACTCTGGGCGGTGCCCGGCAAGAGACGCCACGCCCTCGCAACATTAATCATGCCACGCCAGCCCGCACACTGAACAGTTAAACGCCCCAGCGTTACAAGCGCACACTACGCGCCCTGCATCTGCGGGCGCATCACGCGCGAGCCCACGAATTAACATCGATCTCAGATGGATCACTTCCTGTGGCACCTCCTCACGATCCTTTCTGGCTCTCACCATTCGAACTCCAACGTTTGGGTGAACGATCAGCGATGAGAGAAACGATTCCACATTGAAAGTAACGTGCCCGTCCCCATCGCCGTGCCGAACCATAGAGAATATCAGCTTATGGGTGTCCTCATTCAACCGAACGCGAACGCCAGTTCGGTCACTAATGGCGTGCCAATGAACAAACCAGGGCCCAAGGACGCCGCCACGATCGTAGAGCACCATGGATGCGTTTTGATGCGACCTACGAGCCACGCGGAGGGACAGAAGGGCCAAAGACTGCCAAAGAGGGCGCATCATGGCACCCCCGCCCCAACCCACCGCTGAACCCTCTAGGAGGAGTCGGAGGAGAAGGAGGCAGACGTTGAGGAGAAGGCCGGCGGAGGAGGAGGAGGAGGAGGAGGAGGAGAAGGAGAAGGGGCATCAGCAGATGCAGCAGCAGCAGCAGTCCATAGCAGCCACAGGAGCAGGACTAGGAGGAAGAGGAGGAGCGGGGTTGAACAATGAAGCGCTCCCTGGCGAGAAATCCTCACCATCGTCTGAGCCCCCCCTCCCGCTCCCCATCCACTCATCTCGCTAGGGCCTTGTTCGCATCAGCGTGAGCAGCGGGACAACGGGAGTTAGAGGAGGCCAGAGGATGGTGAAGGGCGCGAGGCGGTCGCCGAATCCCCGCCCAGGGTGGGTTAGAATCACCCACCCCAGGCGGGCCAAATCGACGAACAACTCGTCTCGGCGTCTCGGCATCCCCCCTCTCCCCAGAGCCTGTCGGCTGAGCCGCCGAGCGGCTCCCCGCCAACGTTGCGGTCTACAGCGGCAGCGCGATGCCGTAGGGCGGCCACGGAGCGATTGAACGCATCGACCCACCGGGCGACCAGGCTGTCGTCGACGCCGCCCGTGCCGGAGTCGTTCCCAGGAGAGCTGGCGTCGCCTTTCAGGCGGACGGGGCACAGAGGAGAGAGGATGAGGAGTACACGCGAGGAGGCAGGAGAGCAGGAGAGTTTGGGGTGGAGAAGCAGTGCGAAGCAGGAGCAACGGTCAGACGCAGAGGAGACGAGGAGGACGAGGGGCTGGCAGGGGGAGCGCAGGGGCTGGATGCCTCGGATCTTCCCACGATGGCCCCTGGGCCCGAAGTGTGTCCCAAGGTCCGAAGTTGGCGAAATCAAGCGTGACTGCTGCCGCTGCTGATGCGGTTGCGCTCATCGACGTCCCTCCGATATATCTATCCAATCCTCTCCTCTCCGCGTCATCATCCTCCGAGTCCTCAACGTCGTCGTCCTCCTCGTGCTCATCATCCTACCCCTACTCATATCAGGCAGAGCCCTGGGGCCTGCGGGTTTGCTAAGCTCCCTGTCCAGCGCCATGGCGACGTGCACGTCGCGCAGCACGTCCACTTCGTAGATGGGCTCGTCGGGGGGGTACATGCCCTCAATGATGGCATCAAGTTGTTCTATCGCATCAGTGACCCCGACCTGTTTCACCTTCCCGACGTGATCCTTGACCTCGGCCGTGCTCCTCTCGAGTTGGTCTGCCAAACGAGCATCCTCTTCCACGTCATCTGCCTCAGGCGGCTCTTCGAGGACTGGCACAGCGGCATCATGGGCGGCAACCACAGCGTCCAGATCAGCCGACTCGTCAACGCCATCGACGACGCCATCGACCGCGTCACCAGTGTCAGGCTCGCCGGGCCCAAGCAGCTCGGCACGGCGGCCAAGGCGTGTGGGCGGTACTGGCATGAGCGACGCGTCGTGCGAGAGCGTGAACCAGGTGCCGATGGGCATGGGCTCTGGCTGCGACGCTTGCAGCATCGGAATCGACGGCATGCGGTACGTGTACACGACGATGTCAGTCTTGGCCACCACGCACTCGTAGTACTGGCCTGCAAACACGGTGACTGCGGGAACCACTGACGATGGAAACACGAGGCCGATCCCGTCCTCATCCAGGACGCACTCCGCCAGGTAACCAACGCAAGAAGCAAACGTACAAAGAACCCACATGGTCTTCGTCTCCAGCCCGAACCTGAACGCGGTGGCATTCGTGCCCTTGAAGTCGCGATACAGTTGTAAAGCGTACAAACCACCCCACGAAAGCGCATCGTGCTGCCAAAAACTCTTGCCATGGACCGACACATGCGACAGCTTGGCGGTACGCGGCTTAATGTACGGCATGGGCGTGAAACGGCCTGGCGTACCGAGAACTCGATCAACGACAGAGGCGCTAGTCAACGCGTCGCGGAGAACTGCCTCCGCTCTAGGGCGCACGGTGCTCCACTTCAGGTTCGTCTCACTCCTGCGCCCCATGCCCAGCTCCTTTCGGCAAGCCAACCGCGCGTCCAGCAACGGCAGGGACAGGCTCGGGGCGCGCTTCACGATGGCCTTCAGAATTGAATTGAGGCCCTCTATCTCTTGCGTGTCTGCTGTCCACGTGGTGCTGAGGTACCGAAGCACGTGCCATAGCGGGCTAAGCAGCTGACCGCCTGAGTCTCTGCACGCGCAGATGTCATCATAGAACAGCTTCTTGATTTTCAACGTGTTCAAATGTAACCGACTCTCACAACAAGCCAGAATGTCAGCGCACACCCGCCGGCGGTCGTCGCACTTGACGGTCGGGTCCTCCTTCGCGAGCCAAAGGATCCTGAACGGGTCGAGTGCCAGCACGTTCGTGACCTGGGCGCGGGCCCGTGGGAAAAAAAAATATCCCAGTGCGACCCTACCTAGGAGTTGGAACCCTAGGAAAGCAGCATTAGTAGTAACAATAACGCTAAGCTAAAGCTAAGCTAAAGCTAAGCTGAAGCTAAGCTAAAGCTAAGCCACAGCTAAGCTAAAGCTAGGCTAAATAAAGCTAAGCTAAAGCTAAGCTAAAGCTAAGCTAAAGCTGAGCTAAAGCTGAGCTAAAGCTACGCTAAAGCTAAGCTACAGCGAAGCTAAAGCTAAGCTAGAAGCTAAGCTAAAGCTAAGCTAAAGCTAAGCTACAGCTAAGCTACAGCTAAGCTAAAGCTAAGCTAAAGCTAAGCGAAAAGCTAAGCGAAACGCCGCGAGACGCTAAGCTAAAGCCAAGCTACAGCTAAGCTAAAGCTAAGCTAAAGCTAAAGCTAAAGCTAAAGCTAAAGCTAAAGCTGAAGCTAAAGCTAAAGCTAAAGCAAGGCAGAAACTTGGGAACTCCGTGGTTCCCGCCTTTTGTTGGTTTGTGACGACCCAAGACTCGTGGAGAATACCTGGCCTCGCGGCCTCTGGTGGCCCTTCGTTGCCCCCAGGGGACTGGGGGGAACCGCGGGGCGGGGACTGGGGGAACCGCCCGGGGCGCTTTCCACTGCCCAGCCCCTTTAAGCTAGAGAGTAAGAACCCTTCTAGGCAGAGCCTAGGTAGGGAATCGTCATTATCAGCATCGCGATCCCGCATCCTCCCCCATCCCACCTGCCTCCTCCTCCGCCCCTATTCCACGCAAACTTCTCTTCCTCCTGGTCGGACCCTTGGACTCCACCCCTCTCCCAGGCGGTTTTCTCCCCTCGGCTACTCTTCCATCGTCCTGCCACAACCCTCATCTTCCGTATCCCACACCGCTCCATACCCCCCCCCGCCTCAAGAGAGAGGGGGAAGGGTGAGTTTTGAAGTTTTTGGGGCGGGGGGGCGCGGTGTGTCCCGCGGGGGGATGCCCGCTGGACCCGCCGCTCGAACTCGGCCATGATCTCAAGCACCACCTGCTGGGCGATGTCACTGTACACGGCAACCTGGCGGGCCAGGGCGCAGGGGGGATCGGGGTCGCACGGGGGAGAAGTGAGGGAGGAGAAGGACGAGGAGGACGCGGAGGAAGTAGGAGGGGAGGAGGAGGAGGAGGAGGAGGAGGACGAGGAGAAGGAGGAGGGGCGGAGGAGGAAGGCAAGAAGAAGAAGAAGGAGGAGGAGGCGACGACGATACAACAACCTTGTCCAGCGGTAATGCATCGAAAAAGTCTTGCCACGGCTCCGAGCGAGTGAGGTCGTGAATCTCCTCAGCGATCTCCGCAGCCTTCCCCCGCGCGAGCTGCGCCAACGCCTGCGGTTGCCCGGCAGACACCTTCTTCTCAAGAAAAAAAAAGAAGTGGTCCAAGGGCTGCCTCGCGATGGACGACAATTCCATCATGCAAAAAAAGTCGTCAGTGCTATCGGGCCCGATGACGGCCCAGACGTCGGCAGCCCATTTCGACATCCTGTCTGAGTAGTCCTGCATCGTCTCCTCCCACGCCTCGCGAACGCCGCCCCCCTGGTCCGACTTGCGACCCGACCTGCTCTTCATCGTGCTGATGCAACACTTCTGGAGAGCTTGTTTCAGATGTTCCCGAGGGACCCGCAGGACGTACCGTTCACACCGACCGATGGATCCTGAAAGAGGTTGAACATGCAATGGGCGTTGGCCCTGGCGGGCCAACCCCTCAGGTGTCACCTCCGGGGCCCTTGGTCGCCGTAGTCCCCCAACCCATCGCAGCAGCACTCTTACTCAGCCCCTCATCCGCCCCCACTTCTGCCCGCCAGTCTCCAGCCCTCTCCCCCCGAATGCGATGGTGGAGTTGGCGGGCGAGCGGGGCAGAAAGGGGGCTCGCAAGAGAGGGGGGGGGGGCACGCAAGAACGAAGGATGCTGGATTAAATTGATCACTGAACATTTTCTCAGAGTGGAGGGCTCAGGGTGAACTCCATATAGACGTTTGCACCTCGAAAGTCAATCCGTCGTGTGGTTCACCTCTTGCAGGTTCAAGCCTCGGAAATCCATCGAAACAGCGTATCAGAGGTCACCCATTGCCCTCCACCCAAAGAAAATGCTCGGGATCCCCTGGTCCCCATCGAGTTGAGATGCACTGGGGCGGGATGAACCTCGCATGCGATGCTGAAGAGGGGTCCACGGCCAACAGTTCTCTGTATATGAGGACGGCCTTGTCTCGCCATAAATGTAATAGTTTGACAAGGCTTGCCACATAGCGCACCTTCATAATGTTCTCAAGGCTGCGATTCAATTGTTTTAGCATCTTGCTGACCATGAGGTGGTAAATGTGGCAGCAGCAGTCGCTTTCCCACAAGAGCACGGACGGGTTTCTCAGGCAGTCTTGTTGAGCATATTTTCTAGCGCCGACCTCATCGGATCCTTGGTCCGTCACCATGCAAAAGAGGGAGAGCACGCGACCAGGGGGGATCGGGTCCAGGCGACTGGCGGCGCCGTCGCTGGCCACCAGCTGCTCCGCGCGCTGCCCGGGCGCGGCGGCCGCGTCCTCCAGCGCGAGCGCGCCAGTCGCACTGCACCTCTAGGGCAAGGGAGGGGCCAGGGAGGGGGCATCTGAGAGCACGGCGTTTGGACCCTGGGACCCTTGGACTCCCCCTTGGCGGTGGACATCTGAAAGCAAATCGAATGCATCGAATCGTTGGACCCTTGGGGCCCTGGGAACCCTGACCCTACAGGATACTCAGGATAGTTTAGCGTGTCCCAAATATTTGAAGTTACGCAGGGGCCCTGGATCGAAACAGATTTGCAGCATGCGGTGTGGGGAGGGGGTCCTGCAAATCCTCCTCCGCTTCCTCATCCTCCGCCTCCTCCTCATCCCACCTCATCCTCCCCCTCGCCTCCCCAGACCTCCCTCCTTCCAGCCAAATCCACCCTCACAGTTTAGCAGCTAGTTTAGCTGTGCCAGGGAGCCACAGTGGCGCCCCGATGGACTCGAGCTGCTTGGCCCCGACAGCGCACGTCCCAGCAGAGTCTTTCTGCGTGCAGACCTGCACGTCGCAGATGGTCGCGCGGCTCTGCGCAAGCTCCTGCACGTGCTCCCAGGACATGTGCGGATTGATGGGGTTGCATACGTAGGTGGAGCTGACCTGGGCGACGCGAAGCTGGCATTTCTGCCATACGGCCGAGTTTGTTGCGTCTCCCCTGAGAACGTGCAACTGCATTCGCCAGCCAGCCGCAGGGATGGGGTCGCACATCAAACGAGTACGACAAAGTGCATGAAATCGCCTCGATGACATTATCAACGCAGCTCGGAAACGTACTTCCCACTTGCACACGCTCTTGTGAGAAATATCCGTCATAGTTACCAACCCCATCGCTTGTGCCGACACGTTGCCGAGACAGCGTCGTACAACCAAGCAATAGGCACCACGAGTAGACAAAAAACGCTCCTGCTTCCCACGTTTCACTGGTCTGGCGAAAGGCTCCGACGCGGTCGGGTCGAGATCGTCACCACGAGCCACCTTCCGTTTTCTAGTGAGTCCTGACGTGCCTGATTGCGCCTGCCGTTTCCAACGCAGACACCGTCGATTAGCATTGCTCAGCTCAACAGATTTGGCAGCTACCCGCCGAGTGACCAGAGCAAGACGACTCTCTGCAATCACAACCCGCTGAACCAACTCTTCGGCGCTCAAACCAGCAAGCTGCAGCGCCACCGTGCCTGCGGCCGCATGGGCGCCATTTGCTACAGGGACAATGGCGCCGGCGTCTGCCGCGCGTGCTCTCGCGGGCGACGCCGGGGCTGCAGGGACCCTGACGGACAGGTCGGCGACGATCGATTCCCAGCTGTAAAACTCAGGCACGCCAACTTGAGACATCAGAAAAGGTATCACATCGTGTCTGAAACGCTCAGCGTTGTCTGCACAAACAATTCGATGCTCCAGAACGCGTGGGTGCCTCCACACATCAAGTTGAATATAACCCAGCCCGTTGTATCCAAATGTTTTGCCAACTTCCGAAATAAATTTCCCAATTGATGTGCGGGTCAGAGCAATGCTACCATCCGAGAGAAGTGCGCCATGCTTGCGGATGAGACCGACCAACCGCTTGTTAACAAAACATGAGGCTGGCATGTGCTCCAACACCCTTGAGCAGTAAAAAGCTTTGGGCGGACGTGACACTCTACTCCCCTCCCATCCCCCTGCAGAAGCCCAAGACGAAGCAACCCAGG
>CAUYUJ010020071.1:555182-595182 GCA_963575745.1 Prorocentrum cordatum | reverse complement strand
CTTCATCAAGGCGGCCCAACCTCGTGGAGGGGCGGCTGGAGGGCCACAAGGCCCAGCTGGAGGAGGAGGTCAGCAGCCACCCTCAGCTCAGGGCGCGGAGGCCGAGGAGGATCCCTTGGTCACCCAGGCAGCTGAGCTCGAGGATGCGATCAAGTCTTGTGACAAAGACCACATGGCGACGGCGAAGGACCTCCTGCTGGCACAGCTTCGAGATGTGCGCGCCAAGTTGGAGGCCAAGAAGTCGGATATCACGATTCACACTAATGTCGGGCACAGGCTGGCGAAAGCCAAGAAGCGCCAGACTCAAATCGCTGAAGAGCTGCGCCTCCAGAACGAGTCGATCAAGGAGGCGGAGGCCAAGCGTGATGATTTGTTGGCAAAGCAAAAAGCATTGGATGCAGAAGTCAAGGATCTCAACCAGCAGCTCGTGGATTCCATACCACAGGATGCTCCTGGTCGCGCCTTTCCTCGTGTCCCAAGCTTGGAGCTGCCAACGGAGGTTCTTCAGGGCAAGGACGAAATCAAAGAGATGCTGGAGTCCCAGGCCTTCAAGGACTACGAGAAGCTCCTCATGGAGAATGCCAAGAAGGCGGCCAGTGACAGTAAAGATGGTGTCGCTGAACCTGTGCCTATGGATGATGATGAGGAGCTGGACGCTTGCTTCCAGGACGCAGCCGATGTCGAGGCTTTCTGGGAGAAGCACAAGGGTGACAAGCGAGCGATCGTGGAAGCGCTGTCGGCAGCCCGACTCAAGCGCCCACGCGCAGCTCAGCTTTGACGATGATCGATTATGCGGAAAGGATGACGTTGGAGGGTTGCAGCCATTCGCAAACTTGGTGAAGCGCATTGGACCACTCTCCAGCAAGCAGTGCTCGCCCCGCCCAAGAAAGTTGGTCGACGTGAGGAGGCGGCGAGGCTGAGTGCACACTGTGGTCCAGGGCCAGCACGGGGAGTTCGAACAGTCGAACCGCAGCGTGTGCCCACCGTCTTGACCGATGATGCCTTTGACTTTTACGTGATGCACTTTGGAGTTGACTGGACAGTCCAGCGGCAGAACTCGTTGCGTATCCAGTGGCGGCTGTTCGACTACCTGATATACGGCAGCTTCGACGACGACCAAGCGGTAGGCGGGCAGGCGCAGGTGCTGAGAGTCTCCGAGGCGGAGGCTCAGGGTAGTTCTGTGCAGTCGACGATGATAGGCCATGTCTCTACGCTCACGGAGACTCGGTCTGGCCAAGCTTTTGAGGTCCCAGGGGCCGTTTGTAGCGACCCCGAGGCCCAGCTGGGCAACGTTTGTGGCGCCTCTGCGGCGCATCCTCATCCCCACCTGGCGCTGGATCCCACTCGAAATCTTTGCTGCAGAGCGGAAGGGGTCGTGGGAGAGGGGGCCGCCCAGCAGCGGCAGAGCGTGCGCTCAGCTGCTCCTGGTGGCGCAGGCCCCACCCCCTCTGCCAGTGGCATGCCGTGGTGCTCGGGTTTCAAGATTTCGAAATTCGGGGCCGTCTGTCCGCCGCCAACGTGTCGTTTAAAAGCTGATGACCATCCAGGGCAGGTTTTTGAGTGTTACAACGGTAATAGCTGGAGGACCCTCGAGAAACGTCTCACTCGGTCGGAAGCCTTGGTGTTGTTCGCTCAAGAAGTGGGGTTTACGGAGGAGATGCAAGGGGACAAGGCGGCCAAGGCGCTCTCGTTAGGTTGGCACCTGCCCTGTACGCCGTCAATACCATGTGAAGGAGGCCAGACATCTGCAGGAGTGGCGATCTTCGCGCGTACGTCGGTAGGTATTCGGTGGCCATCGTGGTGCTCGAAGGGTGTGCTGGTTCCCCATAGGCTCATCGTGGTCGAGTTGGATGTCCCCCAGTGGCCCAAAGCCCTTGTCGCTGCGTGTGCGTACCTGTATCATTCGGAAGGTCTCAGCAAACGCAATTTGGACATCCTGAAACGGGCGGGGGAGTGTTTAGAGGGCCAGCACCTGGCTATCATGGGTGGCGATTGGAACTTTCACGAATCGATCCTGGAATTGTCGGGGATGCCGAGGAAAGCCAACATGATCATTTTGAAGCCTCCAGTCGAAACATGCTCGACACCAGCGGCTAATTCGTTCATTGATTATTTCGCGGTCTCGCCGGCGGTGGCGAAGTTGGTTGACAAGACCATCACCGTCACCACATGGCCTCACCGACCACACAAGCCTGTCCAGTTGCACTTCAAGGCAGGTGTCAGTGGGATCAAACAGTTAGTGTACCAGACTCATCAGAGGCTTCCTCGGGAGCTCCCTGCGGGCCCCTCTCCTCAGCCTCCGTCCCGGGTGGCCCCGCGTGCCCTCGCTGAGGAAGCCAGCCGAGCTGCCAGTCATGAGTCTGTGAGTGTGGCGTGGGATCTGCTGAACTTAGCGTGGAAAAGTTTTTCTGATGCTATGGAGCTGGAGCTCGAAGGTAAGCTCGACACCCCGATCAAAAACAAAGGCCTCAAGGGGCTGCCGCCGTCGGCTAAGTGGGTTTCTGTTTTCGCTAAGTCGAGACGAAGGCCCGAGGACGAAGAGTTGGATTTGGAAGGGTGGATTTGGCTCCAGCAGACGCTTCGAGATCTCCAGTGCACGGCTATGAGGGTTCACGAGAACCGAGACGGTGGTGACCATCAGGACGTTCAGGCGCTTTGTAACCTGTGCGCCAGCCTCCGCCAGCCCTTCGACGGCGAGGGCCTGTCGGCGAGGCTGGACGCCACCGTCGGTGCTGCCAGGCAGTTAGTAGAGTCTCGCCCTCAGGATTGGACCCAGATCGCCAGTTGGCTAACCAAGCTAACGAGTGCGCTCGACGATTGGAGTGATGAGTTCGAAGAGGCCCGTACGGGTCTGGACAACCGTGCTAAGGTGAGCTGGGACCAATGGCAGAGAGAGGCGCTTTCTGGCTCGGCCAAGAAGATGCACAAGCTGTCGCGGGTGAAACCCAAGTGGGCCCCCACGGTCATCGAAACGGCTCCAGGGGTTTACTCGTCGGACCCGCGAAAGCTGCTCGCGAATGAGGCCAACGTGTTAGGTTCCTTCTGGGGGACCACGCCGTGCCCCGAGCCCCTCGAAGTTCGGGACCGCGAATGTTTTGAGCGACTGAGGCCCGATGATATCCGTGCGACGTGTAGAACCTTCAGCCCGCAGACGGCGCAGAGTTTGGACGGGGTTCATGTCAGGCACTACGGTATGCTTTGTGACGAAGGCCTGGAGGCCCTCTGCTGCATGTTTCAAGTTGTTGAGAAGATCGGAGCCTTCCCGAAAGCGGTGTACTGGATGCTCTTTCCCCTGCTTGAAAAACCGAAAGGGGGTCTCAGGCCTGTGTTGCTTTGTGCCGCCCCTGTTAGGCTCTGGGAGAAAGCTCGGCGTTCCACTGCCTCGGGATTCCAGGAAAATCATCCCAGGAAGTATTGGGCCTTCGGTTTGGGCAGGTCGGCGGAAGGCAGTATCTGGAATCAGGCGGTGAGAGCTGAAGCCGAGGAAGGGGATGGTGGAGTCGCGGGGGGTTTCTCGTGGGACGGCTCCAAATACTACGAGTCGTTCAGGCTCACCGCCCTTCGTGACCGATCCTTGGCTGCGGGGCTGCCAGCTGTCATGGTGAAGGTCACCTTCAATTTTTGGCGAGGGCCGAGGATCCTGCGGCTTGGCACGGATCATAGCCTGGTGCCGCTCTTTGCGACGTCTGGGCTGCCAGCGGGGTCCTGTCTCAATGACATATGTGTCAAGGTCTATGCGATGGCCTCTTTCGATAGGTTTCTGGAGCGCAACCGTGACGTGGCGTTGGCCTCGTGCATTGATGATGACACGGTCAGCGCGTACGGCAGCCCAGACCATGTTGTTGAGGCCTTGGGAAAAGCCGCGGAGGACCTCCATGAGGTTTTCAAAAGTGATTTAGGAGTTGGCCTGGCGACCGACAAACTTTTCACCTTCGCCTCCACCCCTTCCCTGTCGCTACGGCTTGGACGCAGGATTGGAACGCTGGCTGGAACGGTGGGTACCCATGTTGTGTCTTTTGGGGTTGATCTGGCGCCTGGGGTTGAGCGTGGAAGAAACAAGGTGTGTGTTAAGCGTAGGACCAGGATTGCCGACATGATTAGAAGGCATCGTAAGCTCAAGCGTCTCAGAAAGAGCCTCCCAAGGGACAAGGGTCGGATTGGGAAAATCTACACGGCGGGGGTTCGGCCTGCCGTTTCTTTCGGGGACACGGTCACGGGAGCCACGGATGCCGAGTTTAAAAAGATTCGTTCGATAATGCTTTCCTTCCAGTCGCCCGCTCATGCGGGAGTTTCGGTCAAGGCCAAGACGGTGCTGCACGGCGACCCAGTCTGGCGTAGTATGGTTGCCCCTGCCTTAGCTTGGGCCAGCGCCGTTTGGCACACGACCACTAAGCCTGGCCTCGCGCACTTCACGCTGCCCGACCTTCGGCGCATGTGGTTGGCGGTGCCCAAGGGAGGACTCGTGGGGGGAAAAACTAAAGGCCCCATATCTAGAGCGTGGCTGTCCCTGGATAGGATCGGTTGGAAAAGCAATGGACCCTTTGTCTGAACCGATGACCGAGGGAATGAGCTGTCGCTCTTTTACAACTCCCCTGCCATGCTTATTGCCCTGCTTAAAGAAGGTGTCCAAAGGCATCACGAGAGGGTCCTGGGGAGCAGCCTTGGGTGGGGCGAAGGGGAACGAGTTTGTGTTGAACCCATACGTAGGATTACCAAGGCTCACGGCAAGGGTTTGGGTTTGAGTGCCCAGGGCAAGTATATGGTGAGAGCCATGCTTTGCGACGGGATCTGGTGTGAAGATCGTGTGGTCCGTGCGGGGTACCTCTCGCGAGGCTTGTGCCCTGTTTGCAACCAACCTGACTCCATCCACTACCGTTTGTACAAGTGTGAGGGGTCACGGAGATTAAGAACGCCCGTGAGGCCGTACAGGCCACTGATTTTTTCTTCCGGCAGGCACAAGAAGGTGCGCAGGAGTTCTTTTCAGGACTCAAGTTTCGGCACCCTTCTTCCTCGTGGCCTCAGCCGAGCGACGAGCATGAGCCGCTCCTGTTCGACTCTGAGGGCGCCCCCATGGACTGGAGCGCCTTCAACCCAGAGGGCCTGAGCGTGTCGGGTGATGGCTCGTGCGTCCCACACATGATAAAGGAGCTCTCCAGGGCCTCGTATGCTTGGGTCTTCCTTGGGGCCGATGGACAGCAGGTGGCGACAGCGAAGGGCACAGTGTGGCCATCTCTACCGCAGACGAGTCAGGCGGCAGAACAACTTGCGCTCAGCCTCCTCCCCATATTCGTACCCCAGTATGGTGCTGCGTGTTACAGTGACTGTATGAATGCGGTTCGGTTGCACAACAGTTCCCCGCAGATGCAGCTTAACCCTAAACATAAGTACTCGGGCTTACGGCGTGGAGCGTTACAACATATGCAGGCTAACAGATATGCGCCAGCAGTGTATACTCCAGCACACCGTGATCTCAGTGAGATCGAAGCACTCCCTGCCCCCGAGAGATGGATCGGTCAAGCTAATTGGCGGGCGGACAGAGAAGCCAAGCAAACAATATTGTTACACCCTCAGCCAGCTCAGGCCGAGTGGGATGCAGTAAGTAGCTCGATCAGAGATCTCGAAACGGTGGCACGACTTGCGGCGGAGATTTTGCCGCTTTTTCCGAGGGTCCAGCATCAGAGGCCTCCGAAACAAGACAAGCGTGTCAAACTTTTTAAAGCAGTGGACGGCTGGCATGCTTGGGAGCCCTGGTTATGGGGCCACAGGTGCAGCAATTGTCTCTGTTTTTATAGTGGTTGTGAGGACTCCTGGCCCGAGGTTGGATGTTCGGGGTTCCCGCGTCTGGTGCAGGAGCTCTTGACCTCTTCCCCGAACCACGGCCACCAGCTGGCCAGTACCCAGGTTGCGGACCAGGAGAGCCCTCTGTTGTTTTGTATGCTGTGTGGATATTTCGTGCAGCATCGAATTCATATGTTGGCTAAGCGTTGTGTTAAGCCACATTCGGACGAGCAGCGTAGTAGTGCAGGCACCACGGCCCTTAGGAGGCTGAGGCGTGGGCTCCACCCCAAGAAGCCGTTGGCGGTGTCCTGTGCGGCGGTCGAGGCGGCGAATCCAACCGTGGTCGCGGAGTATATTGCCGCCAACCGACCGCTCTCCATCCCAGCGGCTGCTCGTCCGCTCCCGTCTCTTGCGGCCGTCAGTGCCCGTGTCCAGGCTAGAGTTGGGGGCGGGGACGGTGGTGACGGCGGGGTGGGGGATGCGTGCAGGCCCGCAAGCGCGCAGCGCCCAGGTCCTCGCGTGTCGGCGGCGAGCGGGCGCAGCAGGACCAGCTGCGGACCCGCCGCCGCCGCCGCGGGCCCGAGGAAGGAGCAGGAGGTGGAGGATCCCCTCCTCTCGTCGTCGGGCCCCTTTTCTGACGATAGTGACTAAGGGGACGCGGCCAGGCTCGACGCGAGACCATGCCCACTCGGGTGTGGTTCAGTGTCGGGCCTGGGCCGTCCCCAGTCCCAGCGGCGTCGGTTTAGATGCCGCTGTACTGGTTCGGCCCATGGTGGCAAAAAAAAAAAAAAAATCCTCCTCCGCCTCCTCCTCCTCCTCCTCCTCCGCCACCTCCTCCTGACGTCGCCGCGGCTGGACGAATCTCGAAGCGACGCGATTTCCGAGGAGGTGCAGGCCGAGGACGGGGAGGGAGAGGAGACGGCATGAGCCTGAATCGCAGTTCGAACAACAGCTGGGCCGCCTTGGAGCCGTGCTTCTGGCGTCTCGGGGATCTCTTCGGGCCGTCTGGAGCTCAGACCAACGCCCGCACTTAGGATCCTTGGTGTTTGGAACGCGTTACGTGATGAAACACAATGGCCGTACACAAATCTGTGCATGTAGTGTCCGAGCGCATGGGAGCGGAGGGTGGCGCCGTATCGGCGATGCATCGGCGACGCATCGTCGACGCCAGCGTGGGGAAAATCGGGCTCCACATCGCGACACACCGCCGACGCATCGGCGATGCGGCGCGATCTTCCGACCACTTCTACTCGGGCCCCACTTGGGAAGCCTATTGAACAAAAAGAACAAGCGCGGCGGACGGTTTTTAGACCCCGGCGGGCCCCAGCGCGAGCTCGAACGGAAACCAGGCGGGCGCCGATGGCGCCCCCCGACGTCTGCCAACTTCCTCTCTGACGAGACGTGTTTTTCGTTCCAAATGTTTCGGGGATCTGCTAGCCCGGGTCAATCAGACCTGGGTCAGCAGGGAACCAACAAATTGCAGTGCAAGACAGGAAAACTGCAACGCAAGGCTTCGCAAACCCGGGTCAACCAATATGCGCGGCCGCCTCGCGGCCACGAGCGGCTCGCTAACCCGGGTCAGCCAGAGGGGGTCTTCGCAGGATCCAGTATCCGGTGCCCTGGCTGACCCCCCTTTGCATCGACCCCCGCCTCCATGCATCCGAATGTGTTTTCTCGATTTCGGCCTCCGGGGCCCGTTCTCGGGGTCGGGGCCGTCAAAAAAACAGATCCGGGACGGAAGGCTGGCCCGGCCCCCCTGCTGGGAGCTCTCCCCCCCCTCCCCGCCTTTTTGGCTCAAGGCCCAAAACCAAAGAGGCGTCGACCCCCCCCCAAAAAAAAACAAACAAACCGACAAACACAGGGGCGCCAAAAACCAACGAGGCGCAGGATACCAAGAAGACAGTCGAAAACCAAAAAGGCGGAGAAAACCGAAACATAACGCCGAAATTCAAAGGGCCGCCGCAAACCAAAAGAGCGCCGAAACACAAAAAGGCCCAAAAACCAAAGGGGCGCCGAAAACCAAACGAGAGCCGACAACAACCAAAGATGCGCCGATAACTAATAGGCGCCGAAAACAAACGGGTCGCCGAACACCAAAAGGGCACCAGAAACCAGAACGGCGCCGAAAACCATTAGGGCGCCGATTACCCGAAAAGCACCGAACACCAAAACGGCGAAAACAACCGCGGCGCCGAGGACCACGAGAGCGCGGAAAACAGAGGGGGCGCTGAAGACCGAAAGATCGCGGAAAACCAAAAGGGGTGCGGAAAAACAAACAGGCGCTGGAACCCAGGAGGGCGGGCGCCGAAAACCAACAGGGCGCCGCACACGAAGGGGCGCAAAACGCCGCGGGGGCGCCGCAAACCGACGGGGCGATGCAAACGAAACGGGCGCCGAAAAACATGAGGGCGCCGGACACAAGAAAGGCATCGACAACAGAGGGGGTGCCGAAAAAAAGGGCGCCGTAAGCCAGACCGGCGCCGCTAATGAACAGGTCTCGGGAACCGGAAGGTCGCAGAAAATCAAAGGAGCGCCGAAAACCATAGGGGCACCGAAAACCGCAGGGGCGCCAAAATCAAAGGGGCGCCGGAACCCAGAAGGTAGTCGAAATCAGCAGCAACAAGAACCGAAACCAAAGAAACGCCTACAATCAAAGGCGCCGAAAAAAAAATGGGCGCCGAAACCCAAAAGAGCGCCGAAAACCAAATGGGCGCCGACAACCAGAGAGGCGCCAAGAACAAGAAGGGGGCCGAAAACAAGAGAGGCGCCCCAAACTGAAAGGGCGCCGAAAACCAACGATGCACCGAAAACCAACAGGGCGCCGAAACCCAACAATGCGCTGGCAGCGCCGGCAGCGCCAGCAACAACAAGGGCGCCAAACATTAAAAAGGGCAAAACAAAAAACAAGGCGGCGCCGAAAGCACAAGGGCACCGAAAACCGAGAAGAGCGCCGAAAACCTAGTGAGCGCTTAAAACCGAAACGGCGCTGAAAACCGAAAGAGCGCCAAAAACCAACGGTTCGGCGAAACCCAAAAGGGCGCGGGAACAAAAACTGAAAAGGGCGCCGAGAATCCACGGGCGCCGAAAACCAACATGCTGCCGAAAACAAAAGAGTGAAGAAAACCACGAAGGGGCCGAAAACAAACGACGCGCCGAAAAACCAGGGATCGCCGAAACCCAACAGGGGCGCACGACACCAGAGAGGCGCCGAAAACTGATGGGGAACCGACGAAGCCAACGATGGCGCCGAGAACCAGGGCGGCGCCGAAATCCAAAAGGGGCGCCGAAAACTAAAGGGGCGCGGAATAGCAAAACGGCGCCGCAGACCCGGAGCGCGCCGACAACCAAGAGGAGCTCCGGGAACCAACGTGAGCGCCGGAAACGGGCGCCGAAAAGGCAAGCACGAGGGCGCCGGAAACCAAAGGGGGCGCCGAAACCCACGGGCGCGCCGAAAACCCAAGGGGCGCCGACAACTAAAAAGAGCGCCGGGAAGCAAATAGACGCCACAAACCAACAGGGCGCGGGAAACTAGAAGAGCGCCGACAACCAACGGGCCGCCGAACAACAAAAACAAAAAAACAAAAGGGCGCCGAAACCAAACCGAACGCCAAAAACCAAAGGGGCGCGGAACAAACAAAAACGAAGGGGCACCGAAAACCACAAGGGCGCCGAAAACCAACATATGCGCATGAAACCGAACGGCCGCCGAAAACCGACGACGCGTCGACGACCAAAGTGCGCCGAAGACCAAGTGGCGTCTAAAACCAACACGGCGCCGAAAATCAAATGGGCGCCGGTCACCAAAAGGCGCAAAGAAAACAACAACGGGCGCCGACAGTTAAAGGGGCGCCAGAAAGCACAGGATTGCCACAAACCAAATGAGCGCCGAAAACCAAAGGGGCGCCGAAAACCAAAGGGGCGCCGAAAACCAACAAGGAACAGTAACATCGAACCCCAACCTTTCAGCAAGCGTCCTCCAGCTGGACACGCCAAACAAAGGCGTGGAGGGGGGGGGCTTCGGAAGCCCCCTCCCCTCTGGAGATGGGGGCCCGGGCTCGCCCCGGGCTTGGAAAATCAGGCAAAAGGGCAATGGTTTCCAAGCCCTATCGGCGCCCCCTGTAGCCAGTGAGCCTTCAAATGCAAAATCAGAACGGGAGAAATGGGAGGCCCGTTCGGAAGCCCCCTCCCCTCTGGAGATGGGGGCCCGGGCTCGCCCCGGGCCTGGAAAATCAAGCGGAAGGGCAATGGTTTCCAAGCCCTATCGGCGCCCCCTGTAGCCAGTGAGCCTTCACATGCAAAATCAGAACGGGAGATATGGGAGGCCCGTTCGGAAGGCAGGCGCGGGCTGGCAGGGGGGGGGGGTCCGAGCCGCCCCTCCCCTTCGAAACTGCCAAGTAAAGTTGGTGGAACTTGCGTAGACTGGATGCGCGGCCGAATCGACGCGTGACCGGGGCCCGACCCTCAAGAATGCGAGCGGGCGCGAGCGCGCCCAAACGCGGTCGGGGGCCCACGCGGGCGAGTTGGAGGAGGGGCTGCTAAGGGAAACTCTAGAAGGACTGAAGCTGGGGGCCCTTGCGCAACTGACACCGCACATGTGAACGCTGCGTCGAGTAACTGTCCGACATTCGAGGCTCAGGCTGGTGCGTTGACAGAGTAGGGTCTGCGAGCTGCGCTGACGCAGTCAACGCAAGCCCAGAAGGGATTGCTGAAAGCTCTGGAGCGAAGCGGGGGTCCTTGTAGGCCTCGTGGATGTACAGGCCGATGTCGGTGAGAGCCTTTTTCCCGTCGCCGGTCGTGGCAGATGGGCGGGCGCCCCGGCGGACCCTAGAGTGATGACGTCTCCTGCAGCGGCGAACGGGAAGAGGTTCACGAGGGCGAGCGAACAACGGGATGACCAGCGTGGTGGACAACTGGATGAAGAGGGCCGGTGCCATCGAGGCACGACGAGAATCCATTGCGGCCGTGGTATTGGAGCCGAAGCTCCTTTACCAATTGGGAAAATGGATGTAAGAAGTGATGCGGTAAGGCGCAGCTTTCCCTGAAGGCGGACTGAGTGGTATGCGCAGGATGTATCAAAACGGGCGCGCTAGGCTGCAGCCTACAGAGCAGCGGTGGGGCGGCAAGGCAGGGGTGTGAAGAGGCAGGGTGAAAACCGTTCGAATAGGATGAGGCTGAAGAGCGACATGAGGAAGAGGTTGCGGAGTCTGGGAAGGATCAGGAAGAACAGGAGGTTGAGGAGTCACTTCTCCTTCTCCTGCATCCTTCTCGTCCTCCGACTTGTGCTCGTCATCCTCCTCTTCACCATGCACTCGTCCTCAATGTACTGGTAATCATCGTGCTCCTTATCCTGTGAAAGAAGGAGGAGGAGGAGGAAGAGGTGGCAGTAAAAGAACGTGGAGGAGTGATATGAGAAGGAGGCGGAGCAGCATAGAGCTGAGGAGGCAGGCGCTCCTCTTTCTCGCCCTCCTTCCACCTCTCTTCTTCATCATCCGCGACTACCATCACTCTGCCACTCTCTGGGAGGAGGAGAAGGAGAAGGAGGAGGAGGAAGAGGAAGAGGGGAGCGATGAAAAAAGGAGGCTGAAGATAATTGAAAGAAGTATTGGCACAACGAGGAGGAACATACGTGGCAAGGTTTGGGGAGTAGGTCGATTAGGGGCAACATGGGGAGAAGGAGGAGGAGGTCGGGGAACCTCTCATCGTCATCGTCATCGTCATCGTCATCGTCCTCGCCGTCATCATCATCAATGCATTATCATCACGACCATCATCATAGTCATCATCATCGACATCATCATCGTCGCCATCATCATTATCATCACCATCACTCTCCCCATCACCATCATCAGCATCACCACCATCACCACCACCACCATCATCAGCATCAGCATCAGCATCAGCTTCAGCATCATCATCAGCATCAGCATCAGCATCATCATCATCATATTCATCATATTCATCATCATTATCAACAGCATCATCATCACCATGATCATCATTACCATCTTCATCTTCAGCATCATCATCAGTATCAGCATCATCATCACCATCATCATCTTCATCATCATCAGCATCGTCGTCATTATCATCTTCGCAATCATCACTCTGCTCACATCACCCGTTCATTATGCCCATCATCCTTTTATAGTTCCAAGTCCTCCTCATGTCTCCCCAAGGAGAAGGGGACGATGTGGAGGAAGGGGCTTGACAGGATCAGGCTGAGGAGCGATCTGAGGAAGAGGATGCGGAGGATGAGGACAAGCAGATGAGGTGGAGGAGGATGAGGAGAAGGATGGGGAGGAAGAGGAGGAGGAAGGGAAGAACAGCGAACACGGAGGAGGGCCGGCAGCCCGCCATGCTCATCCGGTCAGGCGCCCCTCCATCCTCCCCGCTTTAGGCCCGTGGCCCTCGGAGGACGCGGCCGCCACCATCTGGATCGCGCCCCGCAGCGTGCTGTCCTGGGCGCCTTGCGCGACGCCCCTCCCCCCTGCGGCCCAGGCCTTCCGCAGCTCATGACTCTCGGAGGCCACTCCCTCCCTCTTCCAATCCCACCTTCGTCCCCCCAATCCTCCTGCCTCCCTGCTCCTCCCTGCCTCCTGGCCACAGCCCTCCCCTCGCCACCGTCCTTCTCCTATCCCCCCCATCTTCCTCGACCGCCGCTCCTCCCCCCCTTCCCCCTCCCCCACTGTCGCACGGATGCTGTGGCTCGGCGCTGCACCCCAACGGCGGCGCATCCATCGCCGACCCTGGCGCGTTCCGCTCGCTGAGGAAGGGTGTCCAGCGCAGATCCGAGAGATCCGCGCCTGACCTCCGGAAAGGTTATGTCTACGCAGTGTGTGTGTGTGTGTGCGTGTGTGTGCGTGTGTGTGTGTGTGTGTGTGTGTGTGTGTGTGTGTGTGTGTGTGTGTGTGTGTGTGTGTGTGTGTGTGTCCGCATCGACTGGCGAGACGAGGCCCCGACGCGTGTCGGCCGCGTCTTCGGGCCCCATGGCGTCCTGCACGGGCCCCGGGACCCCTGGAGGATGGCTCGCGGTGGGACGGCCTGTGCTGCAGTCATCGTGCCGCCAGAACAGACGCTGGCTGATGAAAGAGGCGCTTGAGCTGGCCACGGCGAGCCTCGGCCACGAGTGGGCTCCCCGACCCGGGTCCAAGGCACGGCCCGAGAACCAGAGCCGATCCTCAGCCCAAACTGGTCCTTGGTCCAACGTCCTGACTGCGGAAGAGCAAACAGCCGACGAAGCAGTAAACTTCGGAGGTCCGCGCGGATTTTTTGGCTCTGCGCTGGGAGCCCCTCCCTGGCGCGCGGCGCGCGCGAGGGGCGCCGCCGGAGGCGCCGCTGGTGGGGGCCAGCGCCGATCCGGTCAAATCTGCGAAGAACTCCAACGTCTATGTTTACGGTGTCTTTGCCCCTCTGGAGGAAGGAGAGAGGAAGCCGCATCGCACCCCTTTATCTAGTCGGGGGGCTCCAGAACGCCCACCGCTGATCGACCGCTCCCCAGGGGACCCCCACCGCTCGCGACTCGCGCCCCGTACCGCACGCACGGCTCGCTCGGCGACGACGTCGACGGGAGCGACGACGGCGACCTCGCCCGAGGATCCCCACAGATCCCTGGAGGACCCTGGAGGACCAAAAAGGACACACACACAGACACAACACACACACACAACACACACACAACACACACACACACACTTTTTGGCGTCGCGGCACCGCGCTCAGAGACAGGGCGTAGCAAGGTCGGAGAAACGGGCGCGCGCGTGTCGAAGGGCCGAACCCCAGACCGTCTGGAGCAGACGGCGCCGGCAGCAAATCCCACGCAGACACAGGACACAAGACACACTCACGCACAAGGCACAAACGCACATAGGCATTTTTTGGCGCCGCGGCCCCGCGCGCAGCGGCGCGGCGCAGAGCAGGTCGAGTGAGAGCCGGGCGCGCGCGGGAGTCCGGCCCAGATCACGCGGCGTGGGGACCCTGGATCCGCCCAGAGGGGATCAACAGCATCGAAGCCATCGTGCTGCCATTATATGACCGCCTGTAGATCTCTGCATATCTCTGTAGTCATATGTACACACACGTCAAAGACACACACGCAGATGGAACAACAAAAACCAAGGGCCACTTCTGGCCACGGGGGGCCTGGGCCACACGCGGGCTCCACCGCAGAGCTCTCGGGCGCGGCCCGGCAGTCCGAACCCCGCCTGCACCCCAACGTGGTCCTGCCCTCGGCGTGCTGGCTGTTCTCGCGCGGGGGGCCGGTCGCGAGGGGAGCCGCGGGAGCGAGGGGGGGAGACGGGGAGAAGCCGCGGGAGAGCAGTGCGGCACTGCGAGGCGATCCAGGAGGAGGCGCCGAAGCGGGGGCACACGCACACACTTTTGGGGCGTTGGCGGCCTCGCGCGCAGCGACGAGAGCAGCGCAGATCGAAGCACGGTGCGCGCAGCGGCTGGGCCCTCAAGCAGCACTTAGGATGCGGACCTACTGTCGTCAGCCATCTGGGCGTGGAAAGCGGGACGGTGCACGGGCACACACACACACACACACACACATATATATATATATATACATATATATATATAATAGATGTGTATATATATATATATATATATATATCCGCCGGCCCCCTTGTGGGGCCACCAGGCTGTAGGAGCGGGATTCGCAGTTTCCTGTACCAGTTGTAGCTTGTAGTTTCCAGTGTTACAGTTCTGCTTATTGCTGGTTACTGTAACTAGTTGATTGACCGCGCGAGGGGGGGGGAGGCCCAAACTGGCTTTTTAGCACCCCCTGGGCGCGTTGTCTGAATTGCTGGGGGGTGCTCGAACTCGACACCCCTCACGCAGATCCGCGGGGTCAGGGTCCAAAAACACAGGGATTTGCCACATTTCTGAAATTCGGTGCCACCCCTCACGCAGATCCGCGGGGTCAGGGTCCAAAAACACAGGGGATTTGCCACATTTCTGAAATTCGGTGCCACCCCTCACGCAGATCCGCGGGGTCAGGGTCCAAAAACACATGGGATTTGCCACATTTCTGAAATTCGGTGCCACCCCTCACGCAGATCCGCGGGGTCAGGGTCCAAAAACAAAGGGGATTTGCCACATTTCTGAAATTCGGTGCCACCCCTCACGCAGATCCGCGGGGTCAGGGTCCAAAAACACAGGGGATTTGCCACATTTCTGAAATTCGGTGCCACCCCTCACGCAGATCCGCGGGGTCAGGGTCCAAAAACACAGGGATTTGCCACATTTCTGAAATTCGGTGCCACCCTTCACGCACATCCATCGCAAGGCGTGGTAACCCGAACTGCGAGAACTCCCTCGGCCCTTTAATCGCAAGGTGTGGTAACCAAGCCCGTAAACCATACACGTCTTACCAATCGCCAGGTGTGGTAACCCCTCTTGTGATCAGTTGGTTTTGCTGATTGCGAATCGGCTTCGCATGAAGTTTCGATACTGCTTCACGACAGCGCTAAGGCCTCATGACTTAGCTCTTCCATGGCCCATTCTCCGAGAGAGGGGGCCGGCGGCAGGGGGCGAAGCCCTTACGGATATATATATATATATATATATATATATACATATATATGTATAATATATTTACGCGCACACACACACACTCCCACACACATTCACACACACACATACACACATACTCTCACACACACACACATACACGCACACACACACACACACGCACGCACACACGCGCGCACACAGTAAATGTACATGAGAAAATGCGTAAAGCTGTCAACTGTTCGGGAGTCCGCGCGGTTTCTTGAACGGGGCTGGACCTCTTTTCCCTGGCGCCTGGAACGCACCAGGCGCTGAAGGCACCGCAAGGGTGATCCAGCGCCGATCCAAGAAAACCGCGCGGACCTCCGACAGTTGATGCTCTTGATTAGGTTGAGCACTACTATGACTGTTCTTGTTCCTCTTCATCCTCTTCCAGAAAGAAAGTTCTGAATCTCGATTCTCGAACCCCGATCGACGACGTCGGCTGAGGCGGCGACGACGACAACGGGGACTCCAAAGTCGACCCTGGTCGCCAAGGCCTGCTGATCCCGCGGGTCTCCCGAGGGGAAACGAGGGGCCTTGCCGTTTCGTTCTCAGGGAGCGTACTTGCCATAAGACAGCAAGGGCCAACAAATCTGTGGATATACCATGACCCAGGCCATCATATACCCCCCCTTCATCGAACGCACCTCTTGGCCGCCCTCGATCGCTTCCTTTCTCTGTTGCTGGCCCTCCATCCTGGCGCCCGTCACCCCCCCCCAAAAAAAAAACGAACTTACTCCGACGGTAGGACGCGCACGAACATCTATTTAGATTACCCCTCGCTCTTCCCTTTTCGCCCTGGCGGCCTCCTCCCGTCCACTGATGCGCCTCCTCGCCATCCCCCTCGTCATTCGCCCCGTCCTCCTTCTCGTCCAAATTCCATTCGTCTTCCTCTTTCTCCTGGTCGTCGTTTTCCGCTTCCACCTCCTCCTCGTCTGTTTCTTCTCCCACCCCCTCCTCCTCCACCTCCTCCTTCTCCCCCTCGTCGTCTCCATCCCGCCAATTTGGGATTGGACCACTCGTTTTGATTTTCGGTCGCTCCCCATCATGCAAACTCGCTACCGAAAATTTTCGGTAGCGCATCATCTGGGTCCTCTTCCAGAAAGAAAGTTCTGAATCTCGATTCTCGAACCCCGATCGACGACGTCGGCTGAGGCGGCGACGACGACAACGGGGACTCCAAAGTCGACCCTGGTCGCCAAGGCCTGCTGATCCCGCGGGTCTCCCGAGGGGAAACGAGGGGCCTTGCCGTTTCGTTCTCAGGGAGCGTACTTGCCATAAGACAGCAAGGGCCAACAAATCTGTGGAGATATCATGACCCAGGCCATCATATACCCCCCCCTTCATCGAACGCACCTCCTGGCCGCCCTCGATCGCTTCCTTTCTCTGTTGCTGGCCCTCCATCCTGGCGCCCGTCACCCCCCCCCCCCAAAAAAAACGACCTTACTCCGACGGTAGGACGCGCACGAACATCTATTTAGATTACCCCTCGCTCTTCCCTTCTCGCCCTGGCGGAGGCCCTCCTCCCGTCCACTGATGCGCCTCCTCGCCATCCCCCTCGTCACTCGCCCCGTCCTCCTTCTCGTCCAAAAATTCATTCGTCTTCCTCTTTCTCCTGGTCGTCGTTTTCCGCTTCCACCTCCTCCTCGTCTTTTTCTTCTCCCACCCCCTCCTCCTCCACCTCCTCCTTCTCCCCCTCGTCGTCTCCATCCCGCCAATTTTTTCCCATGCACTCATCCTTCTTTCCAGCTGGGGCGCGGACGTTGATTTTCCTCGGCGCCGTGACCGCCGCGGCCGGCAAGGGCGGTTTCTTCTTTGGTGAACGGCCAACCTCCAAAAAAAGCCTACTGGCTGACAGGGGCCCATATAATTACACAAAGAAGAACGGGTTCGAACCGTATCCAGGAACCGAAGATGACGAGCCTGTCCTCTCCTCCAACGCAATCAGCCAGCCTTCAACCCCCCAAGCAGAAAGGACAGGGAGGAAAACGAGGGGAGGAGGATGCGAGAAGGCGAAGAAAGAGGAGAGAGATCGAGGAGGCAAGGGGGAAGAGAAATAAAACGGGAGGAGGAGGAGGAGGCGTAACCAGGAGAAGGAAGGAGGAACGATCCCCGAAAGCTCCCCTGTAACTGCACTTGGGTCTCTTCAAACACGCTGCCGCCCGTCTTCAGGCGGGCCCGGTCCACCGAAGCGCTCGGCCAACAGCCGGAAGCTGCGGTCGCACGGCTCGAAGGCTTCCTGATCCGCCCGCACGAGGTCCTCAGTCACGCCAGCGAGGGTGAAAAGGGGGAGAAGGAGGAGGAGGAGGAAAGGGAGGAGGAGGAGGAGGAGGAGGAAAAGGAAGATGAGGAGCAGCGGGGAGAGGGGGCGCAAGGGAAAGGTGGGCCCCCTTGGGCGGTCTTGAGCCCATCTTGTGCCGTGTGAAGGCCGTCTTGGAAGCTTCTCGGGGCCAGCCTGGGCTCTCCCTGGCCATGTTGCCCGTCTGGGGGGCCATTTGGGGCTCGTTTTGGCCGACGCAGAAGCCCCCTGGGAGTCATCTTGGATGCGCACTCGTGACTTGAGCCACCGCGGCTAAGCCCGAGACGGCGGCTGACGGTGCACCGACAAAAGGTTGCAACGCCAGAAACGGTCAATAATACAAATACTACGTGCCGTGTTTGCACCCTGTATCGCCTATATTCGCGCGTTGCACCCCGCGGTCCGCGATTACCTTACCGTCCTCACGCACTCGTTCCGCCTTCTTGAAGAAGGCCACCAACTCTGGACCAGACCGCGACGCGCGAAGCGTGGGTACGTTCGCGACCCTGGGGGTGATCTATCTGGTTTGCGCGTGCATCGGGTTAGGCTGCGTCGGCACGGAATCGCCATCGAATCGGATCGGCCGCGCTCGAACCATATCGACCAGACCGAAACGGAGCCTGGACAACCGCGGCCCCATACATACTTAGGTCGGGCCTGTCATGAAAGTCCTCCTGGTCATCCTCCTCGTCATCCTCCATCCACTCCCCCGCGAGCTTGCCTCCGGTGCTCCGCAACCTTCCATCGTCCTCATCATTCCAATTATCCTCCTCCCCCTCCTCCTCCTCCTCCTTCTCCTCCTCCTCCTCCTCCTCCTCCTCCTCCTTCTCCTCCTCCTCCTCTTCCTCCTCATCCTCCTCCTCCTCCTCATCCTCCTCCTCCTCCTCTTCCTCCTCCTCCTCTTCCTGCTCTTCCTGCCCCTCCTCCATCCCCTCACCCGCGTCTTGTGTTCTTTTCCGCCCATCCGACTGCCATTTCTATCGTCCCCCAACTGTTCCTTACCCCGTCCCCCCCTGCCCCAGCTCGCCCTCCCCATCCTCCCCCGCATCCTCCTCCTCCCTTGCTTGCTGCTCCGCCGCGTCCTCCGCCTCCTCCTCCTGCTCCTCCTCCTGCTTCTCCTCCCCCTCCTCCTCCCTTTCGCCCCCGTCGTCGTCTTCCTCGGGGTCGTCAGCGCCAGCCGCGTGGCCATCGCAATCTTGGAAGACCTTCGGACTGAAATTAGCCTGTCGACGGACCCAACCATCTGCAGCTGCAAATGCCGCGTGTGTGCATATCGTCTTCGGCGGAGCTCCTTACGGAGGCGCGAACCGCGTGGCGGGCGTGCCAACATGGAATGGCGGCGGCGCGCGGGAGCTGCCGCTGGAGCCTTCGGTGGAGCTCCCAATAGCGCCTTCGGCGTAGCTCCCTCTTTCCGCGGTCTGTTCAGTGGGGAATAGCGACGAAAAAACTAAGCCGTCCAAGATTGCTCCCCCCTTCTCTTCCGCCTTCTGCGCCCGCGCAATCCAACGCCGAAGGCTGCGGGCGCGGCGCGGCGCGGAGCGCCCGCGACGCGCGCCAGTCGCCCCGACGGGGTCCCAGCGACGCGCGCGGGTCGCCCGCTGCGCGGAACAGGGGGGACTACCTGGCCGGCCGACGGCGGGCCGGGTTCTGGCCGCGTGGCAGAACAACGACGGGCGAACGAGGCGCCCGCCGGAGCACTGCGCGGAGTTCCCGCGACGCGCGCTGGTCGCCCCGAAAAGGGCCCCGGCGACGTGCGCGGGTCGCCCGCGGCGCGATGCTCGACAGTTGGACAATCGAGGGAAGGCGCGGCCCGCGCGGGCCGCTCCTCGGGCCAAACCTCGCCGATAAACTCGTGAAACCCAACTCCTTGGCGAAAGCCGTCGCCTCCATCCGGCGCCGCTTCGCGCGCGCCGCAAACTGCCCCAGCTGCTTCCGCAAGCCCTCCGGCGGACCTGCCAGGGAGAACTCGATCCGCGGCGCCAGCGTGAGCAGGACGTCCTCGTGGCGCGCGGCGCGCGAGAGCAGCGCGTCGAGCTCCAGCCGCCAGCCGTCGCCCTCCTTTTTGCCGTCCCCGACCTCGCGGCGGCCGCGCACCAGGGCCACGCCGGGGCGACGTCGGCCGAGGGGGCGGCGCGCCAGACAGCCGCCGGCCCAGGGCGAGAGTCGACAAGGCCGAGAGATGGTCTGGCTGCGGACCGCTCGCGCCCAGAAGGTTCGGCCGTAGACTGCCCGGGGGCGCCGTTCCCTCGCCCCGTCGCCTTCTCGCATGGTGCGCCCCTGGCACGCTGCCGTCGATGGCCCTGCCATGCGAGAGCGGGAAGCCCGCCCGGGTGACTATGGAGGTGCGGAACGTGAACGGCTTCGACGTGCGAGGCTCGATGGACACCAGCGGGCCCGCGATGTCCCCCGTGATGCTGTCGTGGTGGCGCTCAGGTCGTCCAAGACGGGCGCGCCAGCGCACTTTTCCACGCGCGCCCAAAACCTACGCGGCAAATGCTTCAGATAGCTCCTCTTCTCCCCGTCCCTCTCGGCTTTGTTGACGGCTTCCCGATCTCGATGGGTCCACAGCGATGTGCGCGACCTGCCTCGTGGCATCCTTGACGAGACCACTCTTGAGTTCGAGCGCCCCCAGGAGCCGGATCCGCATGCCCACGTGCCCACCTAGAAGTCCACGAAACGTGTGACAGTTGTGTTCCATGAGGTGCCACAAACCGCTGTAGTGGGCGCAGGGAACGCATGCGAGTTCCGCCACTGGGAACTTCGATGGGGTTCCCGATGGGGCCACGAAGCGCTGTACTGGGCGCAAGATCCGCATGCGAGTTCCGCCACTGGGCCCTTCGGTGGCGTTTCATGTGGGACCACAAAACGCTGTACCTGGCGCACCGACCGAATGCGAGTTCCGACGCTGGGACCTTCGGTGGAGCTCCACATGGGGCCACGAAGCGCTGTACTGGGCGCAAGAGACACATGCGGGTTCCGCCACTGGACCCTTCGGTGGAGCTCCCTGTGGCGGCCCGAAACGCTGTACTGGGCGCAGAACCCGCAAACGAGTTCCGCCACTGGGAACTTCGATGGGGTTCCCGATGGGGCCACGAAGCGCTGTACTGGGCGCAGAACCCGCAAACGAGTTCCGCCACTGGGAACTTCGTTGGAGTTCCATGTGGGACCACGAAACGGTGTACTGGGCGCCGAAACCGCATGCGAATCCTTTCGGTGGAACCTTCGGTGGAGCTTTGCACCGCAGGAGCCGCATGCAAGTTCCGACGCTGGGACGTGCGGTGGAGCTCCACATGGGGCCACGAAGAAATGTAATGGGCGCAAGAGACACATGCGGTTTCCGCCACTGTGCCCTTCGTTGGAGTTCCCTGTGGGACCACGAAACGCTGTACTGGGCGCGGAAACCTAATGCGAGTTCTGCCCCTGGGCGTTTCGTTGGAGGTCCCTATGGGGCCACGAACAGGTGTACTGGGCGCTAGAGAAGCATGACGATGATGCTGATGATGTCGATGATGATGATAATCATTGTGATGAATGGTGATGATGATGCAGATGATGATGATGATGCAGATGATGATGATGATGATGATGATGATGATGATGATGATGATGATGATGATGCTGATGCTGATGCTGATGCTGATGCTGATGCTGATGATGATGATGATGAGGATGATGATGATGATGACGATGATGATACTAAGGCTTAAGTTGATAACGATGATGATGGGACGGAGGAGAGGGAGGGGAAGGAGGAGGAGGGAGGAGGAAGGAAAACGCTGGGCGCTGTCTCTTCAAGACGAGGACCCAACACCACAGGATGGATGGGAAAAACAGATGGCCTCGGATATCCTGGGGGCTCGGGATGAGAAGCCGTCCCTGGGGGGGTGGTCTGGATTTCAAGGGTCCCATGCTGCGGAAACAACTCGCCGACGGAGGCACCCGCACCCCCGAAGCGAGCTATAGGCGCGGTTGCGGCCAAAGCGGGGCCCAGAAGTGCCGCGCACCGGCACAAAAGGAAAGGGTGGGACCGAACCCGCGAGCGCGTGCGCACGCGCCGCGCCGGGACAAGGGGCGCGGGAGCCACTCGCCGTGCCGCTTGCTCCTGGGCCACGGCGCGCGCGAGCGAGCTCCCTCCCTGTCCCCGTCACGAGCATCGCTTCACCGATCCCCATCCTCACCAGCGTGGGCTGGGCCCCACTGGCCGATGTACCCCCCCCCGATGGGGATATGGGCTGCCCTCTTCGGGCCTCTGAGGGGCATACACCCCCGACTGAGGTGGTGAGACGGTGGGGCTCGAGATGTGGATGGGGCTGGGGAGATGGGGATCGGTCACACGACACCGACGTCAACCACGCTATAGGAGGAGGAGGAGGAGGAGGAGGAGGAGGAGAGGAGGAGGAGGAGGAGGAGGAGGAGGAGGAGAGGAGGAGGAGGAGGAGGAGGAGAAGAGGAGGAGGACGAGGAGGAGAAGAGGAGGTGGAGGTCTGGGCCGCGACGGCGGGGCGCGCACGGCCGTGGGGACGCGACGTCGCGAAACCCTCGTCGCACTCGGCGAGCTCCCCCCCCCCCGGCTCTCGGGCCCCGCGGGGGCCCTCGCCGATCGGTGCAGGCTCGGAAGTGCCGCAGAGAGACTCGGCGGCGGGCCACAGGGGGGGATCGTGGGGGGGTCGAGGAGGAGGAGGAGGAGGAGGAGGAGGAGGAGGAGGAGGAGGAGGAGGAGGAGGAGGAGGAGGAGGAGGGGGAGGAGGGGGGGGGGGACAGGGCCTTCTCAGAAGGCGGCGGGGCTTCTCAGAGGCCCCCGCGCCTTCGCCGCAGGAGTCGCCCCAGCCGTCTCCGAAGGCGCAGGCGCCCCCTCAGCAGAACGGGGGGCCTCTGGGCAGCCGCGCCGCCTGCTGAGGAGGCCCGCGCTCTCTCTCGCCTCACCCTTGGGCTCGACGCCGAAGCATGGGGACCGGGACTCTGGTCGCACGATGCTGCGATGGGCTCGCGACGTCGGACGTCGTCGGGCGGTGCGCAGGCGGTACTCCTCTTTTTTCCGCGAGGCGAGCTCAGGGGGGCCCCGCGAGCGGCCTCTGCGCGGACTCCTCGATGACCTGAGAGGTGGCACGTCAGGAAGGAGGGCTGGCCCAGGGGGGGGGAAGCAGCGAGCTGGGACCGGCGATCCGTCGCCGGCAGCTCGGCGAGAGGCCCCGCGATACAGTCGGGCAGCTGCAGTAAGGAACGCTGAACGAGGAACGAGGCCCCCGGTTTGGCCCCGAGAGCGCCTGCGCACACGAGGGGTGCTTGAGGAAGAGCCATGGAAGGGCTGCGCACACGAGGGGGGCTTGAGGAAGAGCCATGGAAGGGTCTACAAAGAACCTCGAGCCCCTCCCGGACCCAAACTGTTCCTTAGTCCAGCGACTTGACTGTAGCGGGTCCGCACGTGCTTGCCGGGTCTGGCGCAAGGGGGGGATATAGCAAAGGGGGGGGTTGAGAACCAGCTCACGTAGCTGACTTTCCTGGCGCCTCCCAGCGCCGGAGGCGGCTATGTATCGAGGAATGGGCCCCTCCGGGGGGCCGAAACCAGATGCATGCAGCAAATTTCGTACCCCCCCCTTAAAGGGGGGGGGGTACGAAATTTGCTGCATGCAAAGTGGGACGAAAGGGGGGGGACCAAAGGGGGGGGACGAAAGGGGGAGGACTGGGAAATTCCCAATCCCCCCCCCCTTTCGTCCGGCCCGACTGTGGCAGGTCCGCACGCGCCTGGGCGAGGTGGGCGATTGGGCCCCCGTGAGGCCTGCCGGTGGCTAGGGAGCCCACACAGGACGTACGCGCCCATGACTATGTACATGAACACGGCCCCTCGATTCGCGAGACTGGCCGCGTTACACGAACATTTGTGCAATGCGTGCTCTCGAAACCAGCGTGGATTCATGTACATGTACGGCAGGTTCGTGTCGTGCCGACCCCAGCGTCGGTTTTTGACACCGCAGGAATCGTTCAACCTTGAACGATCGGCCGCTGCCGCAGCGTCCAAATCGTTCCACATCGATCGATTCTGGGTCGCCGGCGGCGTTCAACCTTGAACGCCCGCGCTGGGGTCGCCGCTGGTCGACACGACGCAAACCTACCGTACATGTACGTCCTCCTTGCGCTCCTGAACGGTGCTCTGCCTGCCGCGGCTCCGGCCTCCCGCGGCCCGCTCGGGACGAGCCGGGCGCCCCCCCCCCCGGGCGTCGACGCCTCGCCCGGGGGCCGGGCGCAGGCCTGCCCGGGGTCTGTTAGATCTTATGTTCAGAACGTGTTAGTTGCATAGCAGCATAAGATCGTATAATGAAACGAGTGCTTTTTCATCCAATCGCATGCGATACGCTCCCGGCATGTGCCGGAGGGCCGCCCGAGAGGCCCGGGCTCCGCGGGGAGCGCCCGGAGGCACCCGAGAATCTCTAAGGCAGCAAGCTCGTGGGCCCCAGGGGGGTCCGCACGTCTGCGGCGGTCGGCCCACTAGCTCCACCCCGCGCCGGCATTCCTCCAGCTCATCGATAACGAAGAGCTCTACGAGGTAATAAGTTGTCAAATCTTGCGCAAAGATCTAAAAAAACACACCCAAGTCATCACATTGTCTCTTCAGGTCGGGTCTGCCAACTAGCTCCACCCTGCGCCCTGGCAGTCCAGGCGAGGCAGCTTGAGGGCCGGTTTGGGGCGAAATTCCGCGGCGGCCGGGCGGCTTGGACGAGCGCGTTCCACGACTCGCAAAGGTAACTACTCGCAGATGGCCTGGATCCCCCGCGGGGTATCTGCGACAACTTACAACAGCACGGGCATAGGTTTTTCCGGGCGTCTGCGAGCAGGCACTCTGCGAGTAGTGGGACGCGCTCGGTGAAGGCTGGCCGAGGTGCGGGGCCAGGAGGATGGCGGAGGAGCCGGGCCGGGAGGATGGCCGAGGTGCGGGGCCGGATGGTCGAGCTGGGAACTGGCCAGAAGGTGCGCGACCGTCCCAGGCCCCCCCGTGCTCACAACCTCGAGCCTCGAGCCTGCCGACCCCGCCTGACGTTGCCCCCTGGCGGCCTGGTCCAGGCGCTGGAAGTGCCTGTCCGTCTCCTCGGGCGGCATCGCGCCGCGCAGCACGAACTGCAGCCGCTGGTAGACGCGCCGCCCCGCGACGAGCGAGGCGGCCGACGGTCTGTGCCGAGGGTCCTGCTGCAGCATGCTCCGCAGCTCCTGTATAAGGAGGGGGCAAGCCAGCAGAACCACGCAGACCTCCAACTCCCACGCATCGATCGGGTCGGGCGAAAGGGGGGGATAGCAAAGGGGGGGTTTGAGAATCAGCGCACGTAGCTGATTTTCCCGGCGCCTCCCGGCGCCGGAGCCGGCTATGTATCGAGGAATGGGCTCCTCGGTGAGGCCGAAACCAGCTGCATGCAGCAAATTTCGTAACCCCCCCTTTCCCAATCCCCCCCTTTCGCTCGACCCGAATCGAACGAAGAAGTGCCGAGTTGTCCGCGAGGGTCGGCCTCCTGGAGCCCTCGCCGGGGCCCCAGGACCGTCGAAGAGCGGCTCGAGATGAGCAGCCGGCCCCCGGGGCCAGGGCCGGGGCTTCTGGGGACCGCGCGCTGGAAAAGGAAGGGTCCTCGGATCACTGGGCCCCCCCACCGACGTTCCGCCTCGAGCCATCCCCGACCGAGAGCGCGAACCGGGACCCCCGGGAAGCACCCGGCCCCCGGGGGCCTGGCCGCGGCACGCGGTCGTCCTTCGTCGATCGACGCGAGGCGGGATGCCGCGGGGCGCGCCGGGCCGGGGCCCCCGGGGCCTGGTGGCCGCGGTGAGTGCGCAGGGCGTGCGAGGCGGGTCGGGGGCCTTGCCAACCTGTCGAGCGGAGAAGCCGGGGGGGGGAGGTAGGGGACGGGGGGGGGTAGGGGACGGGGGGGGGGTAGGGGACGGGGGGGGGTAGGGGGGGGGGTAGGGGGGGGGGGGGTGGGGGGGCTGCGCGACGCGCGAAGTGCGAAGAACTGAACTTCGCGCTCCCGCGACGCCCCCCAGGATGAGGAGGAGTCTGAGCCGGAGCGCGAAGCGCGAATCATTTCGCGCCCTCGAAGGCGCCCCTGGGAAACATCGCCATCAGAGCACGGGTCAAGGACAGCCGCCCCTTCGCCGAAAGTCCACAGTGCCCCGCAGAGAACCCTTGGACGGAGCGCATCCCAGGGCAGAGGGCCCAGCTACAACATACAAAGAACACCAGGGAACCCCTCCAGAATGAAGGGGCACAAGGACGCGGGCTCCAGCGCCGATCCGAGAAACCCGCGCGGCCCTCCGAAAGCGTAGAAGTATAAGAGTGCCTTTCTGAATCTCCCGAGGTCAGAACCCTCCAGAGAGCAGCTCTTTCACGGAGCACGTCGCCCACGTCTTTATTCCCTGTGGCGCACGCATCACGGCAACTACAGTTGGGCTGCTGAAGAGTAAGGAATGACACATGAGAAACGAAGCTCCTTGTTGGTACCAGAGGTGCCCGGGTGCACGAGGAGGGCTAGAGGAACAACCACGGCACGACGCAAGGCACAGCGAGCCCCTTCCGAGCCCAAAGCGGTCCTTATTTCAGCGTCCTGGCTGTACAGACACATCGAACACAGGAAACGGAGGCAACAGGCAGCGCAAGGGGAGGCAACAGGCAGCGCCAGAGAGCGAACCCCGGGCCTCGACCCTCGGACCGCTGAGCCCACTCACCCCTTCCGTATTGCCCCTGATCGGCTCTTGTTTGGTCGGCCGAAGAGGGGGATCAATTCACAAAGGGGCCCCGGGAGGCACAGAAAAATCGGCACAAACTCCGACACATTGTCAACGCGCTCCATAAGGATTCACGATGGGGATGCAAGGGCACGGGCCGAAGGGCAAGGATGCAGGGGTAACCCCGGAACTTCGTTCATCCTTACTGTGCGGGCTGACTGTAGGTCGCCACAAACTCGGATATGTCTGGATTTCCCGCCTTCCCCTCTACTCCCAGGATTCTCCGAATCTGCCCGGGGCATCGGCGTCTGGCCGTGCCTGTGCCTTCTGTAGCGAGGGGCAACGAGAACGGGGGACCTGCACAGGGGGGAACCCTCGACCTGGAATCGGCGATACATCGCCGTCGGGGATGGACAGACCCCCCTTTAGTAAAACGTGGTTTAGTGAAAACGACCTGAAGCCCAAACCTGGCGGGCGCGAGCCAGGAAAATGACGGCCACGGCGCCCTCTCGAGAACCGAAAACGAACAATTCACTAATCGACGTGTCACTGTTGGGGGTTCTGTCCACCCCCGACGCCGATGCACTGGGGATCGGCCTACGATGGCGAATCCGCACCTTCCGTGGCAGGGTCGGGCCATCAGAGCCCCGTCTGCGATCCACGGGCGACGGGGGGCCGATGCGCCCCCCCCCATGACCTGTCCTCTCTCCCGCCCTGTCGTTGCCTTCGGTCCGGCATGTCCTCCTGCAGGCGGAGGTTGTAAGGGAGCAGAGATGGCCAAACAGCACTCAAAACTCAACAAAAAGGGTCAGCCATAGCAGAATCATTCGGGGATGGACAGGCCCCCCTTTAGTAAAACGTGGTTTAGTGAAAACGACCTGAGGCCCAAACCTGGCGGGCGCAAGCCTGGAAAATGACGGCCACGGCGCCCTCTCGAGAACCGAAAACGGACAATTCACTAATCGACGTGTCACTGTTGGGGTTCTGTCCACCCCCGACGGATGTTGTAAGGGAGAAGAGATGGCCAAACAGTACTCAAAACTCAAAAAAAAAGGTCAACCATAGCAGAATCATCGTCCCCAGACCACTCTCTTCTTTTTGTTGTACACCCTGCGAAATGCTTAAGAAATCATGGGTTAAGAAATTCATAGTCTCAGAACTTGAATAAAAACCCAACATTCCCATTAAAAACTTAAGATTTACATTGAAACGTTAAGAATCATCGAGACTCTGGCCGAAAACTTAAGTTTTCTTAAGCATCGCCTGAGGTGTAGTGTTTGCGTATCCCTCCTTTTATGGGGGAGATGCCCGACTTCATCGCTGCCCCTCCTCTCCACTCCCGAGTACAAAATGCGGGGGGCAGCGATCGTCGGGGATCTTCTGACCCGGGTCAATCCAGACCCGGGTCAGCAGGAAACCAAAAACTGCAATGCAGGAAAAAAAAACTGCAACGCAGGTCTTCGCAAACCCGGGTCAGCCAATGTGCGCGGCCGCCTCGCGGCCACGAGCGGCTCCCTAACCCGGGTCAGCCAGAGGGGGTCTTCGCAGGATCCTGCAGGATCTGGTGCCCTGGCTGACCCCCGTTTGCGTCGACCCCCGTCTCGAGGCTCCCGAGATCGGCTCATGCAGCTGCTGCCTCGGGCGCCCCCCCCCCTCCGGCGCGGGGAGGCGGGCGCCCGCGCGCGCCGAGGCACGGCGCCGAGCCACGGCGGGGCGGGGGCCCAAACCCGCACGCCGCAGACCTCGCGGAGTCCACCCGCGTCGGTAAGGGTGCGCGGTGAGGGTGCAGGGGCCTCGGAAGGCCATGCCGACGCGATGCCAGCGGGGCGCGGCCCGCGGAGCTGGCCGGGGATGGGCCGAGGAGGCCAGGGATGCAAAGGGTACCCTCGGGAAGATCGCCTCGCCTCGACTGTCGGGTACCCTCGGGATGCGAGGGCACCCTCGGGAAGATGCAAAGGGAGCCCTCGGGAAGATGCAAAAGATACCTTGCTGCGCGGGTCGACTGTGCCCCGGATCCTTTGGGTTTCGAGCTGAGTTCGGAGGGCGGGCCAAACACGTCAAGTTGGGATAGGTGGTCTTTCTGTTTGCCGCAGAGGTGTCAAACGGAGCCACCAATGTTCAGGGGCAGCACTAGCATCTGGTTGACGCAAGCGGGGGCCAGCTGAAGGAAGGAGGAGAAGGAAGATGAGGAGGAGGAGGACGGAAAGGGGACACGGTGGAAGAACAGGAGCAGGAGGAGGAGGAGGAGGAAAGGGAACAAACAGCGGCATAGGCACGTTCGCCAGCGCGGACCCCAAGCAGGAAGTCGTTGCCCCGCGGATCTACAAGCTGCGTGGTGCCATGCGGTGCAATATATACCGTAGCACCGCGCAGATGCGGATAAGAGTGAGGGTGCGGTGGATGGTACACAATGGATCTGGTGCAAAAGAGTTGTGCTTGCAATAGAATCGGAACGTGGAACATATTCCAAGGCGCAAATGTATTGCTGGGCTTCTGCGTGCAATGCATTAGTTGAAATACAATGCAGATTCAATATCTAGCGCAATACATGTGCAACACCATTGCTCAAAATCGAATGTACCATCCCTTTCTGGCTGGACCCACTTTTGCGCCAACCGAGTAAAAACCGTGAACCTTAGCCATGCCGCGACTTCATTGTGTCACTAAGGTTAGGGATTGCATTCTGCTGAATGACCTCTCTGCCCTCCTTCGTCTGCCCTGGTCCCCGAGTTCCCCTGGGCCTGGAGCTCTGGCGAATGGGAGCCCTTACGATGCTCACTCAAAAGAGTCTCCAAGATACTCCTCGATGGGACGAGAACAAAATCAGGAGAGACAGAAGTACCACTACCACCAGCTCGAGAGGATGGGACAGCCACCCACCTTAGCTGTTGGTGGTGGTGGTACTCTTGTCTCTGGTGACAAACGCACACGTCCGGGCGATGCCAGGGCATTCTGGGCTTCCCCGACCCTTTTGGACGCCCGACGTGGGTGCGGAACAACGGGCGCGATGCCCAGCAGCAGACGAGGTCCGAAGCTGGCAGCGGCCGCTTCTTGGATGCGGGCGGCCTGCCGCCTCGAGGTGGACCACGCCCCCGGCGGCACGGACAGCGGGCCCTGCCAGAAATGAGCAGGACCTGCTGCAGGTCTGAGGTCGGCCATATCCCCCCACAGGCGGATCTTGGGCGGAAAAATAGAAATACCCCAAACTACCCCAGAATGGTCAGGCAGTGTGCACTAAATCGTGCCCAGACTGTTTCTGAAGTTTCCTCCTGTAGAGAGGGACACGCCCGGCTTGATGCAAGCCTTCGTAATTACCCATCCCTCCCGTGCCCACTTCGATCATACCGAGTCCTGGCCCATCTCCGCGCACAGCACGTCGGTCGCCGGCGCCCCCCCCGGGCACTCCCCGGGCGAGCACCGGGCGCAGGCGGCCAGGGCGTCCTGCAGGCGCGGCTCGAGCCCGGCCACCTGGAAGACGGCCTCGTGGTCGACGATGCTGACGTCGAGCGGCGGCTCCAGCAGGGCCACCTGGCAGCGCCCAGACCGGTACGATCGGTAGCGGAGGAGCAAGTGACTCGACGCCGAGTGAGGCGCGCGTGCTCCTGGCACGTCTTGCTGAGGGACGCGGCCTGTGAACGCCTGGGCGCGAGAGCGAGTCCGCGTAGACGGCTGGGCGAGAGAGACAGCGACGATAGAGACGGCGTCAGTGAGGAATGCAAGACGAAACTAAGTATGACAGGTTCGCGTCGTGCCGACTTCGGCGTTGGCTTCTAACACCGCGGGGATCCTTCAATTTTGAACGATCGGCCGTTTCCCAAACGTCTGATCTTTCGACCTCGACGGACTCCGCGTCGCCGGTGGCGTTCAGGGTCAAACGCTGGCGGCGGGGTCACCGCCGGTTGACACGATGCGAACCTATCGAAACGTGAGCTTTCGGAGCTCCGCGCGGAGTTACTGGATCGCCGCTGACGCCCTGGCGGCGCCTCCAGCAACGCCCGCGGCGCGCTCCGCGTGCCAAGGATCGGGCTGACTCAAAAGGGGGTCCAGCGACAAGGGGGTGGTGCAGTAGATTTGGTGCAGTAGGTCTGTGGCGTGCATTACACTCTGGGGCGCATATGTGTGTTTTTGGATTCTCGCGGGCAATACATCATCTGCAATACAATGCAATACAGTTCTCCGGCGCAATACAGTTGCAATTAAATTGCCCCCAATAGATTGCACCACCCCCTTGCAACTGGACCCCCTTGCGGATCCAAGAAATCCGCGCGGACCTCCAAAAACCTGTTTGGGCACTTCTTCTTCTTATTCTTCTTCTTCTTCTTCTTCTTCTTCTTCTCGCAGAACCTGTCTCTCCGACGACGACAGGTCACCTCACTAGAGGCCTCCCAACAGTGGGCCCGAGTAGACGGGGTCGGAGGATCGCGCCGAATCGCCGATGCAACGGCGACGTCGGAAGTGCATCGGCGACTTCGGCGTGGAGAACATTGGGCTCCGCATCGAGCCGCATCGCCGATGCATCGCCGATGCGGCGCGGTCCTCCGACCCCATCTACTCGGACGCCATCTGCGAGTGCTAGAACCTCACAGGTCAGAGATCGACACGATCAAAATTGTTGCGGAAAGACTGGGGACAAAGACTGACAGCAGTTCCCCCGTCCATTCTGAACAGGGCTCGCTGAACAGGACTCCATCTTGAAACAAACAGTCGCCCTACAAGCAACGGCCGCTGCTGGTTTTGGACAACCCTTGCTATTGGGCGTCGTGACAAACAATGGCATCAACATAACAACTCGGAGGTCCGCGCGGATTTCTCATCGGCGCTGACCCCCTTCTATGGCGCGCGGAACGCGCCAGGGGCGGCGCCAGAGGCGCCGCCAGGGGGTCCCAGCGCCGATCCGAGGAATCTGCGCGGACTACCGAACTTCGATGTTTGCATCACTGCTGGCCTCATTTCGGGCGCGCCAGCCAGTCGCATGGCTGCCTTTCAAACCTGGCGGCAGTTCCTCGAGCCCAGCCCTCGGGGGTTCATGGTCGGGCCCCAGAGGGCAATCTAAGAAACCCCCTCCTCCTCCTCCTCCTCCTCCTCCTACTCCTCCTCCTCCTCCTCCTCCTCCTCCTCCTCCTCGCTGCGCAACGCCTCCCAGGCCGGGGCCTCCTCGGGGCCGCGGATCGACCCATGCATCATGCCGGCGGCTGCCGGCGGAGGCCGCGGCCGGCCTGCCCGCGTGCCTGCCCCCCCCCCCCCCCCCGCCTCCCTTACCCCAGAGTTCGTAATGAATGAAGGGGCCCCAGGACACACAAATAAATACACACAAATAAAAATATTCCCCATATTTTCCCATATTTTTTGGATTTTCGTCTTCCCCCCCACTTCCCATATTTTCCTATATATTTTTGGAAATCGACGATTAATTGTGTCTGTGTGTTTCTTTCCCTCCTGAATGAAGGGAGGGGGGGTCTCATTTCGGGGGGGGGTCTCTTCCAGGCTATCTTGGAGGGCCTGGGGGGGCTGGGGGCGATGTCTTGGAGGGTTCTCCCGCGGGGGAGGTCTGAAATGGCTTGTCTTGGAGGGTCCGGACCCCCTCCCTTCTATTGCGAAATCTGGAGTACCATCCCAGCCTCAGCCTCTGCCTTCTGCCCCCGACCCCTTCCCTGCGTCTCGCGTCGGCCCCGCCCGAGGCCGCCTCGCAGAAGGTCGCGGCCACCGCCCACATGTCCGAGGCGGCGTAGTGCAACCCTGCCAGGAACACCTCTTGGCATGGAGGGAACGGCTCTGGGAATCAAGGCAGCCGTGTGGAAGACACGGCGGGCAGGTCCGCCCCCCCGACGGCCTCCCCGAGGCTCCAAAATGTCCAGAAGTGCCTTCGACAAACGTAAGCCGCGACATCCAAGGACCCCACCTCCACCATCCCTCGGTTCTCCCGACTCGCTGGGAGGCGGGGCCAGGATTCGGGTTTCGCCACGTGTCCCACGAATTCCGAACCTAGAAGAAGGACTAACGGCGTAAACATGAACTTTTGGCACTCCGCGCGGACTTCTTGGATCCGAGCTGGACCCCCCTCCCTGGCGCGTGGAACGCGCCGGGGGCGGCGCCGGAAGCGCCGCCAAGGGGGCCCAGCGCGGATCTAAGACATCCGCGCGGAGCGGCAACATATTATGTGTATGGTGTTTTTTGGGGGGTCCCGAAACGGTGCGGTGACAGACCGTGCGGTGACCTCGAAATCCCCCAAGACCTCACCGCACGGTCCGTCACCGCACGGTTTTGGGACCCAGGAGGCCCCTATCGCCCGAGACATCCTCGGAGAGGGACCCGAGTCCAAAAACCGTGCGGTGACCCCGGATCCCCACCGACTCACCGCACGGTGTGGTTACCACACCGTTCGGGGGCCCCCGAGTTTCTCCTCTTCGAGAGCCCTGTCCCCGCCGCTCATTGAGCTGCCTGAGATCGCTTATCAGGGCTGGGGGGCCACATGCGAACCCTACCCCTACCCCTCACGATTTCTGAGGGGGGGGGGATCACTCCGCTCGGGAGCTCCCGCACGAAGTGAACCCCGCCCTCCCCCTCAGACATCGTGGGGGACAGGGGTAGGGCTCGCATGTGGCCCCCTAAGGGCGGGCAGGGCCCGGCGCTCGCCGCCGAAAGCAGCCACGGCAAGGCGCCACGACGAAGGGCGGCCAATATCTTGAGCGACCACGCGGCTCTCTGCAGGAGCGCTGGCCGTGTGCCGCACTGCGGGCGCCTGGGCCCCTGTGGGCGAGGCGCACCACCCCGACTGCGCCGCGCTGGGACCGCCGCCGCGTCGGCACGGCGGCCCCAGCGCGGCCTGCCCCCGGGGTGGCGGCTATGAAGGGGGCCGTGGGGCACGCAAGTAAATAGACAGGGATAACAAGATGCCCCATATGTTTCCATAGTTTCGGGGTTTCTGCCTGCCTCCCCACTTCCCATGTTTTCGCACATGTTTCTGGGAGTCGACGATTAATTCTGTCTGTGTTTTTGTCCCCTCCTGAGGCTAGTCGTCCTAAAACGTTATTGGAGGTCCCGGGGCTCGGGGAGGGCCCGCCCTCGGCGTCAACTTCCACCATTTCCTCCTCCTCCTCCTCCTCCTCCCGCTTCTCCTCCTCCTCTCCCCCTCCTCCTCCTCCTCCTCCTCCTCCTCCTCCTCCTCCTCCTCCTCCTGCTCCCCCTCCTCCTCCCCCTCCTCCTCCTCTTCCTCCTCCTCCCCCTCCTCCCCCTCCTCCTCCCCTGGGGCCCTGGGAGGCCCCGAGAAAGGGGAGGAGTCTCAGGACCCCTTCCCCGCGGGACCCCCATGTGTGCTTCCCGGCGCGCGGGCCTCTGGCGGCGTGATCTTGGGCGTGGTCATGGAGACCTTCACGCAGGCCTCCGGGGAGGCGTCCGGGAGCAGCTCGGCGCTGCCCAGGTCGCCGAGGCACAGGGTGTGCCCCGAGGACTGCAGCAGCAGGTTCTCGGCCTTGACAGGAGAGAATCGACAAGTCGGATCGGCGGTCGAAATGGATCGGATCGGCGGAAATCGGCAGCCGAGTCGGAACACGTCGAATCGGCGGAAATCGGCAGGCTAGTAGGCCTCCAATGAAAAATCGGAACCCATATCGGAATCCCAAGTCGAATCGAGTCGGAATCGGAATCCATCGAAATCGAATCGAATCGGATCGGAGGAATCGGAGCGAGCCCTGCCTTGACGTCCCGGTGCACCACGCCGCACCAGTGCAGGTAGCTGACGGCGTGGAGCGTCTGCGCGTACCAGTCCGCGATGCGCTCCAGCGCGATGGGCCGGCGCAGTGCCGCGGCGGCCTCCACCTGCTTCGCCAGCGGTCCGCCGCCGAAGGCGGGCAGCAGCATGTACAGCGCCTTGGCGCCCTCGCCCCACCACGCGTCCACGATGTGGAGCACCGTGGGCCAGCTGAGCTCCCGGAGCACCTCCACCTCCTCCAGGGGAAGGCAAGCGAGACGGCAGGAGCGCAGACCTCCGCGAAGCTCCGCGCGGGGCCCCGCCCTTCGTCCCTGGCGCGCGGAGCGCGCCAGGGGCGGCGCCAGAGGCGCCGCCAGCGCAGGCCCAAGAAATCCGCGCGGAACTCCGATGGTCGATGCTCATGCAACGTGGGCGTTTTTCTGATTCGGCGTTTCGACCTTGGGCGGAAGGGGGGGGGGGGATCGGGCTCCAGACCTCTGTTTAACCCGAGGAAGCCTTTAAGAACCCCCCCGGGGTTATCGTTAGCACCGCACCAGGGTATAATAGTTCCAAGGGGCCGTTTTCGCAGAGCGATATCTTTAGCACCTCGCACGAATCAAAAAATACATTCCGTGGCGCAGGGGATAGCAGCCTTCGCAGCGCTCAGCAGCGCTCAGCAGGGGCTAGCAAGGCTTGGCATGGGCTTAGCAGGGCGCAGCAGGGTCAGCAGGGGGCGAGCCTTGCTTATCTTTGCTTAGCAGGGCTTAGCGGGAGCTAGCAGAGCTCAGCAAGGCTTAGCTTGGCCCCGAGTGCTCTCTGCGGGCTCCTCCGGTGCCGAGGTAACGCTTCCAGGGTGCCGGATGCGTTGTACTTTCTCCGGATGAGGGGTGGGAGGTGGGGTGGGGGGGGGGTCAGTGCTTCCTGGGGTTAATGCGACTGCTTGCAACAGTGCGTTCTATTAGGGAGGCTCCTCCTGCTTGAAACAGGCGCCAACAGCAGCCAAGACCTACTCCACGGGGGAGGGAGGGGAGGGGGGAGTGCGAGGGCCCGCGCCGATCGGCAAAACAATGAATAAAAACCGATGGCAACGTTTTCTCCTTGGACTCCTTCCACACCATGTCCAGGTCGACCTGGCTGGACTTCCGCCGCACCAGCCGCGACACATTGATCTCCTTCAGGGCGAACACCTCGCCGTCCCGCAGGCGCCGGGTGTCGTAGACCTGGGACGTGCCCCCCGCGCCGAGCTGCCGCACCTGGAGGAGGATGAGGACGGAGGGAATGAGAATGAAGAGGAGGAGGAGAAGGACGGAACGAGGAGGAGGAGGACGGAAAGAGGACAAGGTGGAGGAACAGGAATAGGAGGAGGAGGAGGAGGAGGAGGAGGAGGAGGAGGAGGAAAGGGAACAAAAAGCGGCATAGACACGTTCGTCAGCGCGGACCCCAAACAAGAAGTCGTTGCCCCGCGGATCTGCAAGCTGCGTGGTGCCACGGTGCAATACATATATGTGTATATATGTACAAGACTGCAGTGGCGGTTCGCGCCATGCACTTTGGTCCTTGAAGTGTGGCATGCAGGCGGAATAGCAGGGAGGCCAAGCCGACAAATTAGCGATAACTCCTTGTTGCCTTTTCCGGCATCGTCGCTATAGTAATGTTATTCCCAAATGCTTCGTGGGGTTCTTGTTTTCTTCCCACCCGCGCCGCACCCGCGTCTCACCCACACCCGCCCTCCTCCCCTCCTCCTCCTCCTCCTCCCCCTCCTCTTCACGCACACAGCACAGCGCAACGCAGCGCCGCGCAGCGCAGCACAGCACAGCACAGCACAGCACCGCACAGCACATCACAGCGCAGCGCACACAGCACAGCACAGCACAGCACAGCACAGCACAGACACAGACACAGACACAGACACAGACACAGACACAGACACAGACACAGACACAGACACAGACACAGACACAGACACAGACACAGACACAGACACAGACACAGACACAGACACAGACACAGACACAGACACAGACACAGACACACACACACACACACACACGGCTTGGCACGTGCGGCACATTCTCGACGCCATAGGGGTCGTCCACGGCACAGCTGGCGTGGCAGTTTTGCATAGCACACCTGCACAGCACAGCACAGCATAACACAGTACAACACACCGCAACACAGCACGGCACGGCACAGCACAGCACATCGCAGCACAACTCAGCACAGCATAGCACACCAGGCAGGTGCGCAGGGCACGGCACGGCAGAGCGTGGCAGGGGTGGCACCTTCTCGACACCACAGGGGGTGCGCATGGGGTGGTCCCTGAGCTCGGCCGCTATGCACGACGGCTGTCCAAGCACAGCAGGCGTGGCACTTTCTCGACACCACATGGGGTGCGCAGGGGGTGGTCCCTGAGCTCGGCCGCTATGCACGACGGTCGTCCAAACACAGCAGGCGTGGCACTTTCTCGACACCATGGGGGTGCGCAGGGGGTGGTTTTTGAGCGCGGCCGCTATGCACGACGGTCGTCCAGGCACAGCAGGCGTGGAACTTTCTCGACACCAGAGGGGGTGCGCAAGGGGTGGTCCCTGAGCTCGACCGCTATGCACGACGGTCGCCGAGGCACAGCAAGCGTGGCACTTTCTCGACACCATAGGGGGTGCGCAGGGGGTGGTCTCTCGCTGCGGTCTCTATACGCGCCGGTCGTCCAGGCATAGCAGGCGTGGCACTTTCTCGACACCATAAGGGGTGCGCAGGGGGTGGTCTCTCGCTGCGGTCTCTATACGCGCCGGTCGTCCAGGCATAGCAGGCGTGGCACTTTTTCGACACCATAGGGGGTGCGCAGGGGGGTGGGTCCCTGGAGCTCGCCCTAATGGACGACGGTCCCGCCCAACACAGCAGGCGTGGCACACCCAGCAGGCGTGGCACTTTTCGACACCAGAGAGGCGGGAGGGTGGCAAGGGGGTGGTCCCTTGGCTCGGTCGTTATGCACGACGGTCGCGGTCCAGCACAGCAAGCGTATGGCAATTTCCCGACATCAGAGGGGGGGGGAATGTGCGCAGCCTTCTTCTACTGAGGCTCGGCCCGCCGCTCGCGGCCGCTATGCACGACGGTCGTCCAGGCATAGAAGGCGTGGCACTTTCTCGACACCACAGGGGGTGCGCAGGGGGTGGTCCCTGAGCGCGGCCGCTATGCACGACGGTCGTCCAAACACAGCAGGCGTGGCATTTTCTCGACACCACAAGGGGTGCGCAGGGGGTGGTCCCTGAGCCCGGCCGCTATGCACGACGGTAGTCCAGGCATAGAAGGCGTGGCACTTTCTCGACACCACAAGGGGTGCGCAGGGGGTGGTCCCTGAGCGCGGCCGCTATGCACGACGGTCGTCCAGACACAGCAGGCGCGGCACTTTCTCGACACCACAGGGGGTTCGCAGGGGGGGGTGGGGGGGTTTGAGCGCGGCTGCTATGCACGACGGTCGCCCAGGCACAGCAGGCGTGGCATTTTCTCGACACCATAAGGGGTGTGCAGGGGGTGGTCCCTGAGCTCGCCGCTATGCACGACGGTCGTCCAGGCACAGCAGGCGTGGCACTTTCTCGACACCATAGGGGGTGCGCAGGGGGTGGTCCCTGAGCTCGCCGCTGTGCACGACGGTCGTCCAAAGACAGGAGGCGTGGCACTTTCTCGACACCACACGGGGTGCGCAGGGGGTGGTCACTGAGCTCGGTCGATATGCACGGCGGTCGTCCAGGCACAACAGGCGTGGCACTTTCCCGACACCAGAGGGGGTTCGCAGGGGGTGGTCCCTGAGCTCGGCCGCTGTGCGCGACGGTCGTCCAAGCATAGCATGCGTGGCACTTTCTCGACACCATAGGGGGTGCGCAGGGGGTGGTCCCTGAGCGCGGCCGCTATGCACGACGGTCGTCCAGGCACGGCAGGCGTGGCATTTTCTCGACACCACAGGGGGTGCGCAAGGGGTGGTCCCTGAGCGCGGCCGCTATGCGCGACGGTCGTCCAGGCACAACAGGCGTGGCACTTTCCCGACACCAGAGGGGGTTCGCAGGGGGTGGTCCCTGAGCTCGGCCGCTATGCACGACGGTCGTCCAGGCCCAGCAGGCGTGGAACTTTCTCGACACCATGAGGGGGTGCGCACGGGGTGGTCCCTGAGCGCGGCCGCTATGCACGACGGTCGTCCAGGCACAGCAGGCGTGGCACTTTCTCGACACCATAGGGGGTGCGCAGCTGTAGCATCAGAATCGTCATCATCATCAAGAATTGTAGCCACCCTGGCTCATGCGGGCTCAGACTGCTGGATATGTGAATGCGGACGGCCGCCGGTGACTCTCCGCCAAAGGTACGGTCCCCGTCATGGCGCCCAAATGCGCAATGTCTGCTTTGCCACCGCCTTGCGAGCAGCTCAAGAAATCAATGCAAGATATGGGCGCTGAGGTGAGCCTGGATGGTTTGCGAATATATGTTTTCCGGCATGGGAACGCCTTGGTACGCGGCGCATTTCATGCTTACCACCGACAGCTGGCAAACTGGTGGCCTGACACGCTCCTCACCAGGTACAACGAGTTGCCGCGAACAAAAGGCGCCGACGATGCCAGGAGGCAGTGCTTGACTAAAAACTTGCTGAACCCTTCGTCCGGCGGGTTCCCAGCTGATCAGCCGGGGGGGTGTGCGGAGGATGGCGATGGCTCGCCGTTGGCGAAAGTTCGGCGGGTCGGCGACGCCGGCAACGGGGGCGTTGCCACGCCCGCGCAGGACACGCCTATCAACTCCACGCCCATGCAGCCTTTCACTCCTCAGCGGTCCCCAGCACTTCTGCTTGCTACCTGTGTTCGTTCCACAGGCACCCCTCGCATTCAGCGGTCCCCTGAGCCGACTCAGACGGACCGCCGTTGGGCAGAAGTACCTTGGTCGCAAAGCCTGCGAGAATCAGCTCAGCTTGAGAAACTGATGACGAAAACGGATGCGAAAACAGTGAAATGGTACACGGCGTTCGCAGCAAAGCGAGCATCTGATCCGGAGTACTTGCCGTCGAGGAGGGGCGACGATGCCGACTTGTGGAAGGCGCTTAACAGATACTCTACCAACGATGCGCCCTACATAACGGATGTTCCCACTCTTCGTCTGTTCGCATTGCAGTCTGACATGCTCGGCGTAGCTGGCGCCAAGTTCTACGGGGAGGTCAGCGATGTCGCCCCTGGCGTTGGACCTTTCGAGCCGCCGCAGAGCATCATGGCATCGACTCTCTGCGTGACGTGGAAGGCCCAGCGCGCCCCTCGCGGCAGGCTGCCCTGGCAGAGCGGCTGGAGGCGGTGAAGCTTCTCTACACGGCTGACCAAGAGGACCCGCGCCCCGACCCGGTCAGGGCCAAGCGCATTACGCAGGTGCTCGCTGCTTGGGCGGACTTCAGACGCATGAGCCTCGCCCACGCGGATTCGTTCTCGTTCGCAAAACAGAGAATATTCGATTTCTTTGCTGGCGTCACAGACGACCTGTCGAACCTCTGCCTGACGTCCGTGTGCATGCCCAACTTCGGGAATACGTGCTACCTCAATTCCCTGCCGCGCCGCACCCACGACACTCACGTAGTAGTAGTAGTTGTAGTAGTAGTAGTAGTAGTAGTAGTAGTAGTAGTAGTAGTAGTAGTAGTAGTAGTAGTAGTAGTAGTAGTATTAGTAGTAGTAGTAGTAGTAGTAGTAGTAGTAGTAGTAGTAGTAGTAGTAGTAGTAGTAGTGGTAGTAGTAGTGGTAGTAGTAGTGGTAGTAGTAGTAGTAGTAGTAGTAGTAGTAGTAGTAGTTTTGGTAATATGATTAGTGCCGATGGCGCACGCAGGAGATGAAATAGATATGTGGGGTCCCTCGGTAGCGTAATTCGTCATCCTTCCTCAATGCTTCTTTTTCCTCATGTTCGCCATACCCTGCGCATTCTCCCCTATCCTCCCCTCCTCAGCTCTTTTTTGCGGAGACTCCTCCTTGGAG
>CAUYUJ010020071.1:440000-555082 GCA_963575745.1 Prorocentrum cordatum | reverse complement strand
CCAGCGCCCCAGCGGGGGCCCCGCCCACTGCCCCCTCCGCCACGAACGCTGCATCCCGCGTCGCACCTCCCCCCCGCCCCCCCTCCGCGTCCCCAGCGCCAGAGTGGGACCCCCGCGCCGTGGTTCTCTGCCCCGAGCCCCCCCGCGTCCCCAGCGCCCCAGCGGGGGCCCCGCCCACTGCCCCTTCCGCCACTAACGCTTCATCCCGCGTCGCGCCGCACACCACCTCCCCCACCCCCTTCCCCGCGTACCCAGCGCCCCAGTGGGGACTCCGCCCCGTGCCCCCTCCGCCCCGACAATTTTATTCCGCGTCGCGACGCACGCCACCTCCCCCCCTTCCCTCCTTTTTCCCCAACGCCCCAGTTGGACCCCCGCCCCGTGGCCTTCTGCCCCAAGCCCCGCCCAGTGCCCCCTCCGCCCCGACAGTTTATTCCGCGTCGCGGCACACACCACCACCCCTCCTCTCCGCGCCCCCAGCGCCCCAGTGGGACCTCCGCCCCGTGCTCCCTCCGCTCCGAGCACTTTATTCCGCGTCGCGACGCACGCCGCCTCCCCCACCCTCCCCACCTGGGACTTGGGCCCCGTTGCTGGGCCCAGAGGGCGATGCCTTGCCCCCTCTTCCTCCCTCCTCCTCCACCTCCTCCTCCTCCTCCTCCTCCCCCTCCTCCTCCTCCTCCTCCTCCTCCTCCTCCTCCTCCTCCTCCTCCTCCTCCTCCTCCCCCTTCCTTTTTGTGCAAGGGCTATGGCACACGTGCCACTTGTTTTGTTGACCTTTTTGGTGCAGTTTTAAAGTATTTTTCATTTTTCGTCGGAAATCCCCGTGTAGGGGGACACGCCCGACATAAGCGTCGGCTCTCGCGCGCTTCCGAGGCCGCGCGGCGCCTCTCTCCCGGCGGGCGACGGTATAACCTCGCTCCTCGGCCCCTCCCGCGGGCCCTTGGTTCTCGCCCGCTGCTGCCTCCTCCTGAGGCTCGGGCTCGGCGCCGTTGCCTCCAGGGTCCGCCTCAGCCCGCGACGCCTCCGTCTCCTCGGGGCTGGACAGACCCCCCTTTCGTAGAACGTGGTGGCCTAAACCTGGCGGGCGCAAGCCTGGAAAATGACGGCCGCGGCGCCCTCTCGAGAACCGAAAACGGACAATTCACTAATCGACGTGTCAGGGTAGGTCTGTCCACCCCCGATCTCCTCGACCTCCCGCTGCGCCGGCGAAGGGGGCTCCGGAGTCGTCGACCCAGGGGCCGCCGGCTCGGATCTCGGGCCCAAGCCGCCAGCGGAGGCTGCGCCCGGGGGCCGTTCCGCCGCCGCGATGCCCAGGAAACCCCGCGGAGGACCCTTGCAGTCCATCAACTCCTTCGCCAAGGCTCGAAGCTCCAGCTGGACGACCTCGGCGGCCAAGCTCTCCTCCTGGGTGGCGAGGCGCAGCTGCTCTGGCGACGCCATGATCTCCGCGCCCGGCATCGCGACCCAGCAGTTGCCCCGCACGGGCCCCAGGACCACGGCCGACCTCCTCCTCCTCCTCCTCCTCCTCCTTTCCTCTCTCCTCCTCCTCCTCCTCCTCCTCCTCCTCCCCCTCCTCCTCCTCCTCCTCCCCTCCTCCTCCTCCCTCCTCCTCCCTGCTCCTGGTGCTACTCCCAGTTGCGCACTGCTCCGAATGATCACTGAGGCGCGCGAGTGGGAAAGAGGGAGGCCCTGGGCCCTGTTTGGCCGACGCGGCCTTCCCGCGGAGGAGGAGGAGGAGGAGGAGGAGGAGGAGGAGGAGGAGGAGGAGGAGGAGGAGGAGGAAGAGAGGGAGGAGGAGGAGGAGGAGGAGGAGGAGGAGGAGGCCTCGAAGGCCTTCATGAACTCCTCCCGCTGGCCGTCGTCCGTGCTCGGCTCACCGCCTCCCTCGGCAGCCCCGTGGCCAGCGAGGCAGTCGTCGTACAGGCTCGCCTCAGCAGGCGCAGGACTGTTCTCAACCGCTCTGGTGTGCAGCAATCAACAGGGAAGTGGAGAATCCACCCCCACCCCCAGTCCCGACCCCATCCCCGAACCCGCGATCCAGGGGAACGGGACTGGGGGTGGGGGTGGCTCTTCGGGGCCCAAGAATGGAGAAAACCCACCCCCACCCCCAGTCCCGACCTCTTGAATCGCCGGCTCGGGGACGGGAGTCGGGACTGGGGGTGGGGGTGGGTCTTCGCCTTCTGATCAACAACATGGCGTTCGGTGAGTTCAAGCGCTTTGGTTCCGCTCGGTTGTTCAGGGCTGCCAGCGCAATTTGCAGTGTCAACGATTTCAAACGCTCTGGTGTGCGGAACAGTGTTCAAACGCTACATGTTTACCATCCACCGACATGAGAAGCGGAACATGGAGCCCATGCGATCGACCAACATGCAACTCACTGCGCTAGCCAAGTTGAGAGGCGCCTAAGGAAAACGCCGCATGCTGTGCGTCGACATGCTTATTGCGATGGCGGACCAGGTCGCGCTCTCTCTGCGAGAACAGGCACTCGAAGACATACTTGAAGCATTCGTCAGCTGTCTCGAAATATGGCGCGCAGCACATGTCGTGCTTATCGACAACCTTGTGGGATTCGTAAGTTCATGGGGCGGCAAGCGTAGAACTGGCATGTGTGGCGACCAACTCGTGAAGACCCTGAGCGTGCCACACACACACACACACATACACGATTACTGTCGTGGCCGGCAGATGGAAACATCCACCAGCAGTAGGTTGATGAGAAGGGCCTCGAGCGCACCAGGGGGGATGGTTCGCAACAGCTACCCTGGATGGGGCAACAATCGCCCCCCCTTTGGATCCTCTTGAGGGGGGTTGGGCACGTGCTGTCAGAATGGGTGGATGGGGGGGCTTGTAGGAAGAGGAGGAAGAGGAGGAGGGGGAAGGAGGATGGAGGGGGGCGGGATTGGGCAGGCTCAGTCAGAAGGTGAACCACACCACCATGAATAAAACAAGAAGTGTTTAGATAGTGTATAACAAATCAAAAGAAATGTTGCCCCCCTCGCGCACTCAAGACAGGTGCTCGCGAGGTGGAAGTCGCAGAGAAGCGTGGCACGCAGAGAGGCCTCTGCCCCTCGTGGGCACCCCGCCCGGCACGCCGGGGCCGGACGAGCGACGTGTGCCTCCGTGGCATCCGCTCGACAGGAAGTACACCCTGCGAAATGCTGAAGAAATCATGGGTTAAGAAATTCACAGTCTCAGAAATTGACTAAAAACCCAGAATTTCTATGAACATCTTAGGATTTACATGGAAACATTAAGAATAATCGAGACTCTGGCCGAAAACTCAAGCTTTCTTAAGCATCGCCTGAGGTGTACACGCGGTTCGGAAGAAGCACCGTGGCATCCGCTCGGCAGGACGTGCACGCGGCTCGAAAGAAGCACTGTCGGGCTCCGATTGGGCAGGACACGCGATAGGACACAAGACCCTTCCGAGGGCCACAGTTTGCCAGCCTGGATCTTATCCCCATTCCTATGCTGGGCATCTCCTCATCACGATGCCAATAGTTGGGATTCCTTCATTGTTTGAGGGCGCATCCCTAAGATTGTCATCGCCTTTTGGCGTGTCAGTCTTAGGGATAGGGACAAGTTCGAGGCTGGTAAACATAGCCACAGGAATGTAGGAAGCATGGGTCGCGAGACACAGGGCACGAGGGTACCCTTGATTTGGCCCGATCGACCTGCTAATCTGGGCCGACTGTAGGCAGAAACATGAAGCAGGAAGGCGGATAAAGTAGATTGGGTTCGGGCCCGCCAGCGTAATAACCCAAACGACAAAACAAACCGACTATTGAAGTAGGGAGGCGCTTGGAATAGGTTTGGGGATCCAGGAGTACGGCAGGTTCGTGTCGTGACCACCATGGCGTTGGTTCCTGACACCGCGTGGATCGTTCAACCTTAAACGATCGGCGACTCTCGATCGCTCGAACGTTCTATATAGGCCGATTCTGGGCCACTGGCGGCGTTCAACCTTGAACGCCCGCGGCGGGGTCGCCGCCGGTCGACACGACGCGAACCTACCGTACCTACTTTCAACGACCGGTGAGTACACCGCAGATGCTCAGGGAACTTCAGCATGCTCAGTCTCAAGCCTTCGTCCCCAGGATTGCCCAGCAGATCCGCCCGCCCTGCCGACGCGCCGGCTGGGGCGACGGGGAGGCATCCGCAGGGAAGGGCGACCAGGAGCAGGAGGGAGCTGGGGGAGGGGGAGCGGCAGGGGCGAGGGAGGACCCGCGAGGGAGGAGAGCGCGGAGAAGAGGGCGAGGGGGCGGGTCGCGAGGGCGAGGCGCAGGGGCGACGACGCCGGGCACGGGGCGCACGGCGAGCGCGAACCCTCCGAGAGAGAGCGCGGCGGAGGCCCGGCCCCCTTCGGCACTCCCCTCGGACCTCTGGAGCCACCCACTCGGGGTTCGGCAGCACGAGCGCCAGGTCCCACCGGAGCGTCCTCCGCCACAGCTCCCGGCGCGCCTCGAGGTCCCCCTCCGGGGGCTCCGGCGGGAGGGCCCCGCGGTCCGGCGGGCCTGCGCAGGGGGGGGGGGAGAGGCGCACGGGGGGCCTGCGAGGGCGGCGGTGCGGGCACGCAGAGGGGCACGAAAGGAAGGGGTCCTGCAGTCGGGCTTGCTTGGAGAGGACACGCGAGAGGACACAATGACCCTGCCGAGGTCCCCGTTGCCACAGGAATGCAGGAGGCATGGGTCGCAAGGCAGAGGGCAGGAGGGCACCTTGTGATCTGGCAGGGTCGGCCTACTAATCCGGGCCGACTGTAAGGGGAACGGGTGCTGCCCAGAGATCCGCCGCCCCAAAAAAGTTGGAGCGGGCGGTTTTCGTGCCTTCAGCCTCTGGGGGCCCTCGCTGGGCCTTGGGACCGTCGAGAACGGCTCGGGATGAGACACCGAGAAACAAATCCAGACCTCCGGGGCCCGCGCATCGAACCAAATGGAGCGGCCGGCTGTCTGAGCTGAAGGGAACGAGTCCTGGATCCGGGGGTCTTCCCTGGGACCGGCTTTTCGTCCTGAGCTGGCGTTTGACTCTACAGGGGCCTGGGAAAGGCCCGGGGAGGCTGGACACAGTGAAAAGCTTCAGGGCCCTTTTCCCTCAGGACACCTATTCTTATGGCGAGCCTCGGAGGCAAAGAGCCCGAACCTGGTTGGCCACTCCAGTCGCCCGCGCAAGAATTATACCATTCCCTCAGCTGCCCCTCTCCTTGCCCAGCATCGGCGCCCACGGCGACAGACAGAAAGACAACGAACCGAACCGACAGCGCAACCGACAGCACAACCGACACCGACTGGAAGCGACAGACCGAAATCAGCCCAGAAGGACAGACCGGTTCGCAGCAACCGACCGAACCGAACCGACTGAACGCAGCCGGTTGCGATGCAGCCCAGCCGGCCGAACCGCGGACACCCATGCCCTCTCCGAATGCTGCCCAACCTCCCCTCCTCCCCACTCTCGCGCGTGCTCCTCCTCCTCCTCCTCCTCCTCCTCCTCCTCCTCCTCTTCCTCCTGATCCTCCTCCTCCTCCTCCTCCTCCTCCTCCTCCTCCTCCCTCCTCCTCCTCCTCTCTCCCTCCTCCCCCTCCTCCTCCTCCTCCCTCCTCCTCCTCCTCCCTCTCCTCCTCCTCCTGCACTCCTCTCTCCCTCTCCTCCCCTCTCCTCCTCCTCCTCCTCCTCCCTCCTCCTCCTCCCCTGCCTCCCCTCCTCCCTCCTCCTCCCTCCTCCCTCCTCCCTCCCTCCTCCTCCTCCTCCCTCCTCCCTCCTCCCTCCTCCTTCCTCCTCCTCCCTCCTCCCTCCTCCCTCCTCCCTCCTCTCCTCCTCCTCCCGCCTGCCTCCCCTCCTCCCTCCCTCCCTCCTCCCATCCTCCTCCTCCCTCTCTCCTCCCTCCTCCCTCCTCCCTCCTCCTCCCTCCTCCTCCTCCTCCTCCCTCCTCCTCCTCCTTCTCCTCCTGCTGCTCCTCCTCCTCCTCCTCATCATCATCATCATCCTCGTCGTCATCCTCATCCTCTTCCTCCTCCATGTCGCACACCGAAGCCAGTCGAAAGGGCGGGCCAGGCGTTTACCTGAGACTTCCACACCTCTTATGACCCTGATGCTTGAAAACTGACAACAGTTTCACACATGGAGGGCGGGTCGTTTTCAAAATGTGGCTCTTGCGCGAGGGCGCTCGCCTCCCAGGACCCGTGCCGCCGCCGCCAGGAGGTGCACCCCCCCCCCGCGCCGCGGGCCGCGGGCAGCTGGGGCCGTCTGGCTGCCCCACCCCCCCCGCGGGCCCCCCGCGCGCGTGGGAGCCACAAGCGGCGCCTGGAGGTGGAGGGGGATAAGGAGGAGGAGCAGGAGGAGGAGGAGCGGGAGGAGGAGGAGGACGAGGAAGAGAGGGACGAGGAGCAGAAGGAGGAGGAGGAGGAGGAGAAGGAGGAGGAAGAGGACGTGGAGGGCGTGGCGTGGACGAGGACGAGGACGAGGACGAGGACGAGGAGGACGAGGACGAGGCCCCGCCCGCCCCACCCGCCTTCGGCGGCCCCCTCGGCGGCCGCGCCGGCGCCTGCCGCGCCCCTCGGGGCGCGCCTCCCCTCGGGCTCCTCTGGGCGCGGGCGACGGGAGAACAGCTGTGCACGTCTGCCGCTGCGGGTCGGGCCCGCCCGCTGTGGGGCGCACGCCGGCGTGGACTGCAGCGGGGGTTGACTAGTTTAGGAGGCAACTACACCCTGCGAAATGCTCAAGAAATCATGGGTTAAGAAATTCATAGTCTAAGAACTTGAACAAAAACCCAACATTTCTGCTAAAATCTTAAGATTTACATTGAAACGTTAAGAATAATCGAGACTCTGGCCGAAAACTTAAGTTTTCTTAAGCATCGCCTAAGGTGTACTGGGAGGTTTTCGTCGGGAAGAGTAAGGAGGATTGAGCCCCATTTGGCAGCTATTACGCCGGAGTGGGCCTCGCATCAAGCGGGATTAACTAAGCAAGATTAAGTGGGATTCCACGGAATTAAGCGGGATTGAGCCGGATTAAGCCGGACTTCGGACCAGTGCAACATCAAAATTTGACCACCCAGGAGTTGCATCCCAAGCAATGGGGGATCGACAACAGGAAACCTTCCACAAGGAAGCCATCCCCGAGACCCCAGGGCGTCCACTGATTTCTGGTGTGGGAACGTCACGGCTTCGACAGCGGCACCATCGAAACCCACTGTCGGGCGCACGCCGACGTGGACTTCAGTCGAGGCTGATCCGTAGGTCGACCCTGCTAGATCAAGGGTGCCCTTGCGCCCTGTGTTTCGCGACCCATGCCGTTCTTGGGCCAGCGCGTTCCACTACTCTCGCAGCGCATCTACTCGCAAATGGCCTGGATATGCCGCGGGGGATTTACAATCCATTCCATTGAGGGATGAAAAAAAAACGACCCTACCCTGGGTTGCAAGTGCGTGGTGTGTAAACCCCCTGGGAACCCCCAAAGCCTAGAGCCACCAGGACGCGGCCCATCACGCAGGGTTTACCCTGTCAGCCCACAGGAGTTTCAGCGCACAGCGCCTCGTAAACCAGGGTAGGGTTTTTTTGTTGTTTTAATGCCCTTGATTACAACCAGGAAGCCAGGCGTTTTGTTTCGGACGTTTGCGAACAGGCATTTGGCGAGTCATGGGACGCGCTCCGTTGGCTTCGGCATTCCTGTGGCAGTGCGGCCCTCGGAGTGGCCCTGTGTCCCCTCGACTGCCCTCTCTAGTCTTAAGTCGGGCGTGTCCCCCTACAGGGGGATTTGTGACGAAGAATGAAAAATACCCAGAACATACTCCAGAATGGGCAAAACACACTAAACAAAAATAGTCCCCAGACAATTTTTGGACTATTGATTGAATTTTACCCCTGTAGAGGGAGAGGCCCGACTTATCGGGGATCAACAGACCTCCCTTTAGTAAAACGTGGTTTAGTGAAAACGACCTGAGGCCCAAAACTGGCGGGCGCAAGCCTGGAAAATGACGGCCGCGGCGCCCTCTCGAGAACCGAAAACGGACAATTCACTAATCGACGTGTCTCTGTTGGGGGTCTGCCCGCCCCCGAACTTACCTCTAACCGACCTCGACCGCAGGACTCCGTTGCTGTGGCACCTGGGCGCCAGACCCGCGGACCGGGGGGACGCCGCCCCCCCCCCGAAGCAAGGCGCCGGTGCCGCCTCGCTCGGCGACGGGCCGCGCCGAGTCTGCCTGGAGGTGGGGCTGGGTCGGGCGTGTCCCCCCCACAGGGGGATGTTTGGTGAACAACTTAAGAATAGTACAAACAATGCTCCAAAGTGGGCCAAAAAAACAAAACATAGTCCGCAGAGTGGTTTGTGACTGCTATTGAATATTCCTCCTGTAGAGGGACAGGCCCGACTTAAGGTTGGGTCGGGCGTGTCCCCCTCCAAGGGGATTTTTGGTGAAAAAATAAGAATAGTACAAACAATGCTCCAAAGTGGGCCAAAAAAAAAAAGAAAAATCGTCCGCAGAGTATTTTGCGACCGCCATTGACTCTTCCTCCTGTAGAGGGACAGGCCCGACGGAAAGTTGGGTCGGGCGGGTCCCCCTGCAGGCGGACCCTGGACTGACACATACACAAGTACGACCCCCAAAAGGCCCCAGCCGAGTTTCAAAAAAGGTCCAGGGATCCTCCCCAGACCTAACAGGGGATGCGCCGACCCCTATCCCAGGTTTCGTGAGGTTTTCGAGAGGATAAAAAATTTGGGGCCCAACCCTGGGATATACGAGGGGGGGGCGTCCATCCTCGATAGGGGTACGTCCGAATAGCCCCCTCGGGGTGTATCCCAAGATTCCCCGCCTTTTCTGAGCGGCCAAACTTTTCCGGCAGAACTCGGGGATTGGGGGAGAACAATAGCCTGCGAAGACCGTTCCTGGTGACTGCTTCCCCCTGCTGTGGAGGGGCAGGCCCGCCCTGGAGATAGGGCCCGTCGCCGGGCCCGCCGGCGCTGCCTCTCAGCCCCCGGCCGCGCGCGCCACCGAGCCTCGGGGCCCCCCCGCGAGGCACGCGGGGGCGCCGGGCTGCTGGGCGAGGGGGGGGGGGCGCCCGCAGCAGGAGGCCCCGGGCACCCTGGAGGCAAGCAGGGCGCTTCTTGGCATGGGCCTCCACTGCTCCTCGAGCCCCCTCCTCCCCCTCCTTCCTCCTCCTCGCCTTCCTCCTCCCTCCTGCCTCCTCCTCCTCCTCCTCCTCCTCGAACCGCAAGAGGTCCCGAGGATCCGAGGAGTTGCCAGATTCCTACGAGGGCCTCCTGGGCAAAACTAGGAATGCGACGGGATCCCACCAATTGCTCAGATTCCTGAGAGGGCAGAAAAGTCCACCCTGCTAATAACCACCCCGACTCGCGAAGCCGTTTAGCAAACACACCCAAATAATGGATCAAACAGGGCAGGCCTGTTCAGCAAACGCCCTCGGCCGCTTAGTAAACGCCAACTGTCCGGTCCAGGTGGCTCTTCCTCCCTTGACAGAGGAGCCTCCTGGGCCGGTGCTTACCCGGCCTCGAACTCATCCCTATCCCTAAAAATGGGCGAGCACAAAGAGAGGACAGTCTCCGGGATGTGCCCTCAGAAAGCGAGGGGATCCTCAAGATCGGCATCGCGGTGCTGCCCCTCAGGAGAGGCCTCCGACCAAAGGCCCTCTGCAGAGGCGGCGCTGGGGAGCGGCGCCGTACGCCCCAGCCCCGGACATGGACGGGGGCGGGGGAGGCACACGCGCCGAGGCACGGCCCAGGGATGGGCCCGGCCAGGCGCGGCGGGCCCCGCCTCCCCCTCCGGGGCGGGGGCGCGGGCAGGAGCGGACGGTGCGGGGAGGAGGGGGCAGGAGGAAGAGGAGGAGGAAGAGGTGCAGGAGGAGGAGGAGAAGCAGGAGGAGGAGGAATAGGGGGAGGAGGAGGAGGAGGAGGAGGAGGAGGAGGAGGAGGAGGAGGAGGAGGAGAGGAGGAGGAGGAGGATGCGGAGGAGAAGGAGGGAGCGGGGGAGGAGGAGGAGCGGGGATGGGGGGAGGGGAGAAAGAAACTCAGCTCAGTTCATTTCGCCCGCGGAGGTCTGGAAGGATGCAAGCGTCGCATGCCCTCGTGATTCCAGGCGCCGCACTGTGGCAGTTATGGAAATCAACTCTCTGCAAGACGGCCCATGGCCTCTCGGACATCTGACCGCGCTGCTCTGTTCAGGGGCGATCTTGCACATGAGAGAAAGGATGAGGAGGAGGAGGAGGAGGAGCATGAGGAGGAGGAGGAGGAGCAGGAGAGGAAGAAGAAGGAGGAGGAGGAAGAGGAGCAGGAGCAGAGGGAGGACGAGGAGGAGGAGGAGGAGGAGGAGGAGGAGGAGGAGCAGGAGGAGGATAGCTGGGGGGGGGCAGGGTGTCTGTTGGTCAGCCAGAGGGAGGAGCGAGTTGGTGGAGGGGGGCTCCCACGTTGTCGAATTTCCTGACTCATTATTGCTAGCCTGCGCTGTGCAATGCCACGGGCACTTTTTTACAAACATGGGAACGCCTCTGACTCGCAGCCGGCAGCTGAGTTTACAATTGACCAGCTAGCCACAATAAAAAAGCATTCCCCCCAACACGCGGGTCTCTGTGCATGGCCCCCCTCACATGACGGCCCCATGCAACCCGTGGCTGTGCGAAAAGAACGCTGTACATTTTACTGTGACACCGCGTATTCTCTCTGATGCCCTACTGATCGGTGGGATCGAACTATTAGGGGCGGTTGGGTACTACTCTGGCTAGTCACGTACTCCGCACTGAGCGGCAACATGATCGCGAGCCGCAGGTCTGGGACTCAGCCTCAAAACTAAGCCCCTCATTTTTCCCGCTGCTGCACACGAGCTTGTGCTACAACGTTTCCCTTTCTGTGCCTGCCTCTGCGATGCTATCAGGGTGGCCTTTCTGTAAGACGCAACACTTCAATCCATTACTCATGCCAGCAGTGTCTACAAGAAATGTGATGTTCATGCTTCCTTGTCACAGCCTTATTCGAGGCGACCGTGATGCTTCCCAAAAAGGGAGCGTACTGCAACCCGCAAATCCTTCCCTACTTCCTATATCGTCGTCTCGAGTTGCACAGTGAACACAGCGGCCAGCAGAATGACCTATTCAGTTGCAGGGGGTCCTTCTGTTGGTATTCGGAAGATTGGGCTACAGATGGCTACCAAGCACTTTCAGTGCCGCCACAGGGTCCAAGACAGGGCTCGTTGCCAATTGTATTTGTACATGTAGCTCAGGGCGTTTCGCCAATTACGTGGTACGCCCAGTATCTCCACCACATTCTGACACGTTTTTTTGGCTACAATGAATATCCACAAATGTGAATCGTGCACGGATCCGGCATGCCAACCATAGGAGTATCAAAGGCCAACCATGTGAAACCCCGATTGGTCTTCCCCCGCGCGCATGCTGTTCCCGTACAAGGGTGTCGAGTCGGGCAAGGAGAAGAATGCGGAGGTAGAGAAGGTCAGACACACGGGCCGGAAGCCCAGCAGATCAGTACCGCCGCCGAACAGTAAGCCGGCGAGCACAGCTGGTGCCAGCCTGCCACAACTAGCTCAGACAACACTTCTTTACGCCCAAATTGCCTCGCGCATAGAAATTACCATATCCAATCTGGCCCAGCCCTCTACGATGTTACAGTAGCCATTGTCACCCTCGGCAGGGGGGGGGGCTAGGCCCCCTACAGTGGCTGCCGAGTAGCACCAACCAGTGCTGACTCCTGGACCTTCTGTGCCTGCCCTTGATTTGCACTCCCACATTATTCAGTCAATGGCAGGGTGGGGTCTGGTGGAGGGAAATTAGACTCGGTCGGCCACTGAAGCCTGACCGTATACGCACGCCCTAATAATTTCTCCGCCATGCCCGACAATTTTGAATTCAAGCCAAATCTGCTGATTAGAACAAGCTTTATTCCAGCCGCAAGCCAGCAATTACAGACTGAGCCATCCTCTAACCTGCGTAACCAGTATGATTATTGGGGAGGTGGTAACAAGGTGAGTGGTGGTGGGGAATTCTACATTGCGCCCATCTGGTCGTCTTACTCAGCTGCCTGTCGCATCCGAGGCCTCTCAAGGACCTCAAGGCATGACGGAGACCAGCTTTGCAGGTACGCTTTGCACGCGTACTTTGACCGCCTCCTCGTTCGGTGTCCTGCTTTGGTCATATGAATCACTTTGCCATGGCTGTCCTCCTCCCTCCCTGTCGGGAACCAGCTTCGTTACCCAGTGGCACCGTGGGTCTCAGTATTTGCCTGCACTCTTGGCATATCATGCTCCACACGAGCCGTCTGCCTATACGTTGACCCCTACGCTCAACTCGGCGTCTTCATGCATCTGCCCTTGTTTTTCCTCAACCCGCGAACGCAGCAGACTCGCAGCACAACTCGAGGGAGGAGGCAGGGGGGCGAGCGCCGAGGCGAGGAAGAGCGCCGATGCCCACTGCCGCGCGCACGCGCTCGGCCGCGCGCCTATTGAAGGCATCGCCGGTGTGGGGCCGTCGCCCCGGAAGTGGCGAAGGACAGACCTGGAGCCAGAGCGAGAAGGACGTGGTGCCGTTGGCCCCGTGCCCATTGAAAATATCATCCTCCTATATCCGTACGTACCCAAACTCTGCGCGCTCATCGCAGCTTCTTCCGAGCGTCATATCAAAACACCATCGGCGGGGCAGAGATCGTGGGCAGCCAAAGCCGTGACGACGTTGAGCATCGACGCACGTCTCCGAAACCGTCTACGAAAGCAAACCCGCCTTGGGTGCCAAAACAAATGATGACGCCCAAACCCGCTCCCGATGTCGACCAGCACTTAAGCCGCATCTGCGCGCCTCATTCCCGTAACCAGTCCACACAATGGATGAAATCTTCTGGAATAGCGCGCAAAGCACCCTCGCCAGGAGGATCTGTCAAGACGCCGACATGCACTGGAACATCTTCAACAAAAAGAGCGAACCTATATACGGCATGTCCTGCTTCGACTGGAGAGTCCAAGCTACCACTGGCCAGGACCGAAATATCCGTCATGAACATCCTGGTCGTGCGTGACGGTATCTCCGGGCACTTCGACATGGAATCTGGCACTGAATGTTCGCGCACCCCACGTCGGCTATACACTTGATGCGATCAAGAAGAACACTAGAAACCAAGGCGCATCATGAAGTCCCCCAGACATTGAAGAGGTACGTATTCGACAGCGTCTGCACGTAATTGGCCATGGACTGCTCCAGCTTCCAGAAACATTGTCAGACTCGATTCATCCGTGATCTCATTCGATGTTGAAGCAACATCTTCACGCACCCACGGGAACTGATGCATAAGTCCATCACTGCTGATACCACTCGATAAATTTGTCCTGCAATCTGCCGCACAAGGTTGCCAACGATATTCGAAGGCATCGCAGAGTGGGGCCGCTTCCAGAAGCAGGTCACTATTACATGCCATCGTCAGTCTGTCACTGATGAGCATGGGGCATGTTTGACTTCCTAGCCTTAAGCCAACTTGTCAGACTTGAGCCACACTGAGCCAAAGAGGGGGCAGGGGGCAGGGGGGATGAGGAGACAAAGAATGATGAGGAGGACCCTCAGATCTGACGTTGCCAAAGAATTGCGACCCTTTCTTTCTGCGGCATCTTTCGAGCCGGGTCGCTGTGTGACGGTCCCGGGGCTCGAAGCCAAACGAAAACGCCCCGTTCTCAACAGTGCAGACGCAAGGATCCCATGGCGGAAGGAGGGGTGAGGGGCAACGATAGGGGGGGACTGGCAAAGAGGGGGACACATCGACCAGCGATAGGCCTCAAATAGCGCAGCCGCACCGTCATGGGCGGGTTGGGGCCATCGGGCCCCTATCGGCGATCAAGGAGGGATGGGGGATCAATGAGCCCCCCCTATGCCCAGTCATTCCTCCTATCATTTCCCCCGAATGCAGAAAGACAAATCTCCATAAACATAATCTTTCGGCGCTCCGCGCGAACTTCTTGGATCTGCGCTGGTCCCCCCTCCCTGGCGCGCGGACCGCCACAAGTTATGTTTGCTACGTGTTTTCTCATTCGACCGAAGGGAGGGGGGGCGAGGATGAGGTGCCGGTCCCATACATCCGGCCGCTCCAATTTTTTTGGTACGAAAGGCCAGGTCTGGATCACTTCCTTGGGCCGGTCTTTCGCTCCGAGTCGTTTTCTGCCGGTCCCGAGGCCCGGCGAGGGCCCCCAGAGATCCGTTGTCGTGATTTTTTCAGCGTCCCCGGAAATCTCGACCCATTCCCCAGGATCGGGCTTTCATCCAGAATCATTTTTTGCCGGTCCTGGGGTCAGGCGAGGGCCGCTGGAGGCAGCAAATGGCGAAAAAACTCAGTCTTAATGTTTTCGATTATTTGGTGAGGGGCAACGATAGGGGGGACTGGCATAGGGGGGGATGCATCAACCTGGAATCGGCGATGAATCGCCGATAGATCGGCGATAGGCCCCCGATAGTGTACCCGCACCTTCCTGGGCAGGTTGGGGCTATCGGGCCCCCATCGACGATCAATCGGCGATTGGGGGTCGATGCCTATACCCCCCTATGCCTATACCCCCCTATCGTTACCCCGCGGAGGAGGAGGACGAGGGGGAGGAGGAGGAGGAGGAGGAGGAGGAGGAGGAGGAGGTATGGAGGCGGAGGAGTAACGAGAGGAGGGTTGGAGGGGCGAGGAGGGGAGAGGAGGAGGCGAGGAGGAGGAGGACGAGGAGGGACGAGATGGAGGAGGAGGAGGAGGAGGAGGAGGAGGAGGAGGAGGAGGAGGAGGAGGACGGTGAGGAGGAGGGGGAGGAGGAGGACGAGGAGGAAGGGGAGGAGGGGAGGGAGGAAAGGAGGGGAGGAGAGGAGGAGGAGGAGGAGGAGGAGGAGGGGAGGAGGAGGAGGAGGAGGAGGAGAGGGGAGGAGGCGGAGGAGGACGGGAGGACGAGGAGGAGGAGGAGGAGGAGGAGGAGGAAGTGGGAGGAGGACGAGGTGGGGGGAGTGAGGAGGGGGAGGAGAAGAGGAGGAGGAGGGGACGACTTGGAGCTCCAGGGATCTTGGGGCGGCGGCGGCGGTGCGGGCCTCCGCCGCCCGCTCCGCGGCCGCGGCCCGCGCCCCAGGCGCTCTGCGCGGGGCCGCCCGGCGGGGCGCGCCTCGCCCTCCGGGGGGCCGCGCGGGGCGTCGGGCGCGCCGCGGGGCGCGGGGCCTCTCGCGGGGGGAGGAGGAAGGAGGAGCAGGTGGCAGGAGGAGGAGGAGGAGGAGGAGGAGGAGGAGGAGGAGGAGAGGAGGAGGAGGAGGAGGAGGAGGAGGAGGAGGAGGAGAGGAAAGGAGGAGGAGGAGGAGGAGGAGGAGGAGGAGGAGGAGGAGGAGGATGGGTGGGGAGGAGGAGGGGGGCGGAAGGAGGAGGAGGAGGAGGAAACGGAGGAAGGAGTATGGAGGCGGAGGAGGAGGAGGAGGAGGAGGAGGAGGAGGGGAGGAGGAGGAGGAGGAGGAGGAGGAGGAGGAGGAGGAGGAGGAGGAGGAGGAGGAGGAGGTGGGGGGAGGAGGAGGAGGAGGAGGAGGAGGAAGGAGGAGGAGGAGGTGGGAGGAGGAGGAGGAGGAGGAGGAGGAGGAGGAGGAGGAGGAGGAGGAGGAGGAGGAGGAGGGGCGCCGGGCGACGGCGAGGGGCCTCCTCCGCGGGGAAGGGGGCCCCTCGATCGCGGGAGGGGCCCCTGCAGGCAGGAGCGCGGCGTGCCAGAAGGGAAAAGAACGGGGCGGGGGGGAAGTTTTTGGGGGGCTGAGCACGTTCGGCCCCTGCAGGGGCCCCGCGCCCAGCCCCCCGGGGGGCAGCCAGGAGCTTGAGGCCTGGCAAGGGGGCAAGACCCGGTCCCGGGAAGGGGTTCTGCTTCGGCGCAGTTTCGGCACATGGGCGCGTCGCCCTCCCCTCATCGCCATCCTGGGCGAGCAACGACATATGTACATGTACGCCCTCCGCGGTCTTGCCTGCACGAACGTCCGCGCTGACACGCACTCCAAAGGAAGCTAACCGCGTACGTGTACATATGTTGCTGGCCGATGCCATCGCCCCCGGCAGCGGGCGTCGTCCTCCTGATCATTTGGATCGCCGCCCCCCGTCATCGCTCGCGAGCCCCTTGTGGCGGTGCCTCGAGCGGGAGGCGGGAGCCGCGCCTGCAGGTCGCAGAGGCGCCCCTCGGGCGGGAGCCTTCCCAGCAGGGGCCCCGCACTGTCACAGTTTGCTTTTTCGGCGTCTCGACATTTGGCGGAAAGGGGGGGGGAGGGGGGGGGGCCTGGCTACAGTCGGGGCGCTGACCAAGGAACCCTAAATAAGGAACGAGGCCCCTTTTTGTTTCTCCATAAGTTGAACTTCGACTTCCGATCGGAAACATAAGGAAAACCTGAGGCAAGCTGTGAAACACTTGAGGAACGCGGAGCCCCTCCCCAACCAAAAGGGTTCCTTCTTCAGGGCCCCGACTGTACGGACATCTGCTCAGCGCGACTGTTTGCAGCAGTGCGTCCTGCGGGGGAAGCTCCACCTGCTCGAAACAGGCGCCCAAAACAGCCAAGATCTCCTCCATGGAGGGGGGAAGAAGGGGGGGGTGCGAGGACCCGCGCCGATCGGCGAAACAACAAATAAGAAAACGATCACTGGAGATCCTGGCGCCTGCATCTGTTCGAGCCGGGCTTTTACATCCAGCTGGGGGGCACAAAAGCCACGCAGCTCGGTCTGGCTCGAGACACGTGGCGCAGGAAGAGAAGGGGCCCGGGGCTCCGGTAGTGGTGCTTCACGATGTTGCACGTCTTCCGCCACGTCTGTCTCCCCAATGTGTGCTTCGCGCGGCCCGCCTAGCTCTTAACCAGAAGAGGCTCGCTCTCGACCCGCAGACCAAAAAATGTCTTCCGCCCCGTCGGATCTCACGGTTGCGAGGCGGGGATCTACCCGCAACCGTCTCATGCGCCAGGTCACCTGCCTACCGCGCCTCGCGCCGCGCGATGCGCGAGGAGCGGGGGTCTTCGCGCCCTCGCGCCGCCGCCCTGGGGAAGGGCGGCGCTCCAACCCGGGCCGCGCTGCGCGAAGCGCGGTCGTCTTCGCGCCCCTGGAGGTGACCCAGGCGGGGGATCGAACAGAGGAGGAGGAGGAGGAGGAGGAGGAGGAGGAGGAGGAGGAGGAGGAGGAGGAGGAGGAGGAGGAGGAGGAGGAGAGAGGGAGAGACAGAAGGGGGGAAGTAGGAGGAGGATATTGGGAGGAGGAAAAGGAGGAGGAGGAGGAGGAGGAGGAGGAGGAGGAGAGAAGAGAAGCAGCAGCTGATGGAGGAGCGTCGCGAGCCTTGAGGCGCCCGTGGGCCCTCGGCTGGAAGTCGATGTGGATGAGTTCGGCGCCCTAGGGCCCGAGCATAGCCGTATGCGGGCGGCGGCTTCCCCGGCCCTCTATTCCACCTCGTGCTCCTCCACACCCCCCGGTCGGGGCAACTCGCCTGGGCATCGCTTCAGGATGGGCTGGTGGGACCACGCGAAGCGCCCAGAACATCATCTGAGATATCTGGACTGACTTCTGGGGTTCTTGTTTAGGACATCTGGACTGACTTCCCAGACATTGACTAACATATCCGGGCCAACTCCTTGTTGTTAACGCTGAAGGGCGAGAGCGATGCAGAGCATGGGACAGCTTCCTGGCAAGTTGGTTAGAAAACGCTGGCCCAGACTCTTTGGAGGAGGCTTATGAATCAGCTGCTCGACTGCAGAGGGGCACCGACAGGGGGGGGTGCTCGAGCCTCGAGGTTCGTGGTGCGAGGTTATCGGACGGTCTCGGGGGCTCTCAGCGGCACTCCAGCCAAGGGATGCCTTCCAGCGGCTGTGCCTCGCCGAGTCCTGAACAGCCGCTAGAACCGACCTATGACCCGACCACGCCCGCTCCCCAGGCCGCGCCCCCTCCCGGGTTAGCGGCACAAGTCGCGACGACGTCGCCTTCGAGTGACCAGGGGCAGCAAGCTCCCGAGACGAAACCCCAGCGCACGTCCCACCCTTGGTAACGCACAGTGCTGCCAGAGGCTCACTGGGAGTAAATCAGAAAAAGGACATACCGTGGACGGATCTACCCATTCTGCGACCTCGTACTGCGCCGAGCGCGGCGGCCGCGTTGTCTATAGACGCATCCACCCCAAAAGGTGCCTATATGCGCAAAACACCCAATGGGTCAGTTGACGCCAGTGGCTAGGAAGTGAGCACGGTACCTGGTAGATGTCCCAAAGATCGGCCGTCCAGAAGCAGGCAGACTCTGCCCCCCAATTTTGCGCCCGCTGGTCCTTCTCGCCGTCCTCCTCCTCCGCCTCCTGCTCCTCCGCCTCCTCCGCCTCCTCCTCCTCCTCCTCCTCCTCCTCCTCCTCCTCCTCCTCACCGCGCTCGCCCTGCGAGGCGCCCAGCGGGGGCTGCCCCGCATCCTTCGGGAGGCAAGAAGCTGCTGCCACCGCGGCGGCAGGCCCGTGTGTTGTGTGGACTCCGGCTCTGCTTCTCGAGGCCGCGGGGATGGTGCCGCCTTGAACGATCGGCCGTTTCCAACACGTCAGATCTTCCACCATCGACCGGTTCTGGGGCGCACGTGGCCTACACCGTGGAACACCGGCGACGAGGTCGCCAACTGTCAGCACGAGCCCAGAATCGAATCGACGAGTCGGATCGGCGAGCGACATGAATCGGATCGACGGAAATCGGCAGCCGAGTCGGGAAAGTCGAATTGGCAGACATCCGCAGGCTTGTAGGCCTCCATTGAGAAGTCGCATCCCAAATCGGAATCGGAAAAGGAATCGAATCGGAATCGGAATCCATCGAAACCGATATTTAATCGAATCGGGGGAATCTAAATGAGCCCGCGAACCTACTATACTCCCCGACCTAACCTTGGGGTGAAATCCAACTATAGAAGCCCAGGGAGAATATCCAGCAAAGGCCACGAGGGCTTGCTAGGACGAGCAGCGGCATCGGTATCCCCCCAGTCGCCCTCCGAAACGGGGCCCAGGGACACACAAAAAAATACACACAAATCCCAGGAGTCCCTTACTTTTCCCATATGCTCTGGATGCTCGTCTGCCTCCCCAGTTCCCATAGTTCCCCACAGTTCCTGGGGGTCGACGATGAATCGCGTCGGTGTTTTTCCACTTCTGACAGACGTCCTCCGAGATGTGATTGTTTCCACTCGAGGCCATAGCTCCCGACCCTCGCCCCGGGGGCAATTGTGCGCCCCGGGTCCATTCCTGGCGGTCCTGGGACCCGACGACGGGCCCCCGAGGCCGAAATCGAGAAACAACACGCCCAGACTGCAAACGAACAACACACACAGAAGAAGATAAGGCAGCGTCGGAGACCTGGGCCTCTGCTGGAGGGGCAACGATAGAGGGGGACCGGCATCGGGGAAAGAGCATCGACCTGGAATCGGCGACAGATGGCCGATGAATCGGCGGTAGGCCCCTGATGATGAATCCGCGCGTTCGTGGGCAGGTTGGGGCCATCGGGCTCCCATCGGCAATCCATGGACGACGGGGGGTCGATGCATCCACCCTGTGCCTACCCCCCACCGATCATCGTTGCCCCTGGTTGCCCTCCCCTGACATCCAGCGGCGGTAGCCTCTTCCAGTCGGACCTGGGGATATCAAAAGGTACCGATACTGCCACCCCCGGACCTGTCCTGGGGTGCGCTCTGACCAGGACTTCGAGGCGAATCAGGCGGTGGCGACAAGGGCCTCCCAGAACAAAAGGCGAAAACGAGAGAAGGGTAGCGGCATGGGTACCTTTTCCGGGGGCGCGCAAACATGGATCAGCGATCCATGGGTTTGGCGCGCGGTCGCCAAATCCATGGATCGGGGAAGGTGCCCTCCCCAAAATGCGGCCGGTGCCGCCTCGCTCGGCCGCGGAAATCCGCGATCTCCCATGGAAACGGGGACCCGTCGCTAATCCACGCCCCCTGAATCCGTGCTTTGCGATCGCCTGGTGAGACCTGGCCAGCGTCCGCAGCGCCGTCGCCACCGGGCCCTCCAGCACAGACCTCGGCGGGCCTCCGACGGCAGCGGCGCCGCCGCGCCCGCCAGCTGGCGGCGCCGGCGCCCGCGGCGCGGCCATGCTGCGCCGACCCGCCTGGTGGCCCGGAGCCCAAACCCTAGAGGCTTAGGGTGTAGGGTTTAGGCTCCTGTGGATGGCGGCTCTTTGTGGAGGGCGGCAGCATCCGGCTCTTGTGGATGGCGCGCTGAGGGGGAGGGAGGGACGAGCCCATCTGAGCAACGATTAGGCCAGGCATGTGCCCCTGCAGGCGGACTCTGGACGAACAAAGAAATCGAATCCAAAAATATACAGAATACGGGTTAAACCACAACAAGAACTACTAGCAAATTAATATGTTTGAGCATTCCTCCTGTAGAAGGACACGCCCGACTGAGAGCAACGATCAAAACAGGGTCTTACGCAAGATGACGCAGCGACCTTACGCGGGCCGCAAGCGCGGCACGCTACACTGGAGACGAGGGCGCTCGCGCGCGAACTTACGCGGGCAGCCTACCCGCCAATGTCGGCGCAGGTCCGTGCCGTGTCGACCTGGGCGTTGGTCCCTGACGCCGCGAGGATCGTTCAACCTTGAACGATCGGCCATTTCCGTAACGTCCGATCGTTCAACATCGACCGATTCTGGGCCTCCGCCGGCATTCAATGTTGAACGCCGGCGTCGGGGTCGCCGCTGGTCGACACGACGCAAACCTACCGTATGTTGGTGTTTCGCGATAGTGCCCGTTACAAGCCCCGCCCTCCCCCCGCCATCCCCGCCCCCGTGGTCACGTCGCGACTCGCGCGGGCGCCGTCTGGGAAGGAGCCATCCGTGTACGCCTTCGGCGATGCTTAAAAAACTTACGTTTTCGGCCAGAGTCTCGATGCTTCATAATGTTTCAATGTAAATCCTAAGATTCAAATGGAAATGTTGCTTTGATATCAAATTCTGAGACTATGAATTTCTGAACCCATGATGTCTTAAGCATTCCGCAGGGTGTACGCCTTCCCAGACGGCACCGGCGCGAACCGTGCTGTGACTGGCCCACTCGCCCTTCCCCCCACGGCACGCCCCTTATCAACGGGGGATCAAAACAGACTACCTCCAGAGGGGGCTCGCCTTTTCAGAGGGCTCAGACGGCCTCGGGCCTTCCGAGAAGCTTTCTAAGCCTCCTTCGAAGCCACAGAGGGCTTCTCAGAAGGCCCGAGGGCTTCTCCGAAGCCCGGCCGCCTTCAGAGAAGGCCTGCCCCCTCTCACTTCCCCCCTCGGCGCGCCGCCAATCGCGGAATACGCTCAAGTCATTGCATTGATGTTCCTCCAGTGCCCCTCGTGCACCCAGGCTCTCGTGGACGCCAGTCCACTGTCAGTGCAGTTCTTTTTGTTCGGACCGCGCGGCGGTCAAACTGCGGGCGCAGTCCCAGGGCCCTAAGACTAGGGCCAAAACGGCGGCGGGGCGGGCAACGTGCACGCCACAAAACCTGAAAAGTATATGCATCATGCTCACAAGGCGGCACGGGCGGCAGAGGGGCAGGGGAGTGCACTCTTCACACTGGGTGAGTACAATGCTGCCCCGATGCCGCCTCCCACAAGCGCGAAACGCTACGCGGTCACCGCCTATGCCGGCCCACGGGCCGAAACACCTCAAGCAAAGTGCGGCCTGAGGCTCAAATATAAAATATGAAATATGAATGTCCAGACTCACTAGTCCAGACTGTCGTCTCGATGTGCGTGCGCGCATCACCGCAGCCATCACCAGGTCCACGCAGCAGCTGCAACAGGACCTCGCGGGCTCGCAGGCCCTGAAACGGCGGCCCGACCCTGGGCCTTCGGCTCCTTGGCTCTCTCACGCTGTCCGCGGCGCAGCCGCAGACGGTGCGCCTCTCCATCCTCCTGTTCAGCAGTAGGCACCATGCTGAACAGTCCGTGGCGGAGGAACTGCGATAGCACCTCGTTAGGCTGCACAGCCTTCGTCAGCACGCCCGCCAGCATGTGGCTATTGGGCAGCCACTTGAACTTGATGGCCCCCTGCTCGATCAAATCCTTGGCCACCAACAAGTCGATGAGGGTCTGCCGAGACACCGGCATCGAGCCGATCTTGGACGTGTGATCGTAGAGCGACTTCGCATCCGTCACAAGCGCCCCCGGAACCTTCAGCACCAGCCTCCAGTCCCCTTGCAAGGGCGGTTCCCCGTACAAGACTGCATCGATCAGCAGCCTGAGGTAGAGCTGCCGATCCAAAGCCACGGACATAGCTGCAGACTCTGCGGCCATCGTAGATCCAACAACTCGTGTAATAGTACTACTCTGGAGCTCCACTAGACAACACACAGCTAACTCCTTCAACACTCGGGTATCCGTAATCATACTCATGAACCCCATCTGGCTCTTACAGCCGGGTTCCTTCGCAAACGAAGCGTCCATGATAGCGAGCACCTGCAAGCGCTCGATGTCCACGCGGCGGATCCGGACGAGTCGCAAGACCTCTCTTGTCGTAGTCCTGAAGCCGGTCGATGATGTCATTGAGCACTCGCAGGTGCAATAACCTCCGACCTTTCGGATCCTTCTGTGCGAGCGCCGACGCACTGTACGCGAGCTGTGACACCACGCGTGCGACAGGCCAGCGCACCTTCTGGAGCAAGCTCCGGAAGTCGTGGTGCTCTTCGGGAGTCATCTCCCGCTCCTCGTCCTCCCCCCTTGCAAGGGGGTGCTTTGTCAGCTTACCGATGCACTCGCGCATGCTGATCTCGATGTGATCGGGGTGGCGCCACCGCTCCTCCCCGAGATAGGCGACTGCCTCCTTGTCATTGCCCTCCTTCCAGTGCTTGATGTTGAAACGACTGCTGATATTCGCCTTCACCTTCTGGTACTGGGGGTCGCGCGGGTCCCCAAACAGCATGCCGTCGTCGACGTGCAAGGTCAACATAGCAATCAACTTGCCGGTCGCCCGATAAACGAAGACAGCCCGAACACAGCGCAGCTCCACAAAGCCGACCTCGTCCGTCAGCACCTGGCGGGCTCGGAGATACCACAACCGAGGCGCCTCCGTCAAACCGCGCGCCCCTTTCAGCAGACGAAGCAACGCATAAGGCCGCACGGCCGGCCATCCAGCGCCGTCGACGGCCGGAAGCCCGTCCTTCTGAGCCCTCACGTACAGCTCCCGCTCCAGCTTCAGGCCGGACAGGAACGCAGTCGCTACGCCGAAGCACTCGAATGTCCAATCCATCGCCATTGCGATAGGCGCACACACCAGCACGGCCAAAGGGGAAGTAGTAGGCGAATCCGTCCTGAATAGACCAAGCTGCGGGTCAAGATGGCCAGGGATGATCAAGCGCGACTTCGCCTCCAACTCCGGCCCTCGTCCCCGGTTCGTGCGAACCGAACGCATGGGCACCGAGATGATCTTATCCTTCGGAATACTCTTCTCCTCCTCCTCGGTGACCAGCTCGACCGTGTTGTTGGCGATCCATTGTCGCCACTCGGCGGCGTCGGCCTCGTCGAACTTAGCCTTCTCGTGCTGGTCGAAGTGGCGTGGGTCTAGCTCCTTCGCGCTCTGCTTCATCACGAGTGCGAACACGTCGTGCTCGTACCGCGCCTCCTGCAGCCATGCGTCATACACAGATGACACGTTGATCCACTCCTCGTAAGTCATCGGCTGCCGTACAAGACCCTCCGGAGTGTCCAAATAGTACACCCCCTGTGCCTGAGCATCCGGCTTGTCGCGGTAGAAGAGCGTGAGACCAACCCAGCTGTCCTCCATGCGCTCGTTGGCACGGCTCGCGCCGTCGCCCTTGTAAGCACACTGGCCCGTGGCGGAGAGCATCACCGACAGGCGATTGCACTCCCGGTGACGGTCGTGATCATAGAGTCGCCGCCGTGGCTCTCGATGCACACGGACTCCTCGCACGACCTTCTGAACGAGCGCGGAGACGCCCTCCAAGGCATTCTGGTCGAACCACTCCTGGGGCCCCGAGGGCGCCACAGCGTTCATGGCCACCTCGCGGAGGGCTGGCAAGCCACTCGTAGGGGCACCCTGCAGACGCGATCTCTTAATGCAACTCGGCACGTCATCTACCAGAAACTTCCGCTTCCGCTCGAGCTCGAAATCGCCTCTGGGAATCGGCGGCACCGAAGGGCCGCCAGAGCCCGATGCCCCCGGAGAAGCTTCCGGGTACGTCCCAGAGGACATCCGGCCTGGAAGCGAACGAGACCGGGCCCTCCTCGGAGGCGGAAGCTGCGGCAACTGCTCCTGCTCAGGTGGCTCTTCCTCCTTAGCCTGCACCTCAATGGCGTCCAGGGCCCTCAGATCCACGCGAGGCTGCCTGGACCCCTCGAGCTCACTACGTCGTTCACGCTCCTTCTTCAGGAACGTCTTCTCCACCCTCTGGACCTTCACCTTGGGCGTGACGTCCACGATGTCGCGATAGGCGCGATCATCTCGCTGCTGCGTCAGCCGCACGTCCGTCTGGATGGACTCCGCAGCCGAGGCCTCCTGGGAGGAGGCGTGCCGGAGCTGCTCACGAGCAACGAGTAGCACGTGACCACGCCATGATAAGAAATACCGGCTGTTGGATTCCTTCGCGATCACAGTCGCAGGACCCCGCCACCTTTCAGGATCTTGCCGACGACGTCCCTTGAACGGATTCGGTGCCCAGAAATGCACCCGCGATCCTGGGCACAGATCGCCGACGACCGTCGGCGCCTGTCGCAGCAGCGACCTCCGCACCTTGTCCGTCGCGTCGCGCTCCAGCAACATCATCTTGGCTGCGGTGCGGATTTGGGACGAAAGCCAACCTATGCCCTTAGCGCCGAGGACCGACATGAGAACCTCGTCGTCGTCCCTGTTGGTCACCTCCGTAAAATTCAAGATCCGCCCGAAGACAGCCTGCTCTGGGGTCAACCCATTGCGGCTGATCGTCGAATTCTTCGCGTTGACGATGGCAGCCAGGGCCACAGTAGACATCGACTTGCCCTGGACGTGGAACTCGTGCACCCCCTTGCCCCAGATAGCGTCGAGCAATCCTCCGTGGCGCTCTGCCGGGCCATGCTGCCATGCTGCATGAGCTTCCGTCGTCTTCGTATGAATACCGAACTGCTCCATCAGCGCGTTGAAGTAGCCCTCGAACTCGCCGCCCTGGTCAATCACGATGTTCTCTGGCACGCCGTAATGCTTGAACCACTCGTTCATGATCTGGCGCGCTACGTGCTTGGCCGTCCTATTCTTGAGAAGGCATGCGCAGTGCCATCCCGTACCAGCGCCCACCATGCGGAGGACCACCAGCTGCTCCTTGGCCGCGTCCCGTAAGTACTTCACGTCGATCACAACCGTCACATTGAAGCCGAATGGTCGCACGTCCGCCGCCCCTTGCACTGGACGGGGCGGCGCCTCCGACTCAGCGCAAGTCGGGCACAACCAATGCTTCGCGCATGCCAACGCGTTGGGCGTTGCACCGCCGAGACGCAGCATCTTGATGACGTCGGTCGGCTGGGGTGTCCAAGACCGCGATGGGCCTTCCGCGCGGCACGTCGCGTACTCCGGGGAATCTTCGTCACGATGTCCTGCCGCGCCACCTCTGGAAGCTCCATCTCTGACCAGGAGGCTGCAACCTCCTCCTCCTCCGCAGGGTGCTGCGTGGACTCCTCCTTCACCGTCTTCTGCAATGCCTCGCGAATCTCGGCTCGAATCTCCTGCGGTGTTTTGCCCCACTCAGGTCTCTCCGAAACGTTTCCGGGAGCCTCTCCAGGACCATGCTCCGCGGGCTCGGGTCCATAACTCCTGGGCTCCTCCGTGGGGTCCGGGAGGTGCGCCGCAGGGAAACTCGAGTTCTCGCACTGCCGGACCAAGTAATCCGTGGCACCGGTCATCACAGCCTTGGCGAACTCCTCCGCGCAGCTTCCGCGCGCAGCCGCGCAAACCTCAGGGTTTGCCAACGCCCGCGTGGTGTTCTGGAGGCAGATCGTGTCCTCGAGTGCTGGGTTCGACTTCGTTGCATTCATGGGTGGCTGGCTCCAGACTGTCGATTGCGCGCGGTCCATTACCATGGCTGCGCGTCCTCCTGCCGCTTGCCACTGCATCACCTCGTCCGTGAACGAGAGCAACATGCGGTACTCAGTCCGCTCTCGGCGTTGCCGGCGCACTCGCATAGGCCTTCGCTGGTCGACACTCTGCAGTCGACTCCATGCCGTACGAGGCGGGGACAAAGCCACGAAGTCTGGGTCAACTGCAACCAGGTACGCCCGTGCCTCGTTCCTGCCCTGGACCGTCAGGAGGTCGAACGCTGGCGCTGTGATGGGCTGGTGGGCGTCCCATCCCACGTTCGCCGCCAGGATCGTGAGTTGGCAAGCCCATGCGAAGATCTCCACGATCCTCCAGGGCCCCGGTCGCCGCCGGGTCTCCCGCCGAAGAGGTAGTACACGTTCCTCCTGGTAGTGCTTGAAGGCGTCCTGCTCCTGCCGATCAGCCCGAAGCTTCCTGTTCGCCATTTCCTCGATCATCAAAACCTCCAGCTCCTTCAGGTTGCTCCGGGCGCGCCTGCGAGCACCTTTCGTCATGAAAGCCTCGTTGTCCGCGTTCTCCATGAAAACCTCCTCGTCGCTCGACGCCGTCTCCGCGGACTCTGGGTCGCTGGTGTAATAGTGGGATGTACTCAGCTCTGAATCGCCTGCGTCCTGGCCGTCGTTGCTATCAGAATCGCGCGTGTCCTCCTCCTCGACGGTCTCAGCGACGCTGCGCTCATCCTTCTCCTCGTGGCTCGCAGTTCCGCTGAACATCTCGTCGGCGAGCTCGCCCTGCCCCTCAGACTGTCCGACGGGGAAGGCACTCGCGACCGGTGCCGGGGAATCCAACAATGACACGCACGGATGCCCGGACGCAGCCGGGACCAACGGCTTGGTCACACCGTTCGCCGTGAAAGTACCGCTCCTGAAGCTGATTGCTGCGTCCCACTCTGCCATCTCGTCAGGGCCGATGAGACCTGGCACCTCGGCATCGACCTCGGAGATCACAACCTCGCACTGCGTACCATTGATGCCAACTGTGTAGCACCACGCACGCTCTGACATGAGCGGCACGCCTGGGCCGAACTTAAAGTACTCGCGCTGGTTGATGCTGTGGCACGGCACGCCCATGGCATCCAAAGTCTTCTGCAGCTCGACGTGCCACGGACGTCCACCGACAGCCCGCTTGCAGCCCGTGTCAATCATAACCAGCCCCGCGGGCCAGACAACAAGCATGACGGACTGCTCATCTATCACCTCGTGGGGGCACTCCTCTCGGGTAGTGACCATGTGGGTCGCAGATCCCCCTTTTGCTGCCCAAAAGTCCGCCCCCTTTGCTGCCCAGGGGTCCGCGCCCTTTGCTGCCCCAGGGTCCGCGCGCTGCAGGGAGTCCTCCTCGTCCGCCTTGGGCTTCTCCAGCGTGTAATGGATCACCGACTTCAACGAACACTTCTTGCACTTCGCGAAGATCACGGTGCCGTTTGACTGCCACTTCAGCTCGTCCGCCGGATGAGAACACGCAGCCTGCTGCTGCATGAGCTCTGGGTCGAATTTCGCCTTCGGACCTGGGACCAGCCTCTCGCCGTCGAACTGCGAGTCGTACATGGCTCGGTGCATCTGCTGCTTCTCCAGGTCGCTCTGCGTGGCACCTGCGCTCATGACGTAGCTCCGTCCAGAGGCAGTGACTACGCGTGGGGCTCCAGAAGCGGCTGGAGATGCCGTCGCAGCGGCAGGCGCACCAGAGCTCGCGGCTCCTGGAGGCGCTGGAAGATGAGCACGCCGTCGAACTCCCCCCATGTTCTTCCACGCACTTCCGACCCCCTGCTGCTCTGGAGATGCAGGCAGCGCACGCTCTGGCGGAGGTGCCTGCTCACGTCGCCTCTGCAGGCCGTCGTAGACCTCGCCTGGGTTCAATCGGGCATGCATCTCCGACTCCTGCTTCTCCATCAGCGCGAGGCGGTCCAGCAACTCGGCTTTGTCACGCTGCAAGACCTCCAGTCGTTTCTTCTCCTCACTCTTCCTCACGTCCTCGGAGGTTCCTGCCATGACCCAGCCCTCGTCCTTCGGAGCGGCGGCGGCGGCTTCCCCAGTCGGTGCGGCGGACGGTAGTCTTGGCGCAACTCCGTCTAGGATGTTCCCGGGAGGTTCTCCCGGAACATCTGATCCTTTCGTCTTCGATGCCCCCTTCGCCGACGGCGCCGCTGCGGCGTCCACCGCGAATGCTGGATGGGCCTTCGCAGGGCCACTGCTTGGAGAGAAATCCGGCTTCTCGCAGCGGCGCGCGTAGAGGTTGAGGCGCACGATGCGGTCGTTCTTCGTTATGAAGTGGATGGTTGCCGGCGGCGCCAGGCAATCCCTAAAGATGTCCTGGCGCGGATGCCAGCTGCAGGAGATCTCGCCCATCTCCTCCGGCGTGAACGGCAGCTCCTTATCCTCACGCCGCTGATCGTTATCGTCCTTGCTGGCCTCATCCTCCTCGCTGGCCTCATCCTCCTTCTTCACCTCGGCCTCCTTCTTCACTTCCCTGCGGCTTCTCGCCTTCTTCCTCTCTTTCTTCTCTTCTTTGCTGCTCCTCGCCTTCTTCATCTCTTTCTTCTCTTTCTTCTCACCGCGGCCTTCCGGCGCACTCCGCGACCTCGAACGCGATGAGGCCCCCGCCTCGGGCGGAGGAGGGGCGCGATGCTCGCGGAGAACAGCTCCCCGATCGCGGTGGCGGTCGTCGCGACGATCTCGATGATGATCCTCGCGATGCTTGGTGTCACGGCCTCCGCCTTCACCGCGCCGATCGCCGCGGCGCTTGGTATCACGATTTCCGCCCATCACGATCTTAAACATAGTCGCCGTGATCTCATCGAGATCCACCTCAGCCGCCGTACAAGGCTTCGACGTGGTCAGCTGCAGCCGCATAAGCCGACCCTGGACGAAGCCGATGGCCTCGAAGCGGCCTTGCTTGAAGAAGATGGGTTTCTTGTTCGTCACACGCTCCACGATGTGATGGACCGTTGCAAGGTCAGGAAACTCCAACTCCACGCTGTGCCCCTTCGCGTGCGTGTTGGCCAGGATGCGATGGCAACGCACACATGCATCCTCGCCCTCCTGATCCTCACCGCGCCTTGCAAGGGCGCGCGCGCGTTCATCACTGCCCTGTCCGGGTCCGGGGCCGTCGTCGGCTTCCTGGCGTAGACGCGGCGCAGGCATACTCTTGGGTCGAGGGTTCATGACGGTCCTCTTCGGAACATCGGCTCGGACCTCTACCGAATGCCTCTGGGCAGGCACCGACTGGGGGGCGCGGCGCCATGGGGCGCGGCCACGACGCTCTTCGGCACTGCCTGCCATGCCAACCCAGTGGATGACCGGCCCATGCGCCTGCCTTGGAACCGGCGGCTTCGCAGAGCTCCGCTGGTTGGGCGACGCTGGCTGGCCACTCTTGGGCCCGGTCTTGTTGCGCGGCTCGCGCTCGCCACTCTTTACCTTGGGGCGCTCCGGGTCGCCGCGCCAGTGGCCGGACTGATCACAGTCAGCACACCGGCTGTTGGCCATGCGCTGGTCAGTCGTCCTGCGACCCGCCTGGAAAGAGCCGCTGGCGTTGATCTTCTTGGGGCCCCGCTGCCGAGGTGCAACAAATCCGCGCTTCTGACGCTGCACTGCCGTCTTCTGCTTGGCCCTCCAACCGGCCAAGAACGCCTCCTGAAGATCCTCAGGTGCCTCGTACTCCTCGTCGTCAGGCCCGTCGCTGTCCGACGCCAGCTCCCCGTCGACCTCGGCGCCGTCCTCGAAGAGGATGCCCTCGCCCCCTCCGGGGTCTCCGTCGTCCTGGTCGTCTGCTTCCTCCTCGTCGTGCTGCGCCTCCTCCAGGTCGCCGTCGTGTTCCTCGTAGTCTTCACCGTTCTCCACCTCGTGCACGTGCTGGCCAGGGCGGCCTCGAGGTACGAATGGCCTGCGAGCCAAGGGAGGGTGCGGGTAGCGACCGCCCGAACTCCCGGAGGAGCGCCCGTGCTCACGCTGCGCCGCCCCAAACGGCGAGCGGCGAGGAAGCACCGAGCGCTTCTCGGTGTCGTGCACCTTCGAGTAGGCTGCCTTCAGCACGACCTCCATGCGCTTCGAATCGTAGATGCCGCCGCAGTTGAAGAGCACCTGCGCTCGCTCTCTTTGCGACAGCCCAGCACCACGGAGCATCTTGCTCGCCAGCGCGCGATCACTGATCGCTGAAGGGGGATCCTCGAGCTGCAACTCCATGCGCTTCTTCCGCAAGTACGTCGTGCAGTCCATGATGGGCTGCCCTGCCCGACGGTGAGCACGCTCCCACTCCTGATGCACCTCATCCAGGCGCTCGTGATCCATCTTCTCGAAGGCGTCATCGTAGATAGCAAAGATGGTATCGAGCGTGTCCTCGCGTCGGAGGTCCGACGCGTCAAGTACCTCGATGAGTTCTTTGGCCCGACCTGTCACCTGACTGTAGATGATCAGGCCCAGCTCCACGTCGGAGAGCTGGTTGAGGTTGCGGATGACCTCCACAGCCTTGCGCCACTCTCGGTACTTCTTGGTGCTAGTGCCGACGGCACCATCGAAGTCCGGGAGCCTCACCTGTGACAGCAGTAGGCGTGCACGCCTGGGACCGCTGTCGCCACCACGATCCCGCTGCATGGCCAGGATCTCCCTCTGGGTCTCGGCCATCACGCGCAGGACCGCGTGCAGGTCCGGAGAACCTGCGCCGGCGGAGGACCCCGCCTCAGCGTCCGAGCCGTCCTGGCTGCCGGCCATGGCGGCGCGCGCGGGTGGTCGCAGCCACCCGAGCAGAGCACGCAGTGCGTCCGCTGGAGCTTACAAGCTCCGCTACCAATGTCAGTGCAGTTCTTTTTGCTCGGACCGCGCGGCGGTCAAACTGCGGGTGCAGTCCCAGGGCCCTAGGACTAGGGCCAAAACGGCGGCGGGCAACGTGCACGCCACAAAACATGAAAAGTATATGCATCATGCTCAGAAGGCGGCACGGGCGGCAGAGGGGCAGGGGAGTGCACTCTTCACATCCACGTCGGTTTCTTGTCTAGCGTTCCTGACGGTAGCAGCGCAGACTGTACAGTCATTTTCGCTGCCATGCAGATCGTTAACTAAGGATCGGCAGAGAGCGAGAGGGGAAAGGAGACGGGGCGGGCTTCTGAGAAGGCTCGGAAGTCCTCCGGCCTTCTGAGAAGCTTCCAGGGCCTTCCTCGAAGGCACAAAGAACTTTTCAGAAAGCCCAAAGGCTTCTGCGAAGTTTCGCCACCTTCCGAGAGGGCCTTCTCCTTCTCACTTTCCCCCCCCTCTCTCGCCTCCGAAAGGAGCGACGGTTTTTTTCTTGCCACTTGATGGGCCTGCTTTCCACCATAACCACCAGAAGTTTGAGGGGGGAAGGAGGAGGAGAAGGACGAAGAGGTGGAGGAGGAGGAGGAGGAGGAGGACGAAGAGGAGGAGGAGGTGGAGGACCCCATCCTCCTCCAACTTCTGGTGGTGGTGGTGGAAAACAGGCCCATCACCACTGGCAACCTCGGCCACTAGAACAGGTTCCACATCGGCGCGGTCCTCCGACCCCATCTACAGTCAACCCGCATCATAAGGATGGGCGGTAAGGATGCAATGGCCTTGGCAGGCCATGTGAACCTTCTTCGAAGGTCGCCAAGGATAGGCCGAGGAGGCAAGGATAAAGGGTACCCTTGGGAAGGTTGCTCATCCTTACTATGTACGTTGACTGTAGATATGGGTCGGGGGATCGCGCCGCATGGCAGCGATGATAGAGGCCTCATAGATAGGGCCCGAGTAGATGTGGTCGGAGGATGGCGCCACATCGCCAACGCATCGTCGATGCATCGTCGATGCACAAGCGATGCATCGTCGACGTCGGCGATACATCGTCGACGTCGACTGTACTCCGACCCCACCTAGGGGGCTCAGCTGTTCCCTGCCACGGACAGCCTCGACCTCTCGAGTAGGCGCCCCGACCGCGCTGCGCGGGGCCCCCCACCGCGCTTCGGGGTGGCCGGGGAACGCCCGGCCCTTCCAGGAAGCCCCCGGCCCACATCGTCGTTGTCGTCGTCGTCGTCGTCGTAGAACCGATCGCATTCGCGCTTCCGTGCGGCCCCCGCGGAGGTGCGAGGCGGGGTGATATTCGCGCTCTCGCGCCGCCACCCTGGAGGGGAGCAGCTCTCCGGCCCAGGCCTCCAAACGCGACGCGCGACTCCTTTCGCGCCTCTTCGGTGGCGACGACGACGACGACGACGCGCATCGCGACCCGCGATTATCGAAGCCCCTTCGTGCCTCCGCCGTCCCTTGTCACTCGCTATAGTCTGCCAGAAATCCCCCCCCCCCCCTCGGAAGATCTGAGATGGCCCCGGGTGGCCCCAGTACTGTGGCCCCAAGAGATCTCCAGGAGAGCCCGTCAGAGCCTCCCAGAAGCCGACCAGGATTCCGAGCATCAGGGGAGATTTCTGGGCGCCAGGAGAACTCGCCGTGGGCCTGACAGGGCCTCTCGGGGGGCCCGGGCGGGCGCCAACAAAATCGCAAATGAACAATATAATGGCTCCAAAAGGGCACTAATTAAGAGGGCCGCTACGTGGGCATTGAGAACGACCTCGCACGTGAAATATGATCAGCGCCAGCCAAATTGAGCTCACGCAAACCAGCGGCCCAAAATATTTTTATGCGCCACAAACTAGAAACCTCCTCATCATCCTCCCCCCTCCCTCCTCCTCCGCACTCCCTCCCTTCCTCCGTCATGCTTCATCCTCTTTCTGCTCACCTTGGCACCATCTCCAGTAATTCCAACGATGCCCACCCCCAACACGTCCATAGAAATCTGAAACAAGTGGAAGCAAGTCGCGTTGCTGCGGCTCCGCTCACCATTACAACGACGCCAAACACAAGAAACAACGGGATCGGGATAAATCGGGGATCTCTGAAATCCGTCGGTTCTGGGGGATGTATGTGGTGCCGCAGCTTTCCCAGAGCGTGCCAAAGCGACTTAAGAGCGTTCTGGAACGCTCTGGAACGATTTCTTCCTTCCCTATGCCTGCCTGAATCATCCTGAGCGCCAAACTCCTTCCTGTCTGAGAGCCTCGCGAGGGACGCAATTCCATGCAGCGAATTCTGGCACAAGGTGGCGCGCTTGAGCCAGAAGGACGCGCGGGAGACTGAGGCCCTGCGGGGTCAGATGAACTGACACTAGCCCAGATCCCCCCATCTGCCACACAACGAGAATTCAAGACGAGCACACTTGTTGTACCGACGCGACGGAGCCCGGCGAAAAGGAGAAGGGACGCCCGACGAAGGCGACGAGGAAAACGAGGACGAGAAACAGACAACAGTCCAGATCCCTCACCTGCCGCACAGCGAGAACCCACGACGTGCACACACTCCAATGCTTGGCCAAAACACCAAGGCGCCGACGTGGCAGGACATTCGTTTCAAATGCCGCCTCCTCCTCCTCCACCTCCTACTCTTCGATACCCTTTGCCTCTCCCATCCCTCCTCCTCCTCCTCCTCCTCCTCGCCGCTTGAGCGGCACTCATGGAGATGGTCATGAGTCCTGGGTCATGAAGCGAATGCCCTTCCACCTCATCCTCCTCCTCCGTACCCTTCCCATTTCCAATTCACAAGCGCTTCGACTTCTCCGAAACGTGAGCCCTCGCACCGCTGACTGTCCGGAAGCCATCGCCGGCGTCTGCCAGTGCACCAGCCCATCGGTAAAGGCCTCCTAGATGGGGCCCGAGCAGATGGGGTGGGCGGATCACGCAGCATCGCCAGTGCATCGGCGATTCATCGACGAGCGCTCCACCTCAAGACGCATCGGCGATGCATCGGCGATGCGGAGTGATCCCCTGACCCCATCTGCTCCGACACCACCCGAGAGGCCCAGAAATCGGCCCACCGAGCGAGGCGTTCGCCCCGGGCGCCGACGGCCGCGCCCTCCCTGCAGGCACGCGCGCACGCCTGCAGGCCTCGAGCAGCTCCGCGTCCTGGAACCCGGAGATTGAGCACGGACCGACCGTCCTGGCAGTCCTGTAGGCCTACCACGACATGTTCTTGGAACCCAAACATGTTCTAAGAACAAAAACAATGTTCTCAGACCATAAGCCCGGTGTGTTCAAACAAGACAGTCCCAGCCAGAAATGTTCTGAGAGCATGTCGTGCAGACCACAAAAGGTTCTTCGAACCTTCTTTGGTGGGCCTATAGGCGAGCCAGGACGCTGCGCCACTGCTCGAGGAGAGCCGGGAGGGGACGCCGACGGCCGCGGAGGGGCGCCTGGCGGCCGCCACGGCGCGAGCCGTGCGCGCGCTCCACCGCCGAGCTGGCACGCCTGCCCCGCTGCGTCTCTCCGCCGGCGGTCTCGCGAGGAGGATGTCCGGCACGGCCTCGGTCACGGCGCTGTCCATCACAGGAGGGCACCGACGATACACCAGCACCGAGCCTGGCCAGGCCCACCCTGGGCCCAGGATCGGTGCACACGCCCTCGTGCCTGGGGCAGGCAGGCATATGCACCGATCCTGGGCCTACAAGGCGGGCGCGGCCGCAAGAAAGCCTCGCAAGAGACCCAACCCTGAAAACCCGGGCGCGAGGTGCACCTGAGGGGAAACCCGGAGTACCCTGAACGCAGCCGCTCCTTCCCCGGCTGCGGGAAGCCGCCGCGCGGCGCGCGGAGCGAAGAAACCCAGGATGCCCTGACGAAAAGCAGATGGTTTCTTGCTGCGCGCCCCCACTGTAGGAGTGACCTGGCCAGGGTCGGTGTAGGTGTGGAGCCGGTGCCCTCCGACGTCAAGGGGCCTCGCCCACGTGCGCCGCGTCCAGGCACCGCTTCAGGTCCGCCTCGTAGGAGGCCCTCTCGTGCTCGACGCCCAGCGTCCAGCCCGGGAAGGGTCGGTCGAGCATCCCGGGGTAGAGCCGCGAGCCCCCCAGCCACTGCGGGGGGCCGTCCGGCGGCAGGGCCCGGGCCTCGGGAGCTGAGCGGCGCAGCTCTCGGCCGTGCAGTCAGGCAGCCAGCAGCCCTGCGAGATCATCGGACCCCCCGCAGTTCGACGAACCTCGATTACCGGGCACGTCTGATGAGCTCCTTCGCACAACCAGCCAGGCAAGCACAACCAACGAGACTCTTCATCTCCAAGCGCGCGCGACTCCCGTGAGCCCGACTGAATCCCCGAACCGTCTTCTCAAGGCTTCTGGGCGCCCGCTCCCCCAAGACCAGGATTAAGTCGGGCCTCTCCCTTTACAGCAGGAACATTCAAAAAAACATAAGGGCGAATGTTTGACTATGTTCAGAATGTTTGGAATAGGTTTGAGTATTTGTTATATCTCGTCCAGAATCCCCCTGTAGGAGGACAGGCCCGACCAGACCAGGACCCCTTGCAGAGGAGCAGTGTGCCCCCGCCCCCGAGCCGACGATCCCTCCCGACGGCAACTCGTCCGCGCACCCGGGGTCGAGCCTTGCTCTCTGGAGCCCCTTGGCCAAACAAGATCGGCCATGACCTGTGGCGATGACGGCGACAGAACTGCTATGCGCCTCTGACATCATCTCCCGGGAGAGGGTGGAGGAACAGGGCTACATGGATGTATCCATATCCACATATATATATATGTATAAAAATAAAGGAAGAAAGAGAGAGAGAGAGAGAGAAAGAGAGAGAGAGAGAGAGAGCGAGAGAGAGAGAGAGAGCGAGAGAGCGAGAGGGAGCGACAGAGAAAGAGAGACAGAGGCAGAGGCAGAGGAGAGAGAGAGAGAGAGATAGAGGACGACGAGAGGAGCGAGCGATTGGGGGGGGGGGGGGGGGGAAAGCCCCCAGTTCCCCCTCTCCTCCTCCAACTCCCCCCCCCCTCCACCTCCTCCTCCTCCTCCTCCTCCTCCTCCCCCTCCTCCTCCTCCTCCTCCTCCTCCTCCCATCCTCCCTCCTCCCCCTCCTCCCACATCCTCCTCCTCCTCCCCCCTCCTCCTCCTCCCCCTCCTCCCCCTCCTCCTCCTCCTGAGCCCAGGCGCATCAAGAAAGCAGAGGGCGGAAGGGGCGGCAGACGGGCGGACCCCCCAAAAAACAGCGGCGGCCGGCGGGGGCACCCCCCTCGAGGGCCCGGGGCGCGGCGGGCGCGCGCACCTCCCCCGGGGCGGGCGGCGGAGGGGGGGCCGCCAGGAGGCGCCGCCGCCGCCGCCGCCGCCTCCCTTTTGCGAGCCTCCCCCGATGGTAAGAACCCCGACGATAAGAACCCCGACAGCGCAACCGTTTTGTAAACGCGCCCGACGAAGGAATCAATCGAACCAGAAAATGACGGCCGCGACGCCCTCTCGCGAGCCGAACACGGCCAATTCACTAATCGACGTGTCAGGGTGAAGGTCTGTCCACCCCCGAGATTCCTAGAGGCCTACCACGAAACGGCAAACGTTCTCTTCTTCGGCGCGCAGGCACGGGGCACGAGGGGGGGACGGGGGGGGGGTGGGCCTGGCTCCGGACCTCTGCTCAGCGCGACTGTTTGCAACAGCGCATCCTATGGGGGAGACTCCAGCTGCTCGAAACAGGCGCCAAAAACAGCCAAGATCTACTCCAGGGGAGACTCCAGCTGCTCGAAACCGACAAACCTGAACCCGCAAAAAGGACGGCCGCGACGCCCCCTCGCGAACCGGAGACGGCCAATTCGCTCATCGACGCGTCGGGGTAGGAGGCCTATCCCCCCCCCGAGAGTTGTCCTCGCTGACACATCGGGGGCGGCAAAGAGGGGGGTGTCCAAGAGGGGGGGGTGCAAATCATGGCCGGCGGCATGTGCGCGGCCCAGCGGGGCGGCGAGGGACGTAATGAAATAAGAGGAGGCGCCATGAAATCTGGGGAAATATCGTGGCCCCCGCCATGATATCCACCCCCCCCTAGTCATCACCCCCCTCTTTTCCGCCCTCGATAGGAGGCCTACCCCCCCCCCGAGAGTTGTCCTCGCTGACACTGCTTGGGCGTGGCTTAAGGGGGGGTCACAAATGGGGGGGTCAGAAAAGGTCCCCTTTCGTGCCCCTTTCGGGCCCCTCTGGAGCCCCAGGGGGGCTCGTTTAGGTACCGTTTGGGTACCTTTTCGGACCACCTGCGACACCCCCCCATTTATGACCCCTCCATTACGCAACGCCCAAACTGCTCCATCCACGGACCCCTCCGGGGCGTGCGCTCCACAGCCGCGCCTCCGAGACGAGCCCCGCCGTGGCGACGGGGGCCTCGCGGGAGGCCCCGAGGCGAGGGCGCAGACGAGGCAGTGGGCAGCGGCGTCTCGGCGGCGGCGGGCTCCCGCGGGGGGGAGGCGAGAGGAGGGGGCCACATGCGAACCCTACCCCTACCCCCCCCCCCCGACTTCGTCCGGGAGCTCCCGAGCGAAGTGAACCCCACCCTCCCCGCCGCAGAAACCGTGGGGGGGTAGGGGCAGGGCTCGCACGTGGCCCCCTAGAGAAGGGGGCGCGCCTCCTCGGAAGGCCGGGGCGCCCCCCCGCCTCCTGAGAAGCCCTCTGGGCCTCCCCCCAATATATATATATATTATATATATATATATATATATATATATATATATATTATATATAATAAAAAAAACAAACAAAACAAAAAAAAAAAAAAAAAAAAAAAAAAAAAAAAAAAAAAAAAAAAACGGGAACAGCTTCTCGGGAGGCCGAAGGCCGAAGGGGGGGGCTTCGGAGAAGCCCTTCGCCGCCTCCTGCGAAGGGGCTCCTCCCTCTCTCACTCCCCCCCCCCCTCGTGCTCCGCCGAGTACACCCTGCGAAATGCTTAAGAAATCATGGGTTAAGAAATTCATAGTCTCAGAACTTGAATAAAAACCCAACGTTTCCATTCAAATCTTAGGATTTACATGGAAACGTTAAGAATAATCAAGACTCTGGCCGAAAACTTAGGTTTTCTTAAGCATCGCCTAAGGTGTACAGTCGGGCCGATGAGAGCAGGAACGCCAAAGAAGGAACGAAGCCCCTTCTTGGCCCTGTGAGCGCCTCCGTGCCCCAGGAGGGCAAGGGGAGCACCCCTGGAGGAACCTCGAAGGAACATCGAGCCCCTCGCGAGCCCAAACTGTTCCTCACTGCGGCGCCTTCGCTCCGAAGGCCGGGACCAGGGGAACGACAAACGACAGAAACATAAAAAACAACTCGGAGGTCCGCGCGGGGATTTCTTGGATCCGCGCCGGAGCCCCTTTCAGCGCTTCACTGCCTTCAGCGCCCTCGCTGCATCGGCGCCTCCGCCTCCGCCGGCCAAAAGGGTGGCGGAGGGCACGGCAGGCCGGGCCCGACCGGGGCGGCGCTGGGCGGAGGCGCGCCCGCGGGCGAGCACGGCGCGCCCCCGCGGAGTGGGCGGGCAGGGCGGGTCCTCGGGAGCGGGCGGGCGGAGATGCTCGCGGGTGCTCTTAGGGCGGGCGGGCGCCAGCGGGCGCCCCCTGAGAAAGGGGCCCTGGGGCACACAAAGAGAAATACACACACACAGATGACAGGATCCCCCACATCTCCCCATGCTTTTTCTCTGTGTGTGTCTTCTCCCCCCCGCGCTTCCCCTGTTTTCCCATGCCCTCTGGGGGATCGACGACTCCTTGTGTCTGTGTGTTGTCGTTCCCTCCTGACTTGGGGCGGGCGGGAGGGCGAGCTCACGACGCCGAGGTCGCGGCCCCTGAGCGCAGCAGAGCGCGCGGGCCCACACGCCCGAGGCAAAGACCCCGCTGCACAGCACAGTGGGTCCGCGGCCCCCTGCCGCGATCGCCGCAGCGGCCGCGGGCCCGCGCCCCCGGAGAGGCCACGATGCCTCGTGCGCCGCGGTGCCTCGCAGGATCCGAAGGGTCTGCGCTCGCGCAGCTCTGTCCCCTTGCAGCACGCTGCAATGGCTCTGCGCGCGCAGCCGAGAGCACTCATCGAACACTCCTCAAAGCAACGAGCCAGCCACCCCGCCTGGCCACCGGCCTGGCCACCAGCCTGGCCACCAGCCTGGCAACCCGCCAACCAGCAAGCCAAACCACCACCCACTTGGGCGAAGATCGAAAACGGGTCTTACGAGAGATGGTGTGCCGACCTTACGCGGTGGCTTACGCGGGACGCCGGCGCGGCACGCCACACTGGAGACGAAGGCGCTTATAAATGCGACTTTACACGGGCAGCTTCCGCGCCAACGTCGGCACAGACGACCCCGTTTTGTTTCGCGCTGCAAACTTGACCTGCCAGCCCATCAACCAATCAGCTAGTCCAACCCAACCCAACCAGCCAACCAACCAGGTCATTAAGAGGGGGCCCGTTGGCAAGGAGCGAAGCCCGGCAGATGACGCAGTTTCTGTTCAGGTATGCAGGAACTCCAGAGAACGAGCTGGGGGACATGATGAATACGTTGGCGCGGCTCATGTGAATCCAAGGAGAAACCAAGTCCTCGCCCTGCGGCATACCGTCGGCGTCCAAGTGCAACTGTATCCCTTTCCCCACAAACCCGTCCAAATCTGACACGTTCCACTGCCGATTCCTCTCATCCCCGTTATCCGGCCGCACGCTGCTCCAGGCGTGTATGTCCGCATCCGGAAGGTGCTTGCGGATCAGGTCCACGATTCGGAAGAAGTACTCGTCGGGCAGCGCCCTGGTGGAGAAGTGGCCGGTCTTCGGGAGGTCTCCCCGCCTGACGTGCATAGCGACGCTAGGCCGCCCCGGTGCAAACCTGAGTGGATAGGCGTCCGTGGGCGCCATCACCGCCGACCGCAGGCTAGGTGTGAAGTAGTCGAACACTGGCTCGCTGTAGTTGTAGTACCAATCATTCGTGGTCGTCAGGACGCTCTCCAGCGGCCCGAACTCCCGCGTGTGCTGCTCCAGGTCCCTGACTGCGTCATACTTCCTGTCTGGCGCGAACGACACGTTGAAGAGCAGCTGCCCTGATGCTCCAGCGCCGAAGAGAAAGTCCACCTCGGCGGCAAAATCGTCGCCGTGATCCGTCCTGTTGTTCTGGCCTGGCTGCTGGGCCACGCAGCCGCCAAAGTTCATGCCGTTCCTGGCGGCCACGGCCATGCCCTCCAGTATCTAGGAGGCCTAGAGGTTGGCACCAACACCAATGTCAGCGATCGACTCCACCGAGGGAGGATGATCCCGATCTCGGTGAATGGTGAAGCTCGGACTCTTTTCAAGAAGCCGAATGATTACCACCAACAACCACATCCAGGATCGCCTTTCACGGTGGAGGCACCCCCGACGTTCGTCAGAGGGCGAGTCGAGACCACGGCAGCTCAACATCGGACACACCGGCTTCCCGAGCTGCGTCTGGCCGTGGCAGCAAGGGGGCCCCCCCGAAGGTCAACTGCAGCTCTTCCCTGGCCTTTCTCTGATTGGCCTCCTAGGGCCAAGCGCGTTCCACGACTCGCAAAGTGACTACTCGCAAATGGCCTGGATTCCCCGCGGAGGACCTACGATAAATCACGTCAAAGCAGACATGTGCTTTCCGGACGTTTGCGAGTAGGCACTTTGCGAGTAGTGGAACGCGCTCGGTGATCCTAGATGGGGTCCGAGTAGATGGGATCCGATGATCGCGCCGCATCGACGATGCATCGACGATGCATCGGCGGTGCATCTGCGACGTCTGCGTGGAGGTCGAGCTCCACATCGAGCCGCATCGCCGTTGCATCGGCAATGCGGCGCGATCCTCCGACCCCGTCTACTCGGACCGCATCTGGGGGGCATCGATAAGTGCTGGTGCCAATTTCCAAGCCTCCACGTATTGTCTTCATCCGGTGCCCGCTGCCGTCGAGGTGGTGCCACACGTGCAGTCTGGAGGGGGGGAAACGAAGACCATGACCAAAACTAAACAAAAAAACGACGTGCCGACCTTGGTCACTGCCCATTCTGGCCAACGCCAACTCATGGATCACCCTCGCGGATCGGCGACGGCCGGCATGGACCATGGGCCAAGATCGACATCGACAAGATCCCGCGACATCGTGGTCATGGTCAGCGTTCTGTGGCAACTCATAAGAGCCTCCCATGCAATTTTGCTAGCTCTTGCGAATCGACGTTGACCGACGCTAGCCGACGCTAGATCGGCGCTTTCTCATCGACTACCGCGCACGCTAGTGCGGAAGTGCCAGCACACGCACAAGGGTCCCATGATTTGCTACCGACTCGTGATCAGGGTCTGGGGGAACGAAAACGTATCGACACCGCTACTCCCCGGACCACTCCGGACCACTCCGGGGCTGCGTCCCCACCAGGATTCAGAAGAGCATCCAGCGGTGGCGACAAGGGCCTCCAAGGGGGCCCAAAAAAGGAAAACGAGAAAAGGGTAGCGTTAAGTCGGGCGTGTCCCCCTACAGGGGGATTTTCGACGAAAAATAAATACCTCCAAAGTACCCCAAAATTGTCAAACAAACAAAAAACACTCAACAAGTAGTCCCCATATTATTGTTTCATTATTTTGTGATTATTTTGGGGGGTTTTTGACTTTTTCGTCGAACATCCCCCTGTAGGGGGGCAGGCCCGACTTAAGGGCATAGCGGTATGGGCACCCTTTTCTCCTCTGAAAAGCAGGATGCGGTCGATCGGATCGGATAGGATCGGTGTCACAAGCTGGGGCCGTCGGCATCGGGCGCCCCGAGAGCCCCGGAGCGGTGCCGCGCATCTCTCGGAGCCCCACGGGGGCCCAAGGAGCCCGAGGACAACGCCACGACGTGGAAGGTCTGGGCCCCTTCCTCCCGTGGGAGGGGGACCCAGGCCTCTGAGGGTCCACGCGTCTCCCCTCTGAGGCTCAGCGTGTTCCCCTCCCTCTCGGGGGGCAGATAAGGCACGACCGCGCGGATTTCTGGGATCCGCGCCCCCCTCCCTGGCGCGCGGAGCGCGCCAGGGGCGGCACCGGAGGCGCCGCCAGGGGGGCCCCAGCGCAGATCCACGAAATCCGCGAGGAGCGCCAAAAGTCTATTTTTTTGCAGGTTGCCTTTCTCTTCGAGTTCCCTCCCTGGGCAACCGCGGCGCGTCGGGGGGGTGCTGCAGGCACGCCGGGAGCCCACAGCGGGCACGCGGCCGCCCCGACGAGTCCACAACGCTGGCCGGCAGCGCGGGCGCGGGCGGCCTCGGCGGCGGCGGTGGCGCTCGTCGGCGGCTCGAAGGTGGGGCCCCCTGGGGGGAGGGGGCCCTGCGGCAGGTGCGTGCGGCGACGGCCTCCTCCTCCCCCTCCTCCTCCTCCTCCTCCTCCTCCTCCTCCTCCTCCTCCTCCTCGACCTCCACCGCCTCCTCCGCCTCCGAGGGAGCGTTCGCTGCTGCGCGACGGCGAGCCGCAGCGGTCGGCTTCTGACACCGTGCGGGTCGCTCAACCTTCAAGGTTGGGCGGCGCCCCGATCGCCAGACCTCGCTCCGTGTGGGGCGTTGCTGGGCCACTGGCGGCATGTTTTCGTTCCGGAACGCCCGCGCCGGGGTCGACACCGCGTCGACACGAAACGAGCCGAGTTACCATAAGCTCTGTGGCAACTCGGGATCCTGCCATGTCATGGTGCTGGCAGTCGACGCTAATCGACGCTAGTCGACGCCGATCGACGCTGAGCGTCGCTGATTCGGCACTGATCGACGCTAGTCGACGTAAAGGGCGAGGGGCCTCAGGCAATGCAATGTCGACCTGGGACCACTTGTCCGCCACTTCAGCAAGGGGTGGCTCAATGATGGGACGCCCTGATGTATGGGCGCCCTGAGGCATGGGGCGCTGGTCGGCGGTTCAGCGATGGTGCCCTGAGGCACGAGGCCCGAAGCTTCAGCCGACGAAGAACTTTTCCGCCGTCGGGGACGCCTGCCCCACGGCTGCTGTAAAGCTTATACCCTGACGTGCCACCAGAAGCGTATGAACTGTCCAGCTGGGGCAGGCGTCCCAGGCGGCGGAACAGTTTATGTCCTACCGTTCTTCGTCTGCCAAAAGTATCGGCGGTGGACAAAACTTCCTTGATAGTAAACCTCCCTTTAGTGAAAACGGCCTGGGACCGAAGCCGACGGACCTGCACCCGCAAAAATCGCAGCCGCGACGCCCTCTCGCGAACCGAAAACGGCGAATTCCTGAATCGACGTGCCAGGGCAGGAGGTCTGTCCACCCCCGAAAGTAGGCGACCTACGCTGCAGCCTTGCCCTGACGTGCCACCAGAAGCGTATGAACTGTCCAGCTGGGGCAGGCGTCCCAGGCGGCGGAACAGTTTATGTCCTACCGTTCTTCGTCTGCCAAAAGTATCGGCGGTGGACAAACCTCCCTTTATAGTAAACCTCCCTTTAGAGAAAACGGCCTGGGACCGAAGCCGACGGACCTGCACCCGCAAAAATCGCGGCCGCGACGCCCTCTCGCGAACCGAAAGCGGCGAACTCCTGAATCGACGTGCCAGGGTATAGGAGGCCTGCCCACCCCCCAGAGAAAAGAGGAGATGCGCGGCGCAATCTTCGTTGTACAATTCAGGCGGCGACGGGGCGGCGACGGGGACAGCATGGCCGCCAGAATCAGGGGGACGTAAGACCTGGGTACAGGGGACTCAGAAATCCCCGACGAGGTCGTCAAAAAAATGACGAGGCCGAGCCTGCATTTTGACGAGGCCTCCCGCTGCAGACATCCCACAAAACTCCTCCTCGTCAAAATCCGAGTCGCGGTCGTCAAAAAACGATGGCGAACCCGAGTCCTGGCAAACCCGGGTCTTACGCTCCCCCGACAGAAAGGCGGTCAGGCCCATTCCACGATCGGCGCCGCGGCGGCGACAAGGTGGCGACGGCGACAACAGAGCCAGCAGGCGGTCTACGCGCTACAGCCCTGCCCCTGCTCCCGCCCCGACCCCACGGGGGGGCCCGACCGGCGGCACGAGAGGCAGAACGCTGGCCTCCGGAGCCGCGCCTCCTGCCCATTGACCACCTACCAGGCCACCCCAACCCAACCAAGAAGACCCGAATTTCGGGCTGGGGGGCTATGGGCTCCATATATGTGTTTTTGTCGATGTTCCCGCCCCCCCCCCCCCACCAGAAATCGAGGGTAAACCTGAGCCTTCGGGTTGGGTTGGGGTGGTTTGGTGGGGTGGTGACCCATGCCCTGCTTTGCCCATGGCGCCCAGCGTGGGAGGGGGGCCAGCAGCTGGGCTCTGGATCGGGCGTCGCTCGCCGACTCGAGACGGGAAATGATCCCGAATCGAACTCACGCTGTTCGAGGCCCCTCGTCCTCCCGGGCGGCCAGGGCGAGTACGGAACCATTGTGCGATGCCCGACGACAGAGCGTGCCCACGGCCCGCAGCAGCCGCCGGTGGGCCAGCGGCCCCCTGCCTCGCATGCGCCACGCCCGCGGCGACACCGACCGCGAGTCCTCTTCGGAATGCACGCGGCCACGCGACCGGCTGGAACGGCTGCCCGCTCTCGTAGCCACCCTTTCGGTACCCATCAGGAGGCCACACGCGAGCCCCGCGTAATTACCCCACCGCCTCACGACTTCCAAGGGAAGGAGGTGGGGTCCACCTCGTTCTGGACCTCCCGAGCGAAGCGAACCCCGCCTCCCCCCTGGAAGTCGTGGGGTGGTGGGGTAGGGTCCACATGTGGCCTCAAACCCATGTCGATCGCACCGATCCTCAGAGCCCCATCCCCCAGGCCACAGTAGATGCCTCCTAGATGGGGTCGGAGTAGATGTGGTCGGAGGATCGCGCTGCATCGCCGATACATCGGCGATGCATCGGCGATGCGCGGGCGATGCATCGACGACGTCAACGATGCATCGGTGGCGTCGGTTTGGGGAAACACGGGCTCCACTTCGAGCCGCATCGTCGCTGCATCGGCGATGCGGCGCGATCCTCCGACCCCATCTTCTCGGACCCCATCTAGGAGGCCTAGACATAGGTCGGGCGTTGGCAGAAACGGGTTTCGTGGGACCTGGTTTAGTGATGTGTACTCGGGGGCGCCCCCCCTGGTCCAGTCCACTCACTGGAGCTGCCGTCACCCGGAACACACCAAATACGGCAGACCTGCAGTGCTTCCAAACCACTTTTGGGGCTTCGGGGCTCTGCTACCAACCGGGTCCCCTTAGCTGGGGTCCTGGCTATACCCGAATACAGTCGGGGCGTTGACCTAAGGAACCCTACATAAGGAACGAGGCCCCTTTTTTCCATAAGTTAACCTTCGATTTCCGATCGAAAACATAAGGAAAGCCTGAGAAGCTGTGAAACACTTAAGGAACGCGGAGCCCCTCCCCAACGAAAAGGGTTCCTTCTTCAGGGCCCCGACTGTAGGGCCCCATCCGTGAGCCGCCGAGCTGGCGGCGCCGCCGGCGCCGGCGCCGCCGGAGCCACCGGCGCGGGCGCCGGCTGCGGGAGCGCCGCTGCCGGCGCCGGCGGCGCGGGCGCGGCCGGCACGCGGCCGGCCTCTCGCGGGGGCGCGCCGCCCGGTGGAGCGGCCGTCGGGGAGGGCCGGGCGCAGGGTGCGCAGCGCCGGCCATGGCTCGGACGTCCATTCCCTGTGTCTTTTTTCGGTTTTGTGCGCGTGGCTTTTTCGCGAAATGAGCTCCTCGATGGTCCTCGCCGAGGGAAAAGTGCACACGTCCGAGCGATGCCGCGAGCGCCGGATGGGGAGCGCTCGGCAGAGGCGAGGAGGGCGCAGGCGCAGACTCTTCCAGGGCCCCGCGCGGGTTTGAGGGGTCGGCGCTCGGGGCGTCTGCGGTGCGCTGCGGCTGCGCTCGCATGCGCGGGGGGGAGCGAAGGATTGCAAAAAAACCCAGGATCGAAGGATTGCAAAAAAACCCGAAGGATTGCAAAAAAAGAAAAACAGGATTGCAAAAAAACCCAAGGATTGCAAAAAAAACGAAGGATTGCAAAAAAAACAAGGATTGCAAAAAAACAAAACCCAAGGATTGCAAAAAAAACAGGATTGCAAAAAAACTAAGGATTGCAAAAAAAACCCTTCGTTCAAGGGGGGCGGCTCACAGGGAGGAACATCGAGCTTGAATCGGCGACGCATCGGGGGTGCATCAGCGTCCAACCCCCTGGCAGCGAGTCCGCACGGTCCTGGGGCGGATGGGTTATCAGGCCCTTGCCAGTGGGCGAGTGGGGTCGATGCATCCACCCCTGCGCCTATCCCTCCCGAGTCAGAGAAAGAAAAAACACCCAAAGCATGACATGTCGGAGCTCCGCGCGAGAGGGGACGAGACGAGCGTGTCCGCGGGCAGATTGTGCTATGTCGTCGCGCCACATATTTCGCTATCCTCCGTGTCTTTGTATCGCTGGTCTCACGCTGCAACAAGTCTGGCCGTTCTGTGGTGAGATTGAGTTGCGACTCGCCCTGACCATCGCCATTGGGGTCTGTGGTACAGGGTCGTCCTGTCGTCCACTTTGAAGCGTGTCGCTGGATCTGCAGCTGCGCGGGTAGCTCTGCGAGTGAGATCCCATCACGGTTCTAGGTCGGAACCGTCTTCTAAGACGTCGAGGTAAGCATGTGCTCTGGCGTCGTTGGTGCTCGTGTTGTCGCTTGTGTTTGTGCTGTCGTCGCGCTGACCAAGGTCTGGGTTGGCGTCGCCACAGGTCTCGTCAATGTGCGTTGCTGGCGTTCTTCGTCTGGGTGTTCACGATGAGTCGCAGCATGCGGCACTGGGTGCGTCGCAATGTCAAGAGTATGTTTTCGTGAGGCTCCACGAGGTTAGCCGTGCAGAACGCCTGGCGTCAACGTGTCACTGAATAGCCTGAGTCTGCTGTGCACGCGGTGCCCTTTGCTGGTCAACTCGTCTCTGAGTTGCTGGAACTTCTGCCACCCCATGGCAGACATGCAGATGTTCATAACGGTGGTAATCTTGTAGTGACAGCTCTCGACCAAGGTACTTTGTAATATGCTCGGTACTGAAGATGTCGATATTGCCGCCGTCGATGCCAGCGCGCGCCGTCGTTTATTTGTGCTGCCAGCTCGTATGTGTGAACAAGTTGGCACCGTCTGAGCTGGAAGCAACGCGCCATCGGCATGCCGCAGGTTGGTCAGACGAGTAGCCGTGTCCCGCGACAACTGCACTCGCCCATTCCGCGTTCCTCCCTGCCCGCGGCGTTGCCATCGCCGTCGTTGTCGCGCCGTCTGCCAACTTTCCCGCTGAGGTCGCACGTGAGTGCTGTCGTCATCTTCTGCTGCTGTGCGTCTTCATGGACTTCTGCGAGCACCCGATGCACGCTCTGTGCGCGCAGGTCGACGTGCCCCCACGCGGGCAACACGCTGTGACGCTGCGGAGCGGTCGCTCTGGGCGGTCGGGGTCTGCGCGCGCGCACTCCTTTCGTTCGCAGCTCCGAGTCTTCCGATGCGTCGCGCATGACGTTCGCGCACCGAGAAGGCGACGCCTCCAATCGGAGAGTCGCGCCCCGAAGCCGTGAATGCGCGATCACCGCACTCTGGTACCCAGAACTGCCGCTCCATCGCCCTCCACGTTCTGGCGGGTGCCACAGCGTCGCCGTTGTACAAGGCGGGCCAGGCCCAGACCGCTCGTATCAGGAGTATCTGGAACGCTTGGAAATGGTATGGATTTCTGGACTCTCTGGACCGGTTGGAACTTGGAGTTCCTGGCAGATCTACAATTGGCATGTTCTCTGGAACATCGAGGGGCGCATGTTTTTGAAATTATCGCATCTCGTATCTTCGGGATTTGGACATCTCCAGGTTCGCTTTGAACTCTGGGAGTTGCGATACCCGCGGATGTATTCCGGGAGCTTGCCTGCGCCTCTGAGGCAGAGCACGAGTAAATCCCCCGCCGCCAAAAATTCAAATATCCGAACGACCATCAGCCCAGACTCCACGACCGAAACACATTCCAGGAACAACGAGCTGCCACCATTCCAGGCACCCATACATGTAAGAAGCTCACACCATTCAGAAACTTACTGCATACTTTTGAATGTCAAAAGATCCACACCTTCGGTGACGACCATGATGCAACAACATACAGAACTTCAAGCAATGCCAACAGTATGGAAGTACAAAGGGGTGCGTGAAGTTCCCGAAGCCGCACCCATTCATCAACAAACGCCGGAGATTTCACGCGTTCAAAGTCCAACAGGGCCACGCATTCCCCAAACATACGTTAAGGTAGACCCGTTCTGCAGACCCAGAGGCCCCACCCCGCTCGGATACCGCGAGAAGCATGCTGCAGGGCACAGCTCACGGTCCCACAGCATTGCCGACTTCACAGTGCTGCGCTGCAGCGCCAAGTGCTGCATGGATGTCATCCTGTACCTGCATGTGCCGACCTGTACTTACATTACACTACGCGTTCACACATCACTATGACTCATTATATTGACATGCCCTGCGGCACTGTACGAGACATCAGACAAGTGCCCATGCAACATGTCATTAGTGATACTACACCGTGCAATGATATCCGACACAAATAGCAAGACTACCTTATGATGCCGCGTATTCCACCATCCGCAAGCCCCTCCTGGGTTGTTTTGGGCTCTCCTTTGGGCCGGGGACGCCTTGGGACCGCATCTGGGGCCAAATCGGCTCTCAGTGTGTGTGCGAGCGTTCCGTCGTGCACCTTTTCCTATTCCCGGAGTCTGCCCCGACGAGCCTAAGAGGCCCCATCATGGCGATGGATGCGCCCTGCGCCGGGCCACCCACGGGCCACCCGCGGGCCCTCCCGCGGGCCCTTCTCGGGCTCCTGCCGGCGCTGCTCCCGACGCCGTGCGGGGTCCTTGCCGGCGCGGTCTTACGCACGAGAGGTCACGGGCCAACGAGCTTCGCCTGCGGCGCGTGCTTCTCATCTAGAGGACAGAATGCGATCGCCTGGATCCCGCCTGGCACACGGATATACAGCTCAAGGCGGCCCCCCGGGGCACCCTGGGACCCCTCCCCGTGCCTCGGCACCCCCTCGAACCACAGGACGGGCCCCTGGCTTGGCCTCTTGCTCACCTCACGCCGAACTCCAGACCTCTCCCATTCCTACGGGCCCTCCAGGAAAGGGAGAAAGCAACACTTGCAGAAATATGTGCCAGCTTGGCTGAGATACAGCAAGGCGTGCATGCACGTATCACTCGCATCTCTTGCTCGCTGGCCTCCCTGGCGTTGTTTTAATTAGTCGCCGCTCGAATGGTCGCATCGTTCCCTTGCCTACCGCGATACTCTTGTACACGTTCGACACTGCACTAACACATACCACATCATCTCTGATGCGAGCTAGACTTCGATGTATCATACGCGCAAGTGCGACCAAACTCTAAATCAAATCATATTTCAGCTCCGTCCGATATTTGATCACAAGTATTCATGTCTGATCACAAGTATTTGATCGAGGGCACAACTGGCTAGTCAAAGTATTATGCAAGTTGGCGCAACACGTCATGACTTTCAGAACTACCCGCGCCAGACCCTTATGGGCCAGAACTGCAATACTGAATCTGAAGGGGCCCTGGGACACACAACTAAATACACACAAATGGCAGGGTCCCCCATGTTTTCCCATATGTTCTGGGTGTTTGTCTTCCCCCCAACTTCCCATAGTTTCCCATATGTTCTGCGGAATCGACGACTAATTGTGTCTCTGTGTTTCTTTCCCTCCTGAGAATCCTACGAGTGCAGGGTCGAGCCTTGCTTGCTGGGATACTCCCTGCGCATGCACGGCGACCTCGCCGCCCCAGGGCTGAAGCGCAATGCTGCGCTTTCTGTTCCTCGAGGCAGGAACCACTGCAAGCGTGATCTGGACGACCTGCTTCACAAGCTTTAGTGGCGAGCTCGCCTTGCATGTGAAACTTCAGAAACCCGTTTCCGAAAACTCATGCCACAAAACCTAAGGATATCTGTTATTGCATCTGTGTCTTCCATGTAAAAAGTGTCGAGAATAGTGGGATCTGTGAGAACCATCTGTGAGAACTATCAGAAAGGCGTGCTCCGGCGCATGCTGTGACCCTGAACCCTGACCCTGACCCTAGTAGGCAAGCTCGTCCCCCTCGATTCGTCCAGTGCCAAAGGTTCCTGGCCATGCCATTCTTTGACCATTTGGGCGACCTCTGGGTCATCGGATTTGCTCTTGCCATGGATGGAGGACGGCCCATCAACGCCGATTGCATAATACTTGGAGAAGGGTAGAAATAAGATAAGAGAAACCGCGCTGCTAGTGAAATGGACCAGCACGAGTTCCACGCGTTTGAATCAAAACGGTTTGAGCCAGAATGTCGTGAGCCAGAGTTACATTTACTGTGGACAACTACGGGACACTCGCTAGCAATCGCATTTGTTTCCATTTGCGCTGATGTCTGGGGAAGTAATAAAATGCGGCCTTCGTTGTGCGTGTTATGGCGGGGGACCGCGGATGATAAAGCCTTGCATAACCAAACATACAGGGGAAACATGATTCGTGCACCATGCATGGACTGCGCTCCAAAAGCTCCAGAATCACAACATCACGATCATCACCTGCAACAGCACTGAACTTGATGCAGAACGAACAACGAAATCATGCCCAAAGCACATGACGGACCATGACAAGCAAAAACAAGTCCATGTTCTAGAACAAGCGCATGCCCCAACAATTCACCGAAATTGCCGAAAAATGGGCATGACTTGCCCCAACATTGTTGAGGATGTAATTCAGGGAGATTTCAGATCGTTCGAACCATGATTCCATAGCTTCGTAGCGTCTTGCTTGCACACCGTCAAATGGGCAACAATTGCGGCGATGAGTATATCACATAACAACGAATCACCGTTGAGCATACGGTCAAAGAAACAACTAGACCATGTCCCAACAATAACATATCGGCGGTGGACAAACCTCCCTTTAGTAGACCACCCTTTCGTGAAAACGCCCGGGACCGAAACCGACGGACCTGGACCCGCAAAAATGAGGGCCGCGACGCCCTCTCGAGAACCGAACACGGCCAATTCGCTAATCGACGTGTCAGGGTAGGAGGTCTGTCCACCCCCGAAACATAGCATGGCATGCGCTGCATAACAAAATACCGCCTACGAAGGCAACTTTTGGAACCACACAGCCTGACATAGCGCAGCATATCACAACACACCGCGGTATGCCGTAGTATCGAATCGCCTTCGGCACATCTCGCCTCCGTGTCTGGGTTGTGGATCTGAGGCCTCTCGAATGGTCGCTGGGATCTCGTCGAGGCCTTCCTGGGGCCCTTTGGTGGCAAGTGTGAAGCCTCTGGGGGCTGTTTTTGGTGAGACTTGGCACTGTCCGTCGCCTTATAAGTCATGACCTTCAGTGGACAAGCGGGATGTGAAAGACCACCGCCTCCGTCGGCACCAAAGGAAGGGAGAGAGGCGCGCAGGTCGCGCGCAGGCCTTCCCAGAAGGCCGCTCGATGTGGGGATGTCGCCGAGCTCGAGCGAAGTAGAAGCGTTTGCACGAGACGTCGTGCGGTCAGATCGTCGTCGTCGTCCTCCTCCTCGTCCTCGTCCTTGTCGTCGTCGTCGTTATCGTCGTCGTCGTCGCCGTCGTCGTCCTCGCCCTCGTCCCAGTCCTCGTCCTAGTCCTCGTCCTAGTCCTGGACGTCGTCGTCCTCGTCGTCTTCCTCGTCTTCGTCCTCGTCCTCGTCCTCGTCCCCGTCCCCGTCCTCGTCTTCGTGTTCGTCCTCGTCCTCGTGCTCGTCCTCGTCCTCGTCCTCGTGCTCGTCCTCGCCCCCAAAAGATCGCGCCAAGAGGCCCCCCCAAAGGGCCTCTAAACAACCCAAGAGGGCCCCGAGACGGCCTGAGAGGAGCTTCCGAGATGGCCCAAGAGGCCCCCAAGACAGCTCCAAGAGGATGCCCACACGGGCGACCCGAACGGACATTTCGAGCCCTCGGCCCCGAGAACCTCTCAGGCCCCAAGAGGCCCCCAGGAGGCTTCCAGGTAACCCCAACGAGCCCCCGAGAGGCTTCCGAGAGGCCCCCAAAATGCTCCAAAGCGGCCCTGAAGCTGCCACCCAGAGGCCTTCGAGAGCGCTCCGAAGAGACCCCAGCCAAGAAGCATCCCTGAGGACTCTGATCCAAGGCAGCGTCGCGATCGCCGCCGCCGCCACCGCGGGGCGGGCGAGCGACTTCTCGCCTCAGGTTGACAACGCCCGCCGCAACACCGACAGCGAATCCTGCTCAGAATGGTCTGCAACTGCTCTCGGTCTTCGTCGCAGTTGTTGATCGCCCCGACCTGCCAGCAGGAGGGGGAATTTGAAGGGTGGCCCTGGCTCAGGGGGACAAGCAGAAGGAGGAGGAAGAGGAGGAGGAGGAGGAGGAGGAGGAGGAGGAAAAGGAGGAGGAAGAGGAGGAGGAGGAGGAGGAGGAGGAGGAGGAGAAGGAGGAGGAGGAGGAGGAGGAGGAGGGGGGAGGGGGGAGGGAGGAGGAGAGCGGAGGAGGGAGGAGGTGGAGGAGGAGGAGAAGGAAAAGGAGGAGGAGGAAGAGGAGGAGGAGGAGGAGGATCCCCAAATGGCAAATCCAGATGCTCCCGGGCGGGGCGGGCTATCGGGCACCGCATCGGCAAGTGATGGGCGATGGGGGGTCGATGCCGAGAGCCGACGACAAACGCCCGGTAACCTCGAGCCTCGACCTTGGACCTTGCCGTCCCCTCCCAGGAGCCCATCCCGCCCAATTAGTGACTACCTACCAGACCACCCCAACACAATCCGAAGACCCGAATTTGACCCGAATTTCGGGTTGGGGGGGGAACGGATACCATGTGTTTGTTCAACGTTCCCCGACCCCCCCCACTGGAAATGGAAAGCAAATTGACGGCTTCGGGTTGGGTTGGGGTGCTTTGGTTGGCGGTGAATTAGAGGCCTTCCAGCTGGGGTCCGAGGAGATGGGGACGGAGGATTGCGCCGCAGGCGACGCATCGGCGATGCCAGCGAGGAGATACTCGGCCTGCGCATCGAGACGCATCGGCGATGCATCGGCGATGCGGCGCGATCCTACGACCCCGTCTACTTCGACCCCGTCTGGGAGCCGACCTGGCCGGGGATCTTCTGACCCAGGTCAATCCAGACCCGGGTCAGCAGAAACCAAAAAACTGCAACGCAGGTCTTCGCACACCCGGGTCAGCCAATATATGCGCGGCCGCCTCGCGGCCACGAGCGGCTCGCGAACCCGGGTCAGCCAGAAGGGGGTCCTCGCAGGATCCTGCAGGGTCCGAGACCCTGCCTGACTCCCGTTGGCATGGACCCCCGTCTGAGGGCTCCCGAGGCCTTTGGGCGTGGCTTAACGGGGAGGTCACAGATGGGGGGGTCAGAAAAGGTCCCCTTTCGCGCCCCTCTCGGGCCCCTCCAGAGCCCCAGGGGGCTCGTTCAGGTACCGCTTGGGTACCTCTTCGAACCACCCTCGCCACCCCCCTGTTTATGACCCCCCATTACGCGGCGCCCAAGGCCTGGCGGTACCCCCTTCCCCGGCAGGGGGCCTCCCGCGAGCCGAACTGCTGGTAGCCGATGCCGGCCCTGGCGGGCGTCGCGAGCGCCGCGTACGTCCTCGCGGCCACGGCCAAGGGCGCGGGCGGCGCCGGGGCCCACGGGAGGGAGGCGAGGGGGGAGGAGGGCGAGCTCACGCCATGCCCGGGGACAGGACCGCCTACCAGACCACCCCAACCCAACCCGAAGGCCCAAACTTCGGGTTGGGGGGGGGGTACGGGCTCGAACATGTGTTTCTGTCGGTGTTCCCCGACCCCCCCCCACCACTGGAAATGGAGGGCAAACCGAGGCCTTCGGGTTGGGTCAGGGGTGGCTTGGTGGGTGGTGGGGACAGGTCAGGAGGATGAGGCTTGGCTTCTGCCCCACCTGGGGCCATTCTGTCCCTCCTTGCCTCGCCGGCACAGTCTGCTTTGCCCCCTGGGGGAGCGCGCGGGCAGCGAAGCCCGCCAACGGGCGCCTCAAGCACTCGCTCCCGCGGCGTGCCAGGCGCGCTCGCGTCACGTCTGACGCCATGCCACTCCCGCACACCCCTTGCCATTGCGTCGAGCCTCCCTCGGCTGGCACAGTACAACGTCGAAGAGGACAACGACTCCCAAATGGGAGCGCGGCGCATAGCACGACATAGCATTGAGTAGGGAAGCGCTGCATATGGGAGGACATGACGAGGAGTGCGGGAGCCAGGACCAATCGCGCCGTGAAAAAATCACGACGGAAGCTTTTCTGGCACTTTGGGCCTCCATGGGCCCTCACCCAGCCTGCGGGCGGTCAAGCAACTGCTCGGGACGAGACACTGGCCCCCGGGAAGGGGTCCAAACCTCTCCAGCTCCACGTTACCCAGCGGTCGGAAGAAGTGGGTAGAAACATGACGTAGGAAGGCGTCGGAAGTCGACTGGGCTTCCGCCCGCCCCCCGAAGAGGACGGAAGAGGGCAAGCTACTCGACTCTTGAGGTAGGAAGGCGCCTCAAGTAGGTTGGAATCTGGGAATCCAAAAATGCTTACTTTCCACGACCGATGGGTCATCATTAAACAACCTGACGTGGGGGTCTGAGGATGCGCGTGAGAAGGACCAGCGTCCTGATGACTGGCGCTACTCGCAGCGCCAGGCGTTGGCCTGCTCCGCCACTCGCCCTCTGGACCCGTCCACACGGTGCAGGGCGCTGGGAGTCTAACCTCGCTCCACCTTCGTCAATCAGAACTCCTCCTCCTCCTCCTCCTAACTGCTCCTCCTCCTCCACCTCTTCCTCCTTCTCCTCCTCCTGTTCCTCCTCCTCCTCCCCCTCCTCCTCCTCTTCGCCCCCGGTCATTCTGTGACGGTCCCCGAGCCGACCGGCCTCCGGAGGCCAGAAACGGCGACGGGCCGGCCGGCCCGATCTTTCCGAGGCGCTGGATGCCTGGAAAAGCTGACGCAGGTGAGGAGCACTCAAAGTACCCCTGATCCTTGGAGAGGGGACTTCAGCCAGGGGGGCCAGGAACATCAGGGATAGAGGGTCTTGCCTGCAGATGTCCCAGAGGAAGCCACCCGCATGTTTAGGGAGGACCCCGAAAACGATGACCTGAGTGAGGCCCCGAGTTGCTCGTGTTAGTAAGGTTCGGGGTTGTGTTATGTTGACCCATCGGTCGGAAGAACGAGGAATAAAGATGAAGTAGGGAGGCGTGCATCAGATTGAGTTGCCGCCCAGGAAAGGACAGTTGAAGACACTTGGAATCTGGAAATCCAAACACACCTGCTCTCAACGACTCAACGACCGACGAATAGGAAGGGCGGGGGGCCCGAGCGGACGACACAGGGAGGCAATCAAGGAGAGGTCAGCGAATCAACTCCCGTGGCTGGCTCTCTCGGGGAGATCCTGACCACGATCCATCAAAACCCAGGTCCGTCGGGCTGCGCAAGATCCTGCAAGATCCTGCAGGATCCTACACCCCAGCCCGGGTCAGTGCAGCCCTGGCCGTGCAGGATCCTAGAAGATCTGAGCGACGATCAAAAACAAGTCTTACGCGAGATCACATAGCGACCTTACGCGGTCACTTGCGCGGGCCGCCCGAGCGGCACGCTATTGTGAAGACGAGGGCGCTTACGCGCGACCTTACGCGGGCAGCTTACGCACGAATGTCGGCGCAACCGAGCTCGTTTTGTTGCGTTGCCCACCTGGCGCTATGAGTAAACTTAGAAAACCAAGCTATCGCTAGAGACTGGTTTCCCACCAAAACAACGCAACTCCTCCCAACACCCTCCCGAAACCCTCCGAAAACCCTCCAGGAACCCTTCCCGAAGGTTTCCGGAGAAGTTCGGGAAACTTTCGGATATTTGTTGACAGGAAACCGTTCCCTAACGATCTCTGGACTTTCTGAGACTTACCTCCGTTGGCATTGGCCCTCCGCCCCGTGTAGGGAACCGAACTCTATACACCGACGGTCACCGACGCTTTTTCCGGCGCTGCACTGAAATCTGCAGCCCGGACAGCGGATCCTGATGTATACGGAAAACCATGGTGTACACATGTTTTGCTGTTTCCCCGTTCACACGGGAAAAAAGTATACACCACACCATCTCGACGCCGCCCCACACCCTCAACATAAAGTCGTGGGATCGAGAAGCAGCCCGCCACTGGTGCTGTACACCCTGCGAAATGCTTAAGAAATCATGGGTTAAGACATTCATAGTCTCAAACTTGAATAAAAACCCGACATGTCGATTAACATCCTAAGATCTACACTGAAACGCTAAGAATAATCGAGACCCTGGCCGAAAACTGAAGTTTCCTTCAGCATCGCCTGAGGTGTACACGTTCCAGCTGCCGACCGGGAGCCCCGGCCCGCGTGGCGCGGGAGGAGGAGGAGGAGGAGGAGGAGGAGGAGGAGCAGAGGAGGAGGAGGAGGAGGAGGAGGAGGAGGAGGAGGAGGAGGAGGAGGAAGAGGAGGAGGGGGAGGAGGAGGAGGAGGCGGCCGTGCAGCGGGCTCGAGCACGCCAGGGCGGCGCGGCACGCACCGGCCGGCAGGCAGCAGGCTTCGCGCCCCCCCCCCCCAAGGGACCCCCTCGCCTCGGAGGACGCAGGGGGGGCGCCTCGGCGGCGAGCGAGGGGGGGGAGGGCGAGAAGGAGGAGGCCTCCTCGAGACGAGCGCGTTCCACCACTCGCAGAGTACCCCCTCGCAAATGACCTGGATCCGCCGGGGGGATCCGCGATACGTTCCACTGGTGCAGACACGTGTTTCTCGGACGTTTGCGAGTGGGCACTTTGCGAGCAGTGGAACGCGCTCGGTGATTCTCAGAAGGCGGAGGGGCTTCTCTGAAGGCCGAGGGTGCTTTGTGTATTCAAAAGGAGGCTCAGATAGCTTGTCAGAAAGCCGGGGACTTCCGAGACTGCTGAGGAGGCCCACCCCTCGCTCCTCCCCCGGGCTCGCCGCCGAGAGGGAGGTCCACGAATCAGCCTACGTAGCGCGCTCTCATTCGCGCCTCCTGGGCGCCGGAGGCAGCCGCGCAGCGAGAAGCACGCAAGCCCGGACCCCATCTCGCCAGTGTGAACAAAGCCACGACGGTTTACTTCTCGCTATCTTCGGCCTCCGCGGTCCCCGCCGGGCCTCGGGGCCGTCGAAAAAAGGACCGGGATGAGAAGCCGGTCCCGGGGAAGGCGTCGAGCCTGCCCCGGGACGGCGGGGGGGGGAGGAGGAGGAGGAGGAGGAGGAGGAGGAGGAGGAGGAGGAGGAGGAGGAGGAGGAGGAGGAGGAGGAGGAGGAGGAGGAGGAGGAGGAGGAGGAGGAGGAGGAGGAGGAGGAGGAGGAGGAGGAGGAGGGGTCGACGCTGCGGAGGAATCGCGACGCCGGGGGCCTGGGTTGGCGGCGCGGCCAAAGCCAGCGGCGTGCAGCAGATTTCGCCCCAGCCCCTCCCCAGTCTCTCCTTCCGCTCGACAAGGGAGGGTGAGGATCGGAGGCCAGAGCCATCGAAACTGGCACGACGCTCGGACGAACTCACCAGCGTTTGCACAAACAGCGCACGAACAGCATACACAGCCTGAAAGCAGGCGCACGTGCTATTCATTCCCCGGTGGGACTTCTGACAAAACAAGAGATGTGTGTGCCGATATTCCGTCATAGAAGATGGCCAGCCGTCCATTCTCGATCGGGTTGCGTCCGAATAGCCCCTCCAGGGATGCTTTAACCAATGGTGATCCCCGCTTCTCAACGTCCTGAATCTTGTGCGAATGAACGGGAATTGGGGTGGGGCCGAAATCGCCTGCGAGGAAGGCCGAGACATCGCCGATGCATCGGCGATGCACCAGCGATGTTTAGATGCAACACGTCGGGCTCCAGATCAAGCCGCATGGCTAATGCGTCGGCGATGCGGCGCGCCAGCCTGACCCCATCTGCTCCGGCCCCCGTTGGGCTGCCTGGACCCCCGACCCCCCCCAGACCAGCGTGAACCAAGAGGGGCATGACGGAAACCCGTCCTGGACCCTGGGCCTCCCCCCAGGACCCGCAGCTGCTCAGTCTGAGGCGTGCTGTGCCTCTGCTGGGGCCCGTGGCGGGCCCCCGGCGCCCGAAAAAACGCAGAGCAACCAGGCAGGACCCGGCGTCGTGCCGACGCCTCGAGCCCCCGGACCCCCCGACTCCCCCTGCGGCGGATTCGCACCGTGTCGACGCCAACGTTGGTCCCTGACACCGCGGGGGGGAGGAGGAGGAGGAGGAGGAGGAGGAGGAGGAGGAGGAGGAGGAGGAGGAGGAGGAGAGAGGAGGAGGAGGAGGAGGAGGAGGAGGAGGAGGAGGGAGGAGGAGGGAGGAGGAGGAGGAGGAGGAGGAGGGGAGGAGGAGAGGAGGAGGAGGAGGAGGAGGAGGAGGAGGAGGAGGAGGAGGAGGAGGAGGAGAGGAGGAGGAGGAAGGAGGAGGAGGAGGAGGAGGAGGAGGAGGAGGAGGAGGAGGAGGAGGGGAGGGGAGGAGGAGGAGAGGAGGAGGAGGAGGAGGAGGAGGAGGAGGAGGGGAGGAGGAGGAGGAGGAGGGGGAGGAGGAGGAGGAGGGGAGGAGGAGGAGGAGGAGGAGGAGGAGGAGGGGAGGAGGGAGGGGAAGGAGGGGGAGGAGGAGGAGGAGGAGGAGGAGGAGGAGGAGGAGGAGGAGGAGGAGGAGGAGGAGGAGGGGAAGGGGGGGAGGAGGAGGAGGAGGAGGAGGAGGAGGAGGACGGAGGAGGAGGAGGAGGAGGAGGAGGAGGAGGAGGAGAACCTTGAACGATCGGCCGTTTCCGAGACGTTCTCGATCGACTCTGGGCCGCCGGCGGTGTTCAGCGCTGCACGCCAGCGGCGGAGTCGCCGACACAGGCACGAGCTTGCCGCACGCCGGCCCTCCTGGATGGGGTCCGAGCAACTGGGGTCAACGGATCGCGCCGCATCGACAGCGCATCGCCGATGTATCAGCGATGCGTCGGCGATGTATCGGCGACTCATCCGTGACGTCGGCGTGGGGATTATCGGGCCACCTCGAGCTGCATCGTCGATGCCTCGGGGATGAAGCGCGATCCTCCGACCCCATCGACTCGAGGATGAGGTCGGGCGTGTCCCCCTACAGGCGGATTTTGGTCGAAGAATAAGAAATGCCCCCCCCCCCAAAAAAAACAACAAAAAAATGCTCAAAAATATAGCCAAAACATCGTCCCCTGACTATTTTTTTACTCTTTCTGAATATTCCTCCTGTAGAGGGACAGGCCCGACTTAAGCCTAGAGGCCTGGATCGGCGGTGGACAAGCCTCCCTTTAGTAAACCACCCTTTAGTGAGACCGAAACCGACGGACCTGGACCCGCAAAAACGACGGCCGCGACGCCCTCTGACGAACCCAAAACGGACAATTCGCTACTCGACGTGTCAGGGTAGGAGGTCTGTCCACCTCCGACTGGACCTCTGAGATCGTTCCAGAACGGCCGGCGCCGGGTCACGGGCGGCGCGCAGCCCTCGCACGCCCGCGAAGCGGTCGCCGCAGCGTCGCGTCGGCACAAAACGCGAGGCTCCTCCTCCTCCTCCTCCTCCTCCTCCTCCTCCTCCTCCTCCTCCTCCTCCTCCTCCTCCTCACTGCAGCCGCGCGGGTGGAAACACTCTCAGTCCCTTGCCTCTTCCCGCGGGATCTCGCAGAGCCCCTGCAGAGACGGGCCGCCAGGAGGAGCGAGGAGGGGATCGGCTACACGCATCCCGCCCCGGAAGCCAGGGGAGCCCCCGCCCGAGACCTGGGGTTAGGTCGGGCATGTCCCCCTACAGGCGGATTTCGGAGTAAAGATGAAAGAGGGTCAAAAAATGTTCAAACATATGCAAAAAAGAAAGCAATTCCCCGGACTATTGTTTTACTATGTTTGAGTTTTCCTTCTGTAGAGACACAGGCCCGACTTCACCCTGGAGTGGATCGTCTTTCAGCCTCTCGACTGCAGGGCCAATAACCTAAACTGCTCTGCCCTCGTCTCCCTCGTGTGCTGCGAGCAAGAAATATCAAGGCGAGGGCGGTATGCGAGATCGCCAAGCAGCACCGTCTGGGCCAAGCCCTCCTCGACTGTACAGTGGAGGCCAGTCCACAAGAACGCTTCCACCAGAAACCCAACCCTGGGACCCCAGGAAGTCCATTAACGTTTTGCGTGGGAGCGTCACGCTTTCCATAGCCAAACCATCGAAACCTAAGACACCCAGGGCACCCTGGGGGCGAAGAGGGTAAGGAGGAGGAGGAGGAGGAGGAGGAGGAGGAGGAGGAGGGAAGAGGGAGGAGGGAGGAGAAGGAAGGATGGAGGATGAGGAGAGGGAGGAGAGGAGGAGGAGGAGGAGGAGGAGGAGGGGAGGAGGAGGAGGAGGAGGAGGAGGAGGAAGAGGAGGAGGAGGAGGAGGAGGAGGGAGGAGGAGGAGGAGGAGGAGGAGGAGGAGGAGGGAGGAAGAGGGAGGAGGAGGAGGAGAAGGTTGGCATGGGCTCCCCCACTGCACCCCCCACGGGGTTGCGGGGGCTCGCCTCGAGCCCTGCAGCGTCAGCAGCGCCGCCAGGCAGCACAGCGCGGAGCCCCAGAGGAGCCGCGCCGGGCAGGCGGCCGCCGCGCCGCGGGCCGGGCCGCCGGGCATCGCGCCGCCGCCGCCGCCGCTCGGAGGGGTTCGGTCGGGCAGGACCCCCTGCAGGCGGACTTTGGAGGGGAGAAAAAAGGTCAACTACATATTCACAAATAGTCACAAAAAAGTAACAAACAAAATCGCCCCCAGGCTACGATTAGTACTCTATGTTTGGGGACTCCTGCCGTAGAGGGACACGCCCGACTTCACGGAGGGGCCACCCCTGCGGAAGCGCACGGGGTGGCAAGCAGCTCCCGCAGCGAGGCCGGCGGACGCCCGCGGGCAGCTCCGCGGGGAGGGCCAAGCCGAGCCGACTGTCAACCGACTGGTATAGGTTTCGGGCTGCACACAAGCATGGGGCACTGAAGGACGTGCCCGATCATGCGCCCCCCTTTGAGGCCCACGTCCGGGCCGAACAGATGGTGCAACAGAGTATAATACGTAATTAGCACCCCGCAGTTGCGGATCAGAGTGATGCAGTAGGGGCCCGACCACGAAAAACCGTCCACAAGAAACCCAACCCTGAGACCCCAGGACGTCCATTGATTTTTGGCGTTGGAACGTTGCGCGTTCCGCAGCAAAAAAACATCGAAACCCAAGAAACCCAGGGCACCCTGGATGCAGGCAGGGTGTTTCTTGACATGGGCCCCCACTGTAAGGCCTCGGGTTGCGCACGGGCATGGGGCGCAGAAGGACGTGCTGCACCATGCGCCCCCCTTGGAGGCGCACGTCCGGACCGAACAGATGGTGCAACAGATTATAGTACGTTGAACATCGTCCAACCGATCCCTATCCCCACTGGCGCCGCCGTGGCCCCACTGGCCGATTTACCCCTCCAGATGGGGACTCAGGCTGCTGCTTTCGGGCTTCACGAGGCGATCCCCAACTGGGGTGGTGGGATGGCGGGGCCAAGGCACCATGGCCGGGTTGGGATGAGGATCGGTGAGCCGACGCTCCCACGCAGCACCCCGCAAGCCTGCCGCAGGTGCCGAATGTTTCGTGACAGAATTGGGTGGGTCGCGGGTGGGTCGCGGGTGGGTCGCGGGCCGGGTCGCGGGTGGGTCGTGGGTGGGTCGCGGGCCGGGTCGCGGGTTGGACGACGACAACAACAAACAACAAAAAACGAACAACCAGCAACAAGCAACACACAACCAGCAACATACAACACACACAACACCAACCAACAAACAAACCAACCAACCAACAAATCAACCAAACACAACAACAACAACAACAACAACAACAACAACAACAACAATTACTAGCACGTGGGGACACACCGTTCTCACCAGTGCCAGGGTTTTCATAGGAGGCGGGCAATACCCCCACTTTGTGGGGGGGGCGGTTCAAGCTCTACCAAATTTCCAAACGACTCTTCGCCACCACCCACACCCAGCTTCCCGCCCTATGACGTTCGGACACTTCACTTCGTGGCATGCGGACGACCGTGGCTACTATTCAGGGCCCCGCGGCCGACGACGACGGCGTGCGCGCGCGAAGAAAAAACGAACGTGTCCCGCATGGTATTATTTGACAGGGATGATGGCCCTGGCAGGTGCGCAACCGTTGTCGCAGAAGTTCGAAAAAGTTGCTCGCAAAAGCCCGTTTGACAGAAATGTTTAAAAAGTGTTGGGTTTTCCTACGAATCCGCAAGAGCGCGCGGGATGAGATTTTGACATTTTTTTGTTGAAAAACCATTGGTTTTTTGATGTTTTTATGTTAAAATCGCTCCGAACACTAAGCTTTTGGAAGGATTTCGTCTTGCGCGCGCGAATGTCCACTTTACCTTATTTTTTGCAAGGGATTCTTGAAATTTGATTATATTAGAACAAGAAATGTCATTTTATAGTGTTTTTTGCAAGGGAAAACGGATTACAACAAAACAACCGGATCTTGATGACATCGTATTACCTGAGGCTTCCTCACGAAAATGATGAAAATGTAGCTGCGGCCTAGGCGGCGCAGGGGGGCCGTGCACCAGGGGGCCCAACAATAATTATTCTTTAGAATAAATAATGTTCAACACAACAACAACAACAACAACAACAACAACAACAACAACAACAAACAACAACAACACAACAGCAACAGCACAGCACCAGCACAGCACACAGCAACACAGCAACAGCAACAGCACAACAAAACAGCAACAACAACAACAACAATCATTTTAAGACTGTTCGCCCTTATATGCTCGAGTGTCCAATAACGCGTATTTCCCAAACCCTCGATACCCGCCCTCTTCGTCTTCGATCGAACCCCTTTTGGGGGGTATACCTTTCTTCCCTGCAGGCCGGGCCCGGGCAAGCGGCGGGGCGGCCGCGGACCGTCGGCCTGGCCAGCGGCAGCGCTGATCGGCGGGGCGGCCGCGGACCGTCGACCCGACCCCAAGAGGGACGGACAGGGGACCGACCACGACGACGACGACGACGACGAAGACGACGACGACGACGTCGAAGCCGACGGCGACGACGACGACGACGACGACGGCGGCGACGACGAGCGAAAGCGAGAGCGAGAGAGAACGACAGCAGGGCCACGAAGGGCATGAAGTAGGCCACGACGGGCGACAGCGGGGACACGAAGGGAATGGGGCCACGAAGAGCGCAAACGAGCGGGGGCCACAAAGTGCAGATAATGCGGGGCCACAGGAGGCAACTATGGGGCCACTGAGGGTAGCAACTGGGCCACGTAGGACAGTGAAGGGGGCACAAATGGCGAAAACGGGGCCACGAAGGGCATGCACATGGGGCCACAACGGGCGCGACTCCTGGGTGCCTGGGTGTCGGGAGCGCGGCGCTTGGGCAAATTGCAGGAAATTCCAACGCAAGGCCATTCTTCAGCAAGTTGCAAGCAAATCTCCAGCGAGAGCGCGACTCCAGAGCCCCGGGAGAGCGATACCTGAATAAATTGTAAGTAAGTCCCAAGCGAGAGCGCGATTCCTGAATAAAATGCAAGGAAGTCTGGGGCGGGAGCGGGGGTCCTGGCTAAATTGTAAGGAGCTCTCAAGCGGGAGCCGTTGTTGTTGTAACCCGGGGGCCAAAGGCCCAGTTTGAGCAGGAAGACTTTCCCTGTCAAAAAACAGGGTGCGAGCGTCGAGGGGCACACTTTGATTGAGAAAGAACAGTGTGCACCGGTGGGGGGGATCAACAGTAATTATTTTTCAGAAATGAGAATTCAACAGTAGCGACAACAACACCAACAGCAACAACACCAGCAACACCACCACAACATACGACAACAACGCCAACAACAGCAACAACAACAGCAGCAGCGGCAGGGCCACCATCAACAACAACACCAACAACGCCAACAACCACAACAACACATAACTTAATCGTGTTGGCTCTTGTGAATTCGCGTGCCATCCAACACGTAGATCACAAAGCCTGGATACCCGCCCTGCTCGTCCTTCTTGCCTGAAACGTGTATTTCGTGCAGCCCCTAAGGCAGGGGAAGGAAGGACGGATGGAAGGAAGGGGTAAGGGGGAGGGAGGAGGATGGAGCACGAGGGAGGGGGGAGGAAGGAGGCAAGGAGGAAGGGGCAAGAGGAAGGGGGGAGGAAGGAGGAAGGGGGAGGAAGGAAGGGGCAAGGGGGAGGGCAAGGGGAGAGCGAGTAGCAGGAGGGGGGCTAGGAGCAGAAAACACATGGCAGAACCAGACGGGCAGATCGGGCGGGTAGACCCTGATGGGCGGGTCGAGGAGGAGGACCCAGGCGGCCAGGTAGACCAGGCGGGTTGCTGAAGCGTGCGTCCTGCGTGAATCGAAAGGAAGTCTCGAGCGATAACGCGATTCCCAGAGGAATCGCCAGGAAATCCACAGCGAAAGCACGATTCCTGAGTGTCGAGGGCGCGGCGTCTGAATCAACATTGTGAGGAAGTCCCGCGCGAGAGCACGACTTGGGGGCACATTGCAGGGGAATCTCAGGCGTGCCACTGGCGGCGACGAATGGGCGATCGGGGGTCGATGCACCCCCCCTGACTCTATCAGGGGGCCCAGGGGCACACAAATAAGAAACGATCAATCCCAAAATGTCCCATACGTCCGCATACTTCCTTCATTCTCGCCTCCCCGCCCGCTTCGCAGAGTTTCCGATATTTTCGTGGGAATCGACGATCATGCCTATCCGTGCTTCTTTTCCCCCCTGACTCTATCCCCCACTACGTTGCCCCTGAGTGTATTTACGGACACGGACATGTGACAAGACGGCGCTGTTCACTGCCGCTGGCTTACGCCGACCTTCCGACCGACGGCTTCGGCCGGCGAAACTGCCGACGTTTTTCTGTCGCCGGCTTTCCGCCACCATCGCCCGAGGGCGAGATGTTACCTCCCCGATTCGGGTCGGGCGAAAGGGAGGGATAGCAAAGGGGGGGTTTGAGAATCAGCTCACGTAGCTGATTTTCCCGGCGCCTCCCAGCGCCAGAGGCGGAGATGTATCGAGGAATGGGCTCCTCGGTGGGGCCGATACCAGCTGCATGCAGCAAATTTCGTCCCAATCCCCCCCTTTCGTCCGGCCCGACCGATCCTCGAAAGGCGAGGCCCTTGGGTGGAGCGTCCCGACGCCAAACTCCGACATTCTCCAAACACCAGAGGGCCACGACGGAACCACGCTGCGACCAGGCAGGCTGCTGCCACAGGGAGCGGGCAGTGAGCAACGAAGGCCTCCTCTTTGCGCCAGAGAAGGCGCCCGGGTGCCAGAGGAGCGCCAGAGGAGCCAGCGTGGAAAAACCTCGGGAACCGTGTTGTCCGCTTCCGAACACTGGAAGCATCCGGGCGGCCACCATTCTGATAATCGAGGCCCCCAGAGAAGCTGACTTTTCCTTGGCCCCGGACCGCCCCCGAGAAAAAGAGGTGTGACTCACCGGCATGTGCGCCGACGAAGCCGCGATCACCATCACCGTTCTCTCTCTATCTCTCTCGCGCTTTTCTCGCTCTCGTGTATAACGCGCTCCACTACTCTTCCTCGCGCTCTTACTGTCTGGCTACAGTCGCTCTCGTTCCCACCTCTCCTCACCTCACTGCCCTTGAGGAAGTGTCTGGTTCCTGTCGTTCCCAGCTCTGTCCTTCCTCTTACCTGCGCATGATCCATGTTGCCAAGATCTGCGCACAAATCACGATCGGTCACAAGGACTGCTCTTTTCCTGACATGATGTGGCCACACACGAGGTAACACAGCACCGTTTCAAACGGTACGTGCCATCAGTCTGACCCAGCATATACGTCAAGCCTACACAGCAACATCCTCCAGAGGGAAATTGCTTCATTCCTACCACGCTCCTTGTCGTAGTCGCGCACACAAGAAGAGCGGTAAGAAAAGCACAATTGCCTGTGTGCACGAGCACTCAGCAAAAATCGAAAACAAAACACAATAGGATACAACAGACATGCAACGAAGCAATGGCAATACGCAAGACCTCCACGATTAGCACCATTCCATACGCACCTACAAGCAATACCGTGCAAATACCCGCACCCGTGCCGCGAGGTACTGAGTGGAGTGCCCCCAGGTCCCCAATCGTCCTCAATATCGAATATTGCATACTGCACCCTGGTCATTGTAATAGTTCAGGTCCTCAGGCCCCCGACTAACCAAATGTATGGGCATTCCCCGCATGATCCACGTGACTCTTCTCGAGGCCTCGGAACTACGGTTGGAAGTCTACGCCTCAAGTACGACAAACGTAAACCAATATGTCAGACAAGCATCACTACGCCAAACGAGTGGATTGTCAGCGCATTGTCGAGGCCACTGCTCTCGGACAGCGCATGCACGCCACACTCGCCAAAAAAACGTCAGCACCCAACTACATCAGAAACTGTGACGACATGACAAATGTAAATTCGCCGACCCAGCAGGCCACCTGCGTATTAGATCTGCTTGGCACGAGAACGGAAAGCGCGAGTACCCTCTGATGGCGGGAGATCGCTTACTCAATGTCCTGGAGCCCTCTTGGTGTCAAGACTTGGTACGTCACACAATAAATAACAAACAACAGTGCGATAATCAATTAATATTGTCTTTTCAGGCCTTCTTGGAGATCCTTTTGGGGGTCCTTTGGGCCGTCTTGGGGCCCTCTTGGGTCGTCCTGGGGCCCCCTTGCGCCGTCTTGGGGGGGTTGGGACGTATAGTGGCCCTCTGGGGCCCTCTTGAGGACTTCCTGGAACCCTCTGGGGGTTCTCTTGTCCCTCTTGGGCCGCCTTGGGGATGTCTTGGGGGCCTCGTGTGCTGTCTTGGGCCGATCCAGCGGGCGTCTTGGGCCGTCGTGGACGCTGTGAAGACCGAGGACACAAGTACGTAGCACCCCGCAGATGCGGATAAGAGTGAGGGGGCGGTGGGGACGTCGGCAGTTTGCGAGACCCTGGAGAAGCCCGCCGCAGGCGCCAAAGTTTCACACATTATACATCGAGGCCGCCGCAAGCTTTGATTTACGGGCGCAGCCCGTAATTTGATTCTCGCGAGGTAGACACTGACAGACTGAACTGAACCACCAGGCCGTTAGATGGCAGTTTTATTTCCGCGGGTGAGGATATTTCGGGTGGCAGTTTTAATATTTCGGTGGCAGTTTTAAGCCAGCGGGTGAGAGGATATTTCGGTGGCAGTTTTAAGCGCCAGCGGGTGAGGATATTTCGGTGGCAGTTTTAAGCCAGCGGGTGAGGATATCTCGGGTGAGGATATTTCGGTGGCAGTTTTACGCCAGCGGGTGAGGATATTTCGGGTGGCAGGTTTAAGCCAGCGGGTGAGGATATCTCGCGTGGCAGTTTTAAGCCAGCGGGTGAAGATATTTCGGATGAGGATATTTCGGGTGGCAGTTTTAAGCCAGCGGGTGAGGATATTTCGGGTGGCAGGTTTAAGCCAGCGGGTGAGGATATCTCGGGTGGCAGTTTTAAGCCAGCGGGTGAGGATATCTCGGGTGGCAGTTTTAAGCCAGCGGGTGAGAATATTTGGGTGGCAGTTTTATGCCGCGGGTGAGGATATTTCGGGTGGCAGTTTTAAGCCAGCTGGTGAGCATATTTCGGTGGCAGTTTTAAGCCAGCGGGTGAGGATATTTCGGTGGCAGTTTTAAGCGCCAGCGGGTGAGGATGTTTCGGTGGCAGTTTTAAGCCAGCGGGTGAGGATATCTCGGGTGAGGATATTTCGGTGGCAGTTTTACGCCAGCGGGTGAGGATATTTCGGGTGGCAGTTTTACGCCAGCGGGTGAGGATATCTCGCGTGGCAGTTTTAAGCCAGCGGGTGAAGATATTTCGGATGAGGATATTTCGGGTGGCAGTTTTAAGCCAGCGGGTGAGGATATCTCGGGTGGCAGGTTTAAGCCAGCGGGTGAGGATATCTCGGGTGGCAGTTTTAAGCCAGCGGGTGAGGATATCTCGGGTGGCAGTTTTAAGCCAGCGGGTGAGTATATTTGAGTTTTATGCCGCGGGTGAGGATATTTCGGGTGGCAGTTTTAAGCCAGCGGGTGAGGATATTTTGCGTGAGGATATTTCGGTGCAGTTTTAAGCCAGCGGGTGAGAATATTTCGGGTGGCAGTTTTAAGCCAGCGGGTGAGGATATTTCGGTGGCAGTTTTAAGCCAGCGGGTGAGGGATATTTCGGTGGCAGTTTTAAGCCAGCGGGTGAGGATATCTCGGGTGGGCGTTTAGCCAGCGGTGGAGCATATCTCGGGTGAGGATATTTCGTGGCAGTTTTACGCCAGCGGGTGAGGATATCTCGCGTGGCAGTTTTAAAGCCAGCGGGTGAAGATATTTCGGATGAGGATATTTCGGGTGGCAGTTTTATGCCAGCGGGTGAGGATATCTCGGGTGGCAGGTTTAAGCCAGCGGGTGAGGATATCTCGGGTGGCAGTTTTAAGCCAGCGGGTGAGGATATCTCGGGTGGCAGTTTTAAGCCAGCGGGTGAGGATATTTCGGTGGAAGTTTTAAGCCAGCGGGTGAGGATATCTCGGGTGAGGATATTTTGGTGGCAGTTTTAAGCCAACGGGTGAGGATATTTCGGGTGGCAGGTTTAAGCCAGCGGGTGAGGATATTTCGCGTGGCAGTTTTAAAGCCAGAGGGTGAGGATATCTCGGGTGGCAGTTTTAAGCCAGCGGGTGAGGATATTTCGGTGGCAGTTTTAAGCCAGCGGGTGAGGATATTTCGGTGGCAGTTTTAAGCCAGCGGGTGAGGATATCTCGGGTGGCAGTTTAGGCCAGCGGGTGAGTATATCTCGGGTGAGGATATTTCGGTGGCAGTTTTAAGCCAGCGGGTGAGGATATTTCGGGTGGCAGTTTTAAGCCACGATGCACAAGTCCCAGGGCATGACAATTCCTTGTGTTGCTGCAAACTTGGGCGACACGGAAATGCATCTGGGCGGTACGTTTACCGTCTTGTCTCGGGTGCCTGCCTTGACTGGTCTTGCTTTGGAACGTGGCTTGAATTTCGACCGGTTGGCCAAGATCAACCAGAGCCGGTCTTTGTTGGCACGGAAAGAATACGAAGCTGCGAAATGGCCACCGCTCGAAGCCAATGCGCTTCGACATTTTCAGTCGGTCCTTGCAGAGCTGTTGCTGAAACGGGGGTCTCCCGAAGCAGCTGTGCTGGACACGATCGGCGGCTTGGCCGAAACAGCAGCTGAGCAATTGTCACTGCCTGACTTCACTGCGGAACTGTGAGCACTTTCTAGGGTGGAAACGCTGCGCAATCATCGTGGCGGCGACGGCCGGTGCCATTTCTACCATAATTTCTACCGGGAGAGTGCGGAAGGGCTCTCGCACGGGGGCGGCTTGTGCAGTTTGAGCAGAGATGGCACCCACGACGAAGAGGAGGGGGCAGGAGCAGGAGGAGGAGGAGGAGGAGGAGCAGGATGATGATGATGATGATGATGATGATGATGATGATCATGATGATCATGATGATCATGGTGCTGATGCTGAGGAGGACGATGATGATGATGATGATGATGATGATGATGATGAGGATGAGGATGAGGATGAGGATGAGGATGACGATGAGGATTATGACGGCGGGGATGAGGCGATGGAAGGAGGACGAGGGAGGAGGAGGGGTGGAAGGAGGGCACGGAGATCGTGGAAAGGGTGCTCGCAAGGAGAGTGGCAAGGGGAAGAGGAAGGCGCTGGACGAGGAGGCCGACGAGGAGGAAGGAGGCGGAGGACAAGGCAAGAGGCGGCGGGAGGAGGATTTCATTGAAAATGGACGACGGGGGGGGGAGATCAGCTCGAGGGCGGAGGACGCGGACGGGATGAGGAGGCGGCAGAAGGGAGGAGGAGGTCGAAGTGGAGGAGTCGTAGGAGGAGGAGGAGGAGGTGGAAGAGGAGGAGGAGGAGGAAGAGGAGGGAGGAACCGAGAAGAGCTCTGTGCTCGGCCCGGGCATCCAGCCGCCACGCGATGCATCATCTGCATGGTCGGCCCAGCCGACGGCTACGCCTCCAGCGAGGTGCTGCGCCCGTATATATGCTCGCCCCTTGGCGTGGGGCTGGCGGGGGGCCAAGGGGCGAGCTGTCCGGTGATTTTTTGTAAGTCGCGGGTGGGTGGCAAATGTGTCGCGGGTCGGTCGCGGGCGGGTCGTGGGCGGGTCGCTGTTGGGTCGCGGGTGGGTCGCGGGTGCAGAGGGCAGAAAATCCACCCCATCAGAATCACCCGGACAAGTGAAGCCGCAGTACATGCACACAAGGAATGAATCGAACAGGGCAAGGCTGTTTGGTAAACGCCCGGGGCCGTTTAGTAAACGTCAATTGTCCGGCCCGGGTGGTCTTTCCTCCCTTGAGGGTGTGTCGCGGGGGGGGTTGCGGGTGGGTCGCTGGGTGGGTCGCGGGTGGGTCGCGGATGGGTCGCGGATGGGTCGTGGGGTGGGTCGCGGGTGGGTCGCGGGGTTGGTCGCGGGTGGGTCGCGGGTGGGTCGCGGGGTGGGTCGCGGGTGGCTCGCGGGTTTGGTCGCGGGTGGGTCGCAGAGTGGGTCGCGGGGTAGGTTGCGGGTGGGTCCCGGGGTGGGAAAACGACAACAAACAACAAACAACAAACAGCAAACAACAAACACAACAACAACAACAACAACAACAACAACAACAACAATCATTTTACCCGAACGCTCAGTGTTCTCACCAGTGCCAGGGTTTTCATGCGACGCGAGACAATACCCCCACTTCGTGGGGGGGCAGTTCAAGCTCTACCAAATATCCAAACGACTCTTCGCGACCACCCAAACCCAGCTTCCCGCCCTATGACGTTGGGACACTTCACTTCGTGGCGTGCGGACGACCGTGGCTACTACACTGGCGTGGGGTACACACCCACAGAACTTGGTCACTTATTCGGGGCGCGCGTGTGCCCAGCATCCTGCAATTGTGACATACAATACATGACACAGACAGACAGAGAGAGAGACAGAGAGCAGACAGAGAGAGAGACAGAGAGAGCGGAGTTGGTCACATTTTTGGGGCAAGTTCCTGAGATCGTCGTGTTTTTTGTTGGTCTTGCGCGCGCGAATGTCCACTTTACTTTTTTTTTGCAAGGGAGTATTGAAATTTGATTATGTTAGAACAAGAAAAAGTAGCTCGCGCGAGCTCATGTAACAGAAATGTTGAAAAACCATTGGTTTTGTGGGAGTCGGACAGCGCGCGCGGGATGAAATTTGGACATTTTTTTTGAAAAACCATTGGGTTTTTGATGTTTTTATGTTGAAATCGTTACGAAACCTAAGGTTCTGGAAGGATTTCGTCTTGCGCGCGCGAATGTCCACTTTACCTTATTTTTTGCAAGGGATTATTGAAATTTGATTATGTTAGAACAAGAAAAAGTAGCTCGCGCGAGCTCATGTAACATAAATGTTGAAAAACCATTGGTTTTGTGGGATTCGGACAGCGCGCGCGGAAGGACATTTTGACAATTTTTTCTTAAAAAAACCATTGGGTTTTTGATGTTTTTATGTTAAAATCGCTACGAAACCTAAGGTTTTGGAAGGATTTCGTCTTGCGCGCACGAATGTCCACTTTACCTTATTTTTTGCAAGGGATTCTTGCAATTTGATCAAGTAAGAACAAGAATTTTCATTTTCTATTGTTTTTTGCAAGGGAAAACGAGCGTCAACAAAAAACCGGATCCGGACATCAATCCACTTTTCTGAAGCTTTCGCGAAAAATGATGAAAATGTAGCTGCGGCCTAGGCGCGGCGCAGAGGTCGCGCACCAGGGGTCCCAACAATAATTATTCTTAAGAAGAAATAATGTTTTACTAGCACGTGGGGACACTCCGTTCTCACCAGTGCCAGGGTTTTCATAGGAGGCGGGCAATACCCCCACTTTGTGGGGGGGCCGGTTCAAGCTCTACCAAATTTCCAAACGACTCTTCGCCACCACCCACACCCAGCTTCCCGCCCTATGACGTTCGGACACTTCACTTCGTGGCATGCGGACGACCGTGGCTACTATTCAGGGCCCCGCGGCCGACGACGACGGCGTGCGCGCGCGAAGAAAAAACGAATGTGTCCCGCATGGTATTATTTGACAGGGATGATGGCCCTGGCAGGTGCGCAACCGTTGTTGCAGAAGTTCGAAAAAGTTGCTCGCAAAAGCCCGTTTGACAGAAATGATTAAAAAGTGTTGGGTTTCCTACGAATCCGCAAGAGCGCGCGGGATGAAAGTTTGACAATTTTTGTTTGAAAAACCATTTTTTTTTTTTTTTATATATGTTTTTATGTTAAAATCGTCACGAAAACTAAGGTTTTGGAAGGATTTCGTCTTGCGCGCGCGAATGTCCACTTTACCTTATTTTTTGCAAGGGATTCTTGAAGTTTGGTTATGTTAGAACAAGAAATGTCCACTTTAGCTTATTTTTTGCAAGGGAAAACCGATCGTAACAACACAACCGGATGGATGGCCTGAGACTTCCTCACGAAAATGATGAAAATGAGGCTGCGGCCTAGGCGCGGCGGGGGGGTCGTGCACCAGGGGTCCCAACAATAATTATTCTTTAGAAGTAATAATGTTCAACAACAACAACAACAACAACAACAACAACAACAACAACAACAACAACAATCATTTTACCCGAACGCTCAGTGTTCTCCCCAGTGCCAGGGTTTTCTTGCGACACCAGCCAATACCCCCACTTCGTGGGGGGGCCGTTCAAGCTCTACCAAATATCCAAACGACTCTTCGAGACCACCCACACCCAGCTTCCCGCCCTATGACGTTGGGACACTTCACTTCGTGGCGTGCGGACGACCCTGGCTACTACACTGGCGTGGGGTACACACCCACAGAGGTTGATCACATCTGTTACATATGATGTGGTACACGGTACACGTGAGATGGTACGCAGTGCCAAGATAGTTGGTCACATTTTTGGGGCAAATTCGTGGGGATGCGATTACAGAAGTACATGTGTTACACTGATGTTATACAGTCCCAAGGATGACGCATGCATTGCTCATAGACTCATGGCGCTATGATCCTAACTCTCAGTGCCCAACGCGCGCGTGCACAGCCAGACGGAGGGAGAGAAACACATGTATACAAGGTTCGTGACATACGCACGGTCCACCATGTTGTAAACGATCGCATGCACGGTAAGTTCTGAAATTATACGTATGTACAAGCAGACATGCGAGGGAGAAAGGGCGATGGCCATCGACAGTTCCAATACGGGGGCCTCTTGGAGTCCTCTTGAAGCCTCTTGGGACCATCTTGGGCGCCTCTTTGGGCCTCATGGACGCCTCTTGGGGCCATCTTGCGCGCCTGTTGGGGCCATCTTGGGTTTTAAAGATTCATCAAGAGACCGCGAATGGATTTCGAGATTTTTCGGATGAGAAAGTAGTGCGTTTTCATATGTTTTCTGAACATCGCATCTTGAAATTATTGAAAACCCATTGTGTTTGGCAGGATTTCGACATGCGCGCGCGGCGGCCGCGCGCATGTGCACTTCGTCTCATTTTTTGCAAGGGATGGTGGCCCTCGCAGGCGCGCAACCGTTGTTGGAGAAGTTCAAAGCACCTGAAGAAGTAGCACGCAAAGACCCTTTTGACAGAAATGTTTAAAAAGTGGTGTGTTTCCTATGAATCCGCAAGAGCGCGCGGAAGGACATTTTGACAATTTTTTCTTAAAAAACCATTGGGTTTTTGATGTTTTTATGTTAAAATCGCTACGAAACCTAAGGTTTTGGAAGGATTTCGTCTTGCGAGCGCGAATGTCCACTTTACCTTATTTTTTGCAAGGGATTCTTGAAATTTGATCAACTAAGAACAAGAATTTTCATTTTCTATTGTTTTTTGCAAGGGAAAACGAGCGTCAACAAAAAACCGGATCCGGGGGTAATCCACTTTTCTGAAGCTTTCGCAGAAAAATGATGAAAATGTAGCTGCGGCCTAGGTTTTGGGCGGGGGGCGTGCACCAGGGGGTCCAACAATAATAATTCTTTAGAAGTAATAGTGTTCAACAACAACAACAACAACGCAACAAGCAGAATTCTCACCACGAATTCCCTTTTCAGCCACGCACCCAGGGATAATGAATGACCGTTCGACCCCCTCACTCCGAGAAAACCCCAAAAGGAATGGGACGATATCTCTCTTTGGCGTCCTTGCACCCCCTCTTGATATTTCTTCCGGGCTAAACGACGCTGTGCGCTTTCCCTCGCCAGCAAAGCAGGACAGATCAGGCAATGTGTTTGGCATACTGTTTGCGTGTCTATGTATGTGAGTATGTATGGTCCGCGCGCGCGGGAGCGCCCGTGGAGGGTCTACGGACCTAGCGGTGACCGAAGAGAGGTGGAAAGTTCCCCAAGACTGCCCCAAGAGCGCGGGTCAGCGGGTGGCAGGCCTCATGCTGGCCCCAGAACGGAAACAACATGAGCCCAACATTCTGCCGAGACGGCCCCAAGGTGGCTCAGGATGGCCCAAGCTGCACTGACAGACTTCACGACGGCCCTTGATGGCAGAACAACCTCTCCTCGGAAGCTCCCAGGAAGACCAGAGTCATCAAAATAAATTGTGCGCTTCTCAGTGGCTGGGTCTTCTCGACCTGGCGGGCTCCACCGGGCTTCTCGGGCCCCGAGGTGGCTCCAAAAGGTTCCCAAGAGAGCCCCCAACAAAAAGCCGAAGACCCTCCAAGATGGCTTTCAGAGGGATCCAACGGAGCTCCACAGGGGGGCCCAAGAGCGCTCCAAGAGCGTGGGCCAATCGGCACCAGGCGTTAAGATGACCTGGAGATGGCCCCAATACGGCCCAAGATGGTGCTATCGTGACCCAAGACTTGCCCGAATAGCTCAAGACAGCCCAATGGACCTCAAACTCATCTCAAGGTGGTAGAAGATTCGCCCGTCGCAAGCCCCCCAAAGTCCCAAGTCATATAAACACGCATATGATTCCGCGTTGTGTTGCTATCTAGCCCTGGCTGGCTCCAGTGGGAATTACGGGCCCCGAGGTGGCCCCAGGAGGGCCCAAGGAGAGCCCTGAGAGGGCCCCAAACACCCCCAAGAGGGCACCGAAAGAAATCAGGCGCGGCAAAATGACGCGGCTCAGCGGGTGGAGAACCACATGTTACATCAGAGTTCGCACAACGGGCCTCGAAATTGCACTAAGATTGCCCCACATTGCCCAGGACAGCCAGCCTGCCTGCCAGTGTCCCCAGAGGCCCCCAAGACGCCAGAATCATCAGAAGAAGCACTCAGTCACACGATGGTCTCAACACAGCCAAGCTGCTGCAAGAAGGAACCCTACATAAGAAGCGAATCCCCTTTTGGCTCCAAAAGAGCCGGGGTGCACAAGGAGGGCTGGAGGAACAACCATGGAACGACCCAAGGAACAGCGGGCCCCTCCGAACCCAAAACGGTCCTTATCTTAGCGTCTTGACTGTATTGCCAAAAGGTGGTCCAGCATGGTCCACGACAGCTTCCGAGAAGCCTCAAGAAAAACCTGAGGCGCCTGGAGGAAGCCCCCTGAGGCCTACCACAGCCCCGATAGAGCCCAGCATGCTGCGACAGCCCACAAAGCGGCAGTTAAACAAATTTCTTCTAATGCTGTCGGGGTTCGATAGCGAAACCTGGGCGGGAACGTGCTCCACTCAATCGACCAGGCGTCCCAAGCGACTGCTTCTCCGCCAACGGAGCTCAACACGACAGCGTGAGGAAAAAACTAACACCCAAGAACTGCCGAAAATCCACGAGCACGCAAACAAACGGCATAGATGATACAACATGGACCGACGGAATGCGCGCAGCGATTGGGAAACAGCTGCGTTAACCTACAAATTCCGGGCAGCGCCGTCAAGTACATGTAGAATGCCTGCACGGAGCGCAATGGAGGGAAGCGGGCGCACAGCGACAACAGTCGGAAGAGAGACGACGAGAAATGGGGTGCGCCCTGCTGGTGCGGGCAGGCAGTGATGAACAAGGTGCAAGCTCTGATGGGGCGCAGAGGGCCATATCACAGCCTCAGGAAGACCTCCTGACACGACACCGCCGCCCCGAGAGCACCCGCAAGACAAGTGCAGGCTGCTGCGCCCCAACCACATCTGAATGCTGCTGCGCCCCAGCCGCGCACATCCCAGGGCTGGACCTAAGCGCTGTTGTTCGTTATGGTTTCGTTGTGTGGTTGTGTGTGTGTGTTTTCGTGTTGCTCTGCCTGATTTCCTTTACCTCCCCCCCCGAAGCGAACAACAACAAACACAGACGCGAAGTCCAGCAAAGCAGCGCTTCTAGGTCCAGCCCTGACACATCCTGTGGCGGCCCAGCCACACACATCCATCGCTGCTTTGGGAGATAGCCGCGGGGAGGCAGCAAACTGGGGGACCGCGCGCGTGCCCGAAGAAATAAATAAATCGAAAGGCACTAGAAACAAAATCCACTGGGTTGATCCACTCCGCTAAATTTAGAATCTCTGTTTAAGCCATTGGACGAATCTTGGTTTTGGTCGCTTCGCCTGAGACGCCCTTCAACTTTGCCTCGTTTGGCACCTAGTTTGGCCCGGTTTGGTTTGGTTTGGCTGGGCGTCTCGCCTGCGACGTCCTCAAAATGTGCCTGGCGTGGTCCCTGGTGTGGCCGTGTTTGGGGCCGGTTTCGAATGAGACGTCCTCACACTTGATTTGATTTGGCGACGAGGATGCGATGCAGGAGGAAGAATGACTGCGTGTGCGTTGATAACTTGTTGGCGTCGGCGTGACTCACTCGTCTCACGCATACGAATGCACCATAATAGTGAAATACACACTATGTATTATTACAGTCCCACCAGCCCTGTTGTCGTAGGTGGTCTAACGAGTTCTTTTTTCTTCCCAAACCCGAAACCCTCTTCCTTTCGGGAAGGGGTACCTTCCCCCATCCCCTCCCTGAGGTTTGTGAGGGGGCCGAGGGAGTCGAGCGTCCAATATGGCTGCATATTGATTCAAGAAAGCCTCAGAAGCTACAAGATGGCCCCCGACTTGTCTCGAGATCATAGAAGATGGTTCAATATGGCTTTCGACATACCTCCTGTAGGCCTAACGATGGCCACAAAACGATTCCAAGTGTTCTTGGAGTCCACCCAAGACCTCCCCAAAAGTCAAAATCCGTGTACAACCTTAGGCACATTAATGAGTTGTACCTTTTCGCACTTTCGATTCCGGTGCGTTTGGAACCTTCAGAATGGACTCAAGATGGCACAAGAGACGGTCCCAAGAGCGGTTCAAGCACGCCCCCCAGAGAGCCCCAATAGGAGATTTTGATAGCCCCAAGGGGAGGCGCCAAATCGGGGACCCCCCGCCGCCTTTTACCGACGCCATACAAGTTGGCCCAATAGGCCGTGCACATAAGAGCCCCAAGAGGGCCCCAAAAGGGCTCAACGGCGGCCGCAAAAGCGCCCAAGAACACCCCAAGAACGTCCCACGAGGGCCCCAAGAGGGCCCCAAGAGGCGGTGTGCCTCCTCCTCCTTTTCCTCCTCCTCCTCCTCCTCATCCTCCTGCTCCTCATCCCCCTCTTCATCCCCCTCCTCCCCCCTCGTCCTCCTCGTCCTCTTCGTCCTCTTCCTCCTCCTCATCCTCCTCCTCCTCCTCTTCCTCCTCCTCCTCCATCTCCTCCTCCTCCTCCTCCTCCTCCTCATCATCATCATCATCATCCTCATCCTCATCATCATCATCATCATCATCATCATCATCATCATCATCATCAGCATCATCATCATCATCATCATCATCATCATCAGCATCATCATCACCACCATCATCATCATCATCATCATCATCATCATCAGCATCATCATCAACATTATCACCATCATCATCATCATCATCATCATCATCATCATCATCATCATCATCATCATCATCATCATCATCCACGTCCTCATCCTCATCCTCATCCTCTTCCTCTTCCTCCTCCCTTTCCACCTCTTCCTTCTCCCGTTGCCGCCTCGCGGGCCCCAAGGACGGCCCGAAGAGGCCCTCCAAAGCCATCACCTTGCTCCCAGAGATCTCTCTGTTCATCCTGGTTGCCCGCTCTAGTTCAGTATCTGTGTCTCCTCGTCCCTTTTCCCGCCAGATCGCATGGGCAAGGATTCTGAACGGGCTGGTGGGGGCACGGGAAGCGTGAAGAATTTAGGCGGCGCTGGTACCGCAGTTAGCTGCACATCTGCAAGTCACGAGGGTCTTCGGTAAGACCCCACGGGGGTGCGCCCCCCCCCCCCCCCACCCACCCACCCACACACACACACACACACACACACAACCACGCGCACGATCGCTACCGTCACCCCGTGGGGGAAGTGACGACGACAAATACGCGCCAAAGGATAGAAACAAATATCTCATACGGGAGACCATACAAGCACGTATGGTCTGCGGGCACCCGTACTGCTGCGTGCAATGTTTTTTTTTGTTGGGCTTTGCTGCCAACCAACGCGAAGTTCCTCCCATGCCCTCTACGGAACGGGGCTCCGACCTTCGCCGGCGATGCCAGATCGATGGGCCCGGCAAATCTCAAATCATCGTTGTTGCGTCAAATCAAATGCGCATTGGTTCCCCGCCGGACGCTGCAGACATGAGACTTTGAGGGGTACCCATCATACGGCCCGAGATCCTGGGACAATGGCTAGTCAAACAGCTGCTTGGTAAAACGACTTGGTCCCACAACGCAGATGCAAGTGCGTAGGCACACTGTTCCGCCTGGTTCATGCATTTCCCAGGGCACGATCGCAACTGGTCCACGGGAGCGCTCGAGAAGCGGGCGGCGGCGCGAAGAGGGGGCCAGGAGGGGCAAGGACGAGGTGTAGGAATCATGCTGGGTACGGGAAAAAATCGGCGACCATGCGAAGGAGAAGGAAAACGACGACGACGGGGCGGACGAAGGGAGAAGAAAAACAAGAGGAAGAACAGGGGGCAGGAAGGAGGGCGGGGCGGAGGAAGAAGGAATGGGGAAGGATGAAGAAGTGGAGGACGGAAAGGGAAAGACAAACATGAGGAACTAGGGGCCAAAGGATTGATAAATACAAGGAGTCGTGATATCTTGTTCGCGAGCGCGCTCGCTCGGCAGCGCCCGTGCCAGGATGGCGCAAACAATCCAAACGTGAAATGGCGACTGGTCACCGCGACGAACGGCGCTCAGCCGTTCGAGAATCGGTCAGGAGTCGGCATCCCGCGCTTCTCCTTGTCCGCGCTTTTCGTGTCAATAAACTGGAGGCGTTCGCGGCGTAGCGGGTTCGTCACCTCCCGGGTGCAAAACACATGCGTCAAAACAAAGCGCCAGTAGATGAACAAGACGTCGGCCCCGCCCCTGTTGACCGTCACTGTCACGTCGACCGCGCTGAAGACGTGCGCGGCAACGATGTCGGACTTCTCCTCCTTGAGTTTGTCGGCCATGCGCTTGTTCGCTGGCGTCGTGGTCGTAGAATTCGGCTTCGGGGGATCGACCAGCCTTGCGAGAAGTCGAAGCGCTTTGCGTTGAGAAACGCAGATCCTTCCAACCAAAGCTCGGGGCCTCTTGTCACCGCCCACAAGGCATGCCACCGCGGCGGGCGGAAGGAAGGCGGCGCCATTGCTGTCGACGACCCTGCCGATCAAGTCGATGGGTTTCGTGTCGCTCTCATCGGGCGCCGCGTGAACCGCGGAGCGACGCTGCTCCGCGCCCGCCCCCCCCCCTCCAACGGTCTCAAGAAACACATTCGGCGACAACTCGGCGTCCACCGAGAGCCTCGCGGACTCCAGCTGCAATTAAGCCTTGATGAAGTTCTTGTCGCGGGCGGTGAACGTGTCGTCGCCGTGCTGCCCCTTCTGCGTGCTTGTTTGTACCAGGTCAGCGCACTAGACTGCGAGATCTCCATCATCATCTCCACGGGACTCGCTGGCGCCTGCAGGCGCGATCTCGCCAGCAGCTGCAGCTGGCGCGGCAATGATCTTTAGATCGTTGCCGACTGGATCCTGGACGCGCCCGCTCGCGAGCGCATGGCTCTTGGAATGGGTTCTATAGATCGCCAAGACTTGTTTCACCGTTTTCTGCTTCATCACAATGAATACGCCCGCATGCGGGCCGAACGCAACGTCCGAAAGGTCGAGCTCGATGCCGCAATCGCCAATCACCTGCACAGGAAACGGGGAGAGAGGAAGGAGGAAGATAGAGGATCGAGGCGGGGATAGGCTGACCAAATCTCTCCGGCAGGCCAAAAGATGGGGGGGGAAGGAGAGACGATGAGAAGGGGGAGGAGAAAGGACGGCGACGCTCACGTGAGCCTTCGCCTTGTCCACTGAGTCCTCGTTCGCGGCGTCGCATATCAGCCGGCGCACGCGGGCGCCGAGCTTACCGCGCCAATTGTAGTCCAAGTGTGACCACAGAGCATGTGCCGCCGCCGCGTGGAGTTCAAATCGGATGGCAACGTTCTGATCTGAAGGCGATACTATGACTTCATCTCCTGCTGTCATTGCGGCAGCGGGTGCTGCTCCAGCGTGGCCAATGCCCCGACGAATTGCCCACGAATATCCACCCACCGGCGAAACCCATCCACCTGTAGGTCCTTGCCGACGGTCGTCGCCGATTCCTTGTTTTCATCGCCGCGGTTGCCCCCAACGGTTTTTTGGATCCTGAAAAAACTGAAACCCTGCAGTGCGACGTCGACCTTCGCCTGCATGTCTGCAGTCTTTGCGCGCGCATCAACGGCAACCCAGCTTTCTGGCATGGGTCGTGCGAACTAACGGCAGAACCTGACACAACGAGGCCCCAGTTTTGTCATCCACGTAGGGGTCGAGAAGGTGGGTGGCGGCAGAGGCAACGCTGACGCTTGCGAGACACAGGAAGAGGCAGCCCGCGTGCATGGCAAGATCTTGCGTAGGAAGCGTTCGAGATGTCTCACACCCATGTCAACTTCGCACAATACCGACAGCACGTAAGGCAACCCTTGAACCGAAAATGCGTTGGCCCTTACACTGGTAATCCCCTCAGCGTCCATGCCTTTGGAATCAGCCCGAATTCGAGCCGCAATCGCACGCCGTGCAAGCGCTTGTTCCTCAGTGTTCGGCACTACTGCCCCGAGTTCACTGGTTGCCGCGTCAGCATCAGCGATCGCACCATTCGTCGAAATCCCTTGACATCTTCCCATAACACTTGCAATCTAAAGCAGGTCTTCAATGAGGGGGACCACGCGCGCTTGTGGCAGCACCAGACATGCAAAGAGAGCGCCAAAACTGTCGTCGCACGCAACGTCGCCCTGCACAAAAGCAACTTGGGAGCTGAACCTCCAAGCAATGGCCCGCGATGTCTTTGAACCACACCTTTTGCGCCACATGACTACGGAAACAACTGAATGTGCCAACCTTGGTAACAGTACAACTGACGGAGGCGCGCGCATGGCACTCCCTAAGCTCAAGTGCTTTCGCACGCCAAAATTCCAGACGAATGACCACATGAACCGTTGCGTGCGAAAGTTAAATTAACTGGTGCACACCTTTTACTTTCGAAATGCGCCCTTCGCTTATGGCCCGCGTCACGCGAACGAACTGACGCGGTCAATGCGGTGCCTGGCGTCGCCGACAACGCGGATTCGAAACAAACCCCAGACTCGACTGGGCAGCTCCAGACACCTTCGCTTTTTTGGCGAGACCTGCAAACATGCTTGGCCTGCTTTCCACCGCCACCACCATAGAAGTAGGAGGGGAAGGGGTCCTCCTCCTCCTAATCTTCTTCTTCCTCCTCCTCCTCCTCATTCTCCATCTCTTCCCCCCCCTCCAACTTATGGTGTTGGTGGAAAACAAGCACATCATAACATGTTGTGGCGATGCGGCCAGAGAACAACGGAGGGAGAGCGGAGGAAGAGGAGCACTGCGACTGAGGAAAATGAGGGAGGAACAAGGCCGCGGACCCGCCTTCAACTCCGGTGAATTATCGGCGGTGCTGGTTTGCATTGTCCCTCTTCCTCCTCGCCCCATTACTTGTCGTGATCGTCCTCCACGTCGTCGTCGTCCTCCTCCTCCTCATCATCCTCCTCCTCTTCCTCAGCATCGCACGCATTTCTGTGTTCCCCCCTCTCTTCCTCTCCTGTCACCGCCCCTCGCGGCAGTTATGGGGCCCAGGCCGCAAAGACAGGTTAGTAGAACTCGCGATCTTGTGTTTCGAGACCGAAGTGGCAGCTGCCGCGGGCTCTGCCAATGGGCGAACGTGCGAGGCGCAATTATGGCGGAGGCACAGTTCGCCAATTGTCAACTAAGCACGATTCCAGCATGCGAATGTGAACGCGCGGCTTCTTTCTTGCTCTGCCCTCCTAATCCTGCCGTGTTCTATGAATCCCAATGGAAGATCAGATACACATGTACACACATATCATGTCCCACCTCTCCTCCTCCTCCTCCTCCTCCTCCTCCTCCTCCTCCTCCTCCTCCTCCTCCTCTTTCTCCTCCTCCTCCTCCTTCTCCTCGTCTCCTTCCCGATTCCTCTCCTTCGCCACGCTGCTGTTTTTTTGCAAACAGATGCGAGCTCAGGGGCAATCGCGCGTCAAGGCGTGGGGGACGTCAGTCCGAGCGAGCACGGCCCCCCCCCAAAAGAAAGCGAAACTGGTTCTGGAAACGGGAGCATACCACCTGCCCGCAGCACGTACAGTCGTGGCGGTACAAGACTCTTCCGAGCGCCAAATTGCCAGAGGAATGTCAGAAGGCATGGGTCGCGAAGCTCAGGACACAAGGGCACCCGCGACTTGACAGGGCCAACCTGCTAATCAACCTCGACTGCACAGCAAACAACACGGGGGCCCATGCGGGAGGAGAGCATACGGCGGAGCGACACTACACGCGAGACCGGTCGGGAGACGGTGCGGGAGACCACACGCACGGGAGACCCTATGGTTAAGTCGGACGTGTCCCCCTTCAGGGGCACTTGCGACGAACAATAAAACATGTACAATAAATGCACCAAAATGGTCAAAAAATACTCTAAACATGGTCCCCAGGCTATTTTTTTACTATTCTTGAATCTTCCCCCTGTAGAGGGACAGGCGCGACTTAACCCTATGGGAACTCACGGACCCCCCTGCCTGTCTCACGACACATGCAGGCCCTCCCGGAATCGCACTTCGGTAGCCTGGACCCGGGCGTGGGCCCACCCGGCTGAGCGCAGACCCAGCCCAGCCAATCAAGGAGCCACGCTGCTGCCAGCTGCCGGGTGGCCTCCCAGGCCAGGCTCCAGGGTCGCGCATGCCTCCCAGTCGCCCAGCTCGGCCAGAACGCGGCGCTGCAGAGCCCAGCAGGATCAGGCGCTCTGGCCGAGCCCCGCTTGCGCTGAGCCCAGTTACCTTCAGGCCTGACAGGTCACCCGACAGGCGGCTTTGGAAGAAAAACCATAAAACAATACATAAAAACTCTAATCCATGTTTTGGTCTTGATTTGGTTGTAACGAAAAACAGAAAAAACTTCCCCATTTTACGTTTTGGCTAGTTCTGTGTACACCTCATGTAGAGGCATGCTTTTGCCCAGCGCGCCTGCTGGCGCTTGGCTTGTTCGTTCGTGTAGAGGGGACATGGTGGGCGTGTTTTCCACCACCACTACCATAAGTGGGAGGGGGAGGGGGTCCTCCTCCTCCTCCTCCTCCTCCTCGTCCTCCTCCTCATCCTCTACCTCCTTCCCCCCTCCAACTTATGATGGTGGTGGTGGAAAACAGGCCCATGAGGACATGCCCGACTTGACGCTACCTGCCTCCTCTCGGGCCGCGATCCTGGCGCCCCGGGGGGCGGCGCCTCGTGCCCCCGGCGGTCCGCCTAGAGCCTCTCGGGGCCGCCCACGAGGGGCTCCGGGCCGTAGCCCTCCCGCGCGGAGGTCCTGCGGAGGGCGCGGCGGGGGGGGGGGGAGGAGGCGCGGCGGGGCCGAGAATCGGGGGCGCGCAAACATGGCTTCGCGATCCATGGATGCGGCGCGCGGTCGCCGAGCCCATGGACAGGGGGGAGGTGCCCTCCCCAGGATGCGGCACGGGCCGCCTCACTCGGCGGCGGAGATGCGCGATGTTCGTCATGGAAACGGGACCCGTCGCTGATCCACGCCCCCATGATCCGTGCTCGCGATCGCCTGAAAAGTGCGCTCAAATGTGTGATTGCGCAGATCTTACGCTGCCTGGATCTCGTTGCCCCGACCCCCTCAGGAAGCAACTCCCCGGAGGTCTTGCCAAGAACGACTGAGGGCTGTCAGGCCGGATAAAACCAGACACAGCGAGACTAAGCCACATTGCCAGATTCAGCGGTATGAAACGGAATCGCCCAGGATTAACCCAGGTTCGGCCAGTTCTCGCCTAAGGATATACCAGCGTGGATGTCGACTTGAACCTCCCAAGAGTTGCATCCTCCCCCCCACAAGGCCATCTCATCCTCCACGGCCGCGCCTACGCCCCCTGATTGATAGAAACGACCCCAGCGCCGACTTCGAGGCCCCCAGAACCGTGTGGTGACGGGCAGCGTGGTGACCTCGGAATCCCCCAACGACCTCACCTCGCGGTCCATGACCGCACGGTTTTTGGGACCTCGGAGGCCCCAGCTAGGGAAACAAACAAAGATAGAAGCATAGAAACTCTGAGGCCCGCGCGGATTTCTCGGATCGGCGGTTGGGCCCCCCTCCTTGGCGCGCGGAGCGCTCCAGGTGCGGCGCCGGAGGCGCCGCCAGGGGGCTCCAGCGCCGGTCCAAGAAATCCGCGCGGACCTCCGAGTTTTTTCTTATGGTTTTGTCCTTGCTCGTTCCCCTACCAGTCACGCGAGGAGACGTCCTCGGAGGACGACCCGAGTGCCAAAATCGTGCGGTGACCCCGAGATCCCCACCGACGCGCCGCGCGGTGTGGCCCCCGAGCCGACCCCCAGGACCAAGGGCGAGACGACCTCCTCTCTCCTCCGCATCCTCCTCCTCCCTCCTCCCTCCTCCCTCCTCCTCCTTCTCCTCCCCCTCCTCCTCCCTCCTCCCTCCTCCCTCCTCCTCATCCTCCTCCTCCCCCTTCTCCCCTCCCCTCCTCCCCCACATCCTCCTCCTCCTCCCTCCTCCTCCTCTCCTCCTCCTCCTCCACCTCCTCCTCCTCCTCCTCCTCCTCCTCCTCTCCTCCTCTTCCTCCTCCTCCTGCTCCTCCTCCTCCTCCTCCACTCCCCCTCCTCCCTCCTCCTCCTCCTCCTCCTCCTCCTCCTCCCTCCTCCTCCTCCTCCTCCTCCTCCTCTCCTCGTCCTCGTTCCTCTCCCTCCTCCTCCTCCTCCTCCTCCTCCTCCTCCTCCTCCTCCCCCTCCTCCTCCCCCTCCTTCTCCTCCTCCTCCTCCTTCTCCTCCTCCTCCTCGTCCTCGTCCTCGTCCTCCTCCTCCTCGTCCTCCTCTTCCTCTTCCTCTCCCTCCTCCTCCTCAGTCCTCACTCCTCCCTCCTCACTCCTCCTCACTCCTCACTCCACTCCTCCTCACTCCTGACTCATCCTCCTCATCCTCCTCCTCCTCCTCCTCCTCCTCCTCCTCTCCTCCTCCTCCTCCTCCTCCTCCTCCTCCTCTCCCTCCTTCCTCCCTCCTCCTCCTCCTCCTCCCTCCTCCTCCTCCTCCCCCTCCTCCCTCCTCCCTCCTCCCTCCTCCCTCCTCCCTCCTCCCTCCTCCTCCCTCCTCCCTCCTCCCTCCTCCCTCCTCCCTCCTCCTCTTCCTCCCTCTTCCTCCTCTTCCCTCTTCCCTCTTCCTCCTCTTCCTCCTCTTCCTCTCTCCCTCCCCTGCCTCCCTTCCTCCTCCTGCCTCCCTCCCTCCCTCCCTCCCCCGCCCCTTCCCTCCCTCCCCCTCCTTCCCCCTCCCTCCCTCCCTCCGTCCCCCCTCCTCCCCCCCCCTCCTCCTCCTCCTCCTCCCTCCTCCCCCTCCGCCTCCTTCTCCTCCTCTTTATCCTCCTCGTACTTCTCCTCTTTGGCTGCCTCCTCCTTCTCCTCCTCCTCCTCCCTCCTCCTGCCTCCCTCCTCCCTCCCTCCTCCTCGTTGACCTGGGGGGCTGCGGGGCTGCAACCGCGGGCGAGGGCACGGAGGCAGGGACCGATCACCCCGGGCGGCCGGGCCCCAGAACGTCTTAAAGCACCCTGTGTTTCGAGCATCGGCGGCTATGGAACGCCCCACAGATGCACGCCTGCGCGCACCTGTGCCCACGCCTGGAAAGGAGCACGACAACTTGGCGGCGCGCACAAGGGGGTGGCGCGAGGAGGGGTAGCCTTCTAAGCAGGCGGGGGGATGAAGTTTTGGGACCCTCATGCCCTCTGATGAGGAGGCCTCCTTCTGACCCTCCCGCCTGCTTAGAAGGCCCCCCTCGTCGCGTCACCGCCTCGTGCGCACCGCCAGGGAACAGCGAGAGGGGACGGGCGAGGGCGACGGAGGCAGGAGGCACTCAGGCCGTCCCGCGTCGCTGATGCCCAGCCCACTGGGTGTTGATGGCCTAGAGGGTTCGTTCTTCCAACCTTCGTCTTCCCCTTCGAGGAGAGGTCCACCTCTCCCCCAGACACCCCCACTCCCCCTCGGTCTGGAGGCCCCTGGAGAGGCCCCAGCTAGCACAAGATGCCCTCCAAGGTTGCACCAGGTGACCCAGAGATGGCTCCAGGTGGCCTCCGTCCCTGCCTCCGAGAGGCCCCAAGACGGCTCCAAACAGTGCTCCAAGTGGCCACAGAAAACCCAAAGGAGCCACCCGCGAGGCCCAGATCCTCCCAAGAGCACAGGACGTGCAACATGTTGTGGACTCTCGCCGTTTCGCTTTCGATGTGTCCTCGAGGCGCCGGGGTGGCTCCAAGATGGCTGCGAGGAGCGGAGGTCCGAGGGGAGTCGAAGGAGGAGGAGGAGGAGGAGGAGGAGGAGGAGGAGGAGGAGGGAGTCTCGCCTTTTCGCTTCCGATGTGTTCGTGAGGCGTCGGGACGGCTCCAAAATGGCCCAAGAGAGACCCAGGAGGGGCACGAGAGGTGCCAAGACGGCCCCGGGAGTACCCCAGCAGCATCCAAAAAGCAACCCAAGAGTTAGGTCGGGCATGTCCCCCTACAGGCTGACTTTTAGGGACAAACACAAGAAAACACCGAACCATAATCAAACATACTCAAACATTATCCCTTGACTATTTTTGCTGACTATTTTCCTGTAGAACAACACACCCGACTTAACCCAAGAGGCGATAGCGCGCCTTCCGCCAGGAGGCCCCAAGCGGGCCCCAAGATGGCCCAAAGAAGCTGCCAAGAGGACCCCATATCGACAGATCCACGAAAACATTCATGCATGGACCGACCCAACCGTTGCTTTGAATGAGCGTGCTGAAGGCAACACCAGACACGTAACCTAGCGTTCATGAGGAAAGTGTAACACCAAGCCGCTGCCAAACGAACACGAACAACTAAACGAGCCCACCATTCAGCAATAACACACAACGAAAAACGAAACGAACATTGCTGACAACGCCCAGGCCACAAGTTCTTGAACGCCGGGGAGGACAAGCCGCGCTGGTTGAGACCATCCCACCTAGCGCACCCTACTCTCCGAGGACGCTGGCGGATTCGCGCAGAAGCGCGACAGGACAAGAATTAGATCGCAAAGCGACTGACGCACTCGCCTGCGCACCCGAACAGCCTATCCCGACGTTCTCTCAAAATATGGCGGAAACCAGGTCGGAATCGATCAGGAATCGTGGCGGGCGTACCACGTTGGTGGCCGCTTCGCCCAATGATGTCAATTGATCTCCCCATGCACTGAGATCCCCGATATAAACTTGACTCACAGAACAGGTTTCTGCCATACTCGCTCGCGACTGTAAGGATGAGGACTCCTACAGTCCTTTGAGCCCATAATACCTTTCCAGTCAGGGCAAGCTGCTTTGGGCAGTCGGTTGTGGTAAACTGAAACTACCCTAACCAGAAAGGCCGCTGGTCGTCTCATCAAGAAAGACGGGCTCAGGTACCCTGGATGCCTTTAGCGCGCTTGGCAGTTATCCTCCTCCTCTTCCTCCTCGTCAAACCCCAAGAACGTTATGTGTTTGTCCTTCCCATGGTCATCTCATGGTGCCCTGTAAGCGTCGCAATGGGAGAAAAGATCCTCCTCCTCCCTGGGGGCTAGACCAAGCCGCGTCCTGCCCGCAGTGGTCAACTCCAGCTGCACCCCCTTGCACTCCAGGAAAATGGACAGCGCCGACGATGGGTCGTTGAGCGCTGCCTTGTGTGGCTTCGGGCAGGCAGGGATCCCGAGGTGAAGAAGACCACCAAAAAAAATCGGCGGACACCGAATGATACCAAACGCGAAATCCGCAAAGCGTGTTTTCAGCCATGGTGTACATTCTGCGTGAACCAATGCAATGTGGTGCAGCCTACGTGCTGCACTGTACGTTGCGCAATACATATGGTGCAAATCGTGTTGGACACTCGATGTGGTGCAACCGCCGTGGTGCAACCAACGTGGCGCAATCTACGTGGTGCAACCGATGCTGTGCCATTAATGCTGTGCAATGTTTGTGGTGCAACGCATACGGTGCAACCTATGTGGCCACCGCGCGTGGTGCAATCGAAGTTGCGCAATAGTTGTGCAAAAATACATGGTGCGATCGACGTGGAACAATCTACGTGGTGCAGTCTACGTGTTGCAAAGTGCCTGGTGCAAGTTGTGTTGTGCTATCTACGTGGTAGAATCTACGTGGTGCAGCTAATTTCTGTTCGCAATGAGTTGTCCACTCCACTGCTCGCGCAAACATCCCACCCACCCACCCGCAACTTGGTTTGCAAAACCTCTTAAGACCGTGACGGAGGGTACCACATGGCACTTGGCAACAACAGCGACGCCGACGACGACAGCGACAACGACGATGACGACGCCGCCGACAACGACTACGACGACACCGACGACGTCTCCAACGACTTCGACGACGCCGACAACGACGACGACGACGACACCGACGACGACGACGACACCGACGACGACGCCGACGACGATGACAACGACGACGACGACGATGACGACGCCGACGACGACGATAACGACGACACCGACGACGACGACGGCGACGTCAACGACGGCGACGACGACGACGCCGACTTCGACGACGACGAAGACGACAACGACGCCGACGCCGACGACGACGACGAAGACGACGACGACATCGCCAACGACGACAACGAGGAAGGAGGGAGGACGACGACGGCGACAACGACGACAACGACGAGGGAGGAGGGAGGACGGCGACGACGCGAACGACGAAGAAGGAGGAAGGACGGCGACGCCGACGACGACAACGACGAGGGAGGAGGGAAGACGACGACGACGACAACGACGACGACGACGGCGACGAAATAGGAGGGACGACGACGAGACGCCGACGACGGACGACGACGACGACGAGGGAGGAGGAGGAAGGACGACCACGGCGACAACGACGACGGAAACGACCACGACGCCAAAGAGGACGACGACGACGACGAACACGAGGAAAAACAGAGGACGACGTAGGCGACGACGACGACGACAACGACGCGGGAGGAGGGAGGACGGCGACGACGACGACACAACGACGACGCAAGAGCGCGCGCGCACGCTTTGGTTGAAAATCAGTGTTGCGAAACCTTGTGTTTTTGTAGGTTTTGTGGACACACGATTTTGAAATCCTTCCGAAACCGATGGGTTTTGAAGGTTTTCGGCGTACGCTCGCGACGACGCGCGCGTCCGCATGTCGTCCCATTTTTTGCAGGGGGTTCTCGCGACGGCACACGCGCAAGGGCGTTCGACCGATTTCGACATGAGCGCGCGCGAAGCCCGTTTGGTAGCATGTTGTGAAAATAACAAAAAATGTTCTCTTAAGATTTCGCAGAAGTTTTCGCGGAAGCCTGCTTGTTAGTAATTCTGTGTTGCGAAACCCTGTGTTTTTGTATGTTTTTTGGGGAACTCAATTGCGAAATCCCTCCCGCACGGAAGGTTTTTGAAGGATTTCGGCATGCGCGCGCGACGACGCGCGCGTGCGCACTTCGTCTCATTTGTTGCAAGGGATTCGTGAAACAAAAAATGTTGCTAGAACAAAAAATGTCACCGCATAGTGCTTTTTAACCAGGGAGCCTCAGGGGGGAACCCGGCTTGGCTGGGATGATACGATTTCATATTTAGGATGGACGAGTGTGCAGAATCTATACATATATATATATATATATATATATATAGCTACATCTAGCTATATATAGCCATATATATACATACATATATATATATATATATATATATATATATATATCGGAGGTGAGGGGGTGAGATCGAAGTGGGGAAATCGATTTTGGTTTCGTGTTCATGCGTGCCGCGCGGCGAGAAAAAGTCTCCTGTGGCTAAGGCGCGGCCGGACCAAATGATTCCCTTCCGGGCGGCCGGTGTCCCGCGGTGTCCCGCTGGTGTCCCGTGTGGCTGAGGCGCGGCCGGACCAAATGACTCCCTTCCGGGCGGCCGGTGGCCCGCGGTGTCCCGCCGGTGTCCCGCGGTGTCCCGCGGTGTCCCGCGGTGCCCCGCGGTGTCCCGCCGGTGTCCCGCGGTGTCCCGCGATGATGATGATGATGATGACGATGATGATGATGATGATGATGATGATGAGATGATGATGATGACCGTGATGCTGATGATGATAATGATGCTGCTAATGATGATGATGACGCTGATGATGATGGTGATGCTGATGATGATGATGATGATATGCGGACGATGATGATGATGATGATGATGATGATATGATGATGGTAACCCGATGATGATGATGATGATGATGATGTCGGCGATGATGATTATGATGACGATGATGATGATGCGGATGGTGTCCTGAGGATGGGGATGATGTTCATGATGATATTGATGATCATGATGATGACGATGATGATGTCCCGATGATGATGAGTATGATGATGTTAATGTTGATGATGCTGATTCTGATTGTGTCCCGATGATGATGATGTTGATGATGATGAGGTTGATGATGATTATGGCGTCCCGATGATGATGATTATTCTGATGGTGATGATGATGAGGTTGATGATGATGGCGTCCGGATGGTGATGATGATCATGCTGATGTTGGTAATGATGATGATGATGGTGCCCCGATGATGACGATGATGATGATGCTGATGATGATGTTGATGATGCTGATGATGTCGATGATGAGGATGAGATGATGATGATGATGATGATGGTGTCCCGATGATGATGATGAAGATGATGATGATGATGATAACGATGGTGATTATGATGGTGTCCCGATGATGATGCTGATGATGATGATGATGACGATGACTGTGTCCCGGTGTTGATGATGATGATGACTGTGATGATGGTGATGATGATGATGGTGGTGTCCCGATGATGTTGATGACCGTGATGATGATGATGCTGTTAGTGTTGATGATGAGGACGGTGTCCGGATTATGATGCTGTTGGTGATGATGATGTTGATGTTGTTGTTGATGATGATGACGTTGATTGTGAGAGCGGTTGTGATCTCGATAGTGAGATCGATAGTGAGACTGAATGTGATATCGATTGTGAAATCGATTGTGAGATCGATTGTGAGATCGATAGTCAGATCAATTGTGAGATAGATCGAGTGAGATCGATTGTGAGATCGATCGAGGGAGATCGATCCAGCGAGACCGATACTGAGATCGATAGTGAGATCGATAGTGAGACCGATCGAGTGAGACGTTGGTCCCCCCCTCAAACCTCCTTATCACCCGAAGGGTGGTCGTATAGGTATATATACATATTATATATGAAATCATACTAATTATCCCAGGGAGGGCAGATGAGTCGGGGGGGGGGGGGGGTAGAGTCTATTCTCTTTTTAGAAAGCCTGCGCGGAGCATTCGACTACGTTGCACCACGCGTGACCACAGCCCACGATGGCGCAATTATCCCGCCCACCCCCCCGCAGCCCGGTCTGCCGAACCCTCGCGGCGGCGAATGCGATGTCTGCTCGGCATTGGCTGGCGCATTGCTGCGGCCGCGCTAGCGCGGGCAAGCTCGAGCGCAGAGCGGCCAGCCAGCCTGGCGCGACCCACGCGACTGCGGTGGCATTGACGGCCGGGCACGCCCCAGTGCGTCCCGCACGCCGCGCTGGCGCGTGGGCGTTTCAATGCGTTTCGGTGAGGTGGGCGATCGCGCTACCGTCGCGACGTCGACAACGGCAGACACGACGATGACAGAAGCGATGCTTGTGACGAGAATTACGATGACGACAGCAAGGCCGACGACGGCGCAGATGCTGATCACGCCGATGACGATGATGGTGTCCACATGTCGGTAATGAAGGCGTTGGAAGGATTTTAACATGCGCGCGCGGCCGACGCACGCGAATGGCCAGCATGGCGTTCCAGTGATTCCGACAACCGGGCGCGCGAAAACCCGTTTGGTCGCACTTGGTGCCGATTTTGACAAACCGATGGTGTTCTGATTTGCCAATCGACGCAGCCTTTTTGGGACAGTTCTTTCTGCAAACATGTGTTTTTAGATGTTGCCCGCACACCCGACTTAAAAGCCCGACGAAACATCAGAATTTGAAAGATTATGGCACGCGCGCGCGACCACGCGCGAGAGCGCGTTTCTTCACATTTTTTCCCCGATGTGATGTTCGAAAACAGCTGCGTGCGCGCGCGTCGTATGATTTGACGCATGTGTGGGGGGTGCCGATGCCGCTTTGGCTGGGATGGCATGCGCTCATACTTCGAGTAAACGATGGGGCAGATTGGGATGCCCGTTGCACATGCCCAAGGTTGACGAATATCCCCTAGGGGGCTCCATCCTCAGTCTTTTTTTTTCGACAGCAGAATCTACGTTGCACAATCCACGCTGCGAGATCAAGGCGACGACGGCGCGGCGACGGCCGGCAGATAGCAGCCAGAGCGGCGCGCGAGCCCAGACGCCGGAGCGGCAACGGAGCGGCGACGACGGCTGCATGGCCGCCCCAGCGGCAGACGGGCCCAGACGACAGGCGGCGACGAGGCGGCGACGGGGCGGCGACGGCGGCTCCGCAGCCGGCGGAGCGGCAGACAAGTCCAGTCCCTTCGAATGAAGGAGCCCTGAGCCACACACAAATACAAATAAAACGATTCCCCATATTTTCCTATATTTTCTGGGTTTCTGTCTCCCCCCCCACTGCCCATATTTTTCCATACTTTTGGGGGGGTCGAGGATTAATTGTGTCTGTGTGTTTTTCTGAGACAAGTCCAGCGCCTTAGAAAACCAGTGAGACATCCGCAGATACTGTCTGGGGGCAATTACGAGGGCCCGCGAGGATGTCGCGGGTCGGCGCGGGGCCGCCCCCCCCCATCGCGCGCCCTGGCCCAGCGCGCGGCTTCGCCGACGTTTCTTCGTCGAGGCCAAGGGGGGACGAGCTGCGCGTCGAGGGGCCGGGCGCACGGCGCACAGTTCACGGCGCGACAGGTATAGGGCGGGCGCGCGACTGGGGCGCGAATGGGACGGGCGCGGGGGGGCACCCCGCGGGCCGCAGAGCAGCACTACATGGCCGCGGAAAGAATGCGATTCAGGGAAGGAGCGAATACAACGCGCCGCTAAAGTCCGGCGCCCACGCGAGTCTGCCCGCACCTCGCCGGTTCAGGCGCGCGAGCCACGCCCAGACCAGCGAAGCAAAACGGCGTGCGACGCAGAGAGGGCATTCAACGGGCCATGTCCACGATGCGGAATTGCACTGCAGCAGGTTGTCGGGCGGCACTATCACTCGCTCACTTGCGGCGCTGACGCGATCGATCCAACAGAGCCCACTACTCCGCGAACGTCGCTCGCGGACGCAACCCGCCAGCCGGCGTGCGTACCACGTCGCATTCGCGAACTCATTACGCGATATGCGAACGCCCTGTCTTCCCAAGCCGTCACTACCCACCATGCGCGGCGAGTCGTCGACTCAGTCGCGCTGGCCGCTATTTCCTTTGTCAGATTGCAGCGATGGGAACTCGGCACTGCATTCCTGCGCCGCTCCCAACGTAGCCGGATAGCGTCGCGGTCGCAACTGATCTTTCCGCCCATGATATATACAATTAGCTCGCAGCCAGCGCTGTCCTTCCTCACGGGTCGGCCCTCATGTCTCGAGCATCGCACCAAAGTGCGTCGTTGATCTGATTGGCGCGGAACTGGTCCGACAATCGCCGAAGATGGACACCCGTGCTGTTATCCGAAGCTGGTCGAACAGGACTTGCCGTCAACGATCAGCTCTGTTGGGAGTGCGTGACCCCCTTCCCCCCGCAGCCCGCTGATCTCCTCTGCCATGGTGGGCCCACGGATCACATCGCGGAGCGCCAGAAGGTGCGCCTGCAGTCGGTCAACCGCGGGCCGCGAGCAGCTTCGAGCCGAAAGACGATCGACGCGCGAGTTTGCGCGACGGGCCCGCGGCGTCGAGCAGGTGGCAGATCGGCAAACCAGCACAGCGTCACTCACCCAGACGCATGCTCACAGCTCCTCATGCCGTAACCAGACGCTCTCGACGTGCCCGATCAGCAGATTGGCGCGCCCTCGGCGCCCAGCGATCTTCAAGTCGTCCACGCGCTGGGACAACATGGGCACTGACTCCCAGCCGCCAGCACCATAGGCACTGGACGTCTCGCGCTTGACCTCCAGCCCCTGGCCCCACCGCATCGGCTTCTCGTCGCGCCCTGGTGAGCGCGTGACCCTGGCAAGCTTGGTGGAGCAGGCTCTGGGCGCGCCCTGGCCGCCTATGCCAAGCTTGATGCTGCGCAAGCACTCGGTCCGATCGAAGGCCTTGCAGCCTGGGTCCTGCCATGCCCCTGCAACCAGGTCGTGCGTGAACGGGGCGGTAGCTAAGGGTGCGTTTTCAATTGCGACTTCGAATGATATATTTGCCGCGCACAAGCGCGAGGAAATCCCCAGCGCCCAGAGTTATGATGAGCGTCGACAATTTTGTCGCCCTGATTAATCACGCACTAGTGCGAGGTGCGGGACTTGTCACCCTGCACTCGCTCGTAAAGGCCACTTAGCTGACACCCCGTGTACTACCCCGTTTATATACGCTTGGACCTGCCGATGGACAGCTGCACTGCCGAGCGGCAGGGCGAAGATGACCTCGCGCAGTGCCTCGCTCTGCTCGTGCACGCCCAGCAGGAGCGCCCCCTCGACGGCCGCGGCGACGCGCGCCCAGTCTGGGCGACAGGCCGCGTTTGATGACACTGCGCTTTGCGACGCCCGCTCCGTCTCTCAGGCCCCGGCGCCCGCGTCGCAGAGGCCTCCCAGCGCCGCGCGGCACCCTGATCCAGGCGGTCTCACGGCCTCGCCGTCCGACCGCTTCTGGCATGTCCATCGACAAACACGTCTGGGATCCGCGACGCTCCGAAAAAAATCTGGCATGCCCATTGAAAATAAAAAATCACGCCGGGGGCGTTTCAGCACCCGCCTCTCGAGTGCTTGTACTCGACCCAGATGGTAAATCTGTCGAAGATGCGCGCGGCGATTTCTCAAACAGCCTCGCCACCTCCACTTTGCAGAGGAGGTCGGCGTCGTGCTCGACGACGGCGGCCTCGACGCCGGCGGCGTGTACTTTGGGGGCGGCTGTCGCGGAGGCGCCGGCAGAGTTGCTGGTCGACTCCTCGTTTCAACTCAGAAAAACTACATATCCACGCGTCCTCCCCCACTACCTGCCCCAGCCAAAGTCGCGCAGTCGCCCGCGGAAGCGCTGCGCAGGTAGTAGTGGCGCTGCGCGAGTATGCCTTGAGGCTGGCGCTGCGTTTGCAAGCTCCGGGGCCACTCATGTGGCCTGCGGCCTAGACCAGCCGCCGCGTGCTCGATAGACGCGCAGACCTTCGGCTGGCTGCCGGCGCCCCCCACCTCCTGCACCTCCTGGGCCGGGCCCTCCGCGCCTCGACTCCCTGCCAGGCTGCAAATATTACCGCCCGGGTGTGGCCGGAGAAGTCGCTGTCGGCCAGGTCGGGCATGAACGAGAGGGCCGCTGGTGAAGCGCCCTCGGCGACGCTGGCTGCGCCGTCGGAGACGCCGATGAAATAGCCATTGAACGCCCCGTCTTGATCATGCCTGGCGTCCGCTGGCAGCAGCTGTTCGTCGCCAAGGAAAGACTGGGCGATGCGAGCGTCTTTCCTTTGCTCGACGACAAGCTGATGGGCGTCGAACCTGGCTGGCGACGTCCATGTGCAGCCGTCGGAGGTCGCTCGGACCCCAATGAACTCAAATGAAAAAGCTCTGGGCGCAGCCCGGCCAGTCGCCAACAGACTTCTGGCTACGTAGAAAACGCACGGGACGAACGTCAAGCAGCTGAATAAATCTGTTAGACAAGTGGCGCAGGGCCTCGAGGATGCGAGGCGTTGCCGAGCCTGCTCGTTCGCGTCCTCCCAATGGCCGAAGGTTCTGGCTCCTGAGCCTGGCACGACATGCTCCAGGATTCCTCTGCGCCATCCAGAAACGCGCCTGATTGCGCCATGCCGGTGCCCATGTCGTCGGCGACGGCACCGATGACAGCCCGTGCGTCCTGCAAAATGCAGACCATCTCGGCTCGGCAGCAACAACTGCAACCCTGCCACGGCTGGGTCCACAGAGCTGATCGCGCCGGGCCCTGCCCAGCCCGACACGCATTTCGTGCTCGGAAGCCGCTGGACATCTTCCAGGTCGCCGACGTTGAAGCGCCCCTATCCGGTCTCGGCGGCGCGCGCCCGCGCGGCTGACGAAAGAGGTCGCGATCACCTCGGTCACGCGTTGCAGAGCGATCTCCCGGAACCGCCACTGCAGTCTGCAACGCTGCGTTTCGCCGCCAGCAGCGGGGCCTGCATCTGAAACATCGTCGCCAGATACCCCGCCCCATTCGTCTGCTTCCAGCGGCGGCAGCACGCAGGGCTTCCCGCCGAAGACGACGTTGCACGGGACAGCGCCGCCTACGAGTATAAGGCCGTTGTCCGCCAAGATCGCGTTGGCCAACATGGAGTCGAAGTTGTCGGTGGTGCCTTCGCGCTCCAGCGGAAGTTCTGCGGCGTGAAATGCGCGTCGTAGAACGGCGCCGCCGCGCTGTGAAACAGACGCGGTGGCGCGGAGCTCAGATGTTAACCTGCGCCCATCGCCTCTTCATCCCCCTCGCGAAGTACGTCGTGGCCACGCCGCCTTCGCCGTCCACGATGAAGGCCCCAATCGCGCCGAACAGCTGAAAACGCCAACGGTCGATGGCCGCCCGCAGCGTCGAGTCGCGCATGCTCGCGGCATCCTGGCCGCGATGCCACCTTGACGCGCGGCAGATCAGGCGCGGGATGATGCGGTCCTTGTCGTAGTAGAGGACATCGCATACGACGTCATGGTTGGATCGCGTGAAAAGGCACAGCGCGGGAATCGTGGCGCGCTGCTGGTGGCCGTCACATTCGACGTTCCCGACAGTGATTGGCCGCTGCGGAGATGAAGGCGGGGCTTGCCTGCGGCATGTTGGTTGCTCGTAGGGCTCGCGCAGTTTCCTCTGAGAGGTATTCAACCACCGACGGTGCAATTTTTGCAGCTCCCGCATACGCGCGTCGTGCAAGTCGCCACCCGGTGTTCGCAGTGACGCGGCGACGTCGAAGCGAGTCCACTGCTGCGCCGCGGTCGACCAAGCCAGGTCCGCAGGGCTGCCGATCGCTGGCGTGGCGCGGTCGTCCAGGTCGCGCCGGTGCGCGCAGGGATTGGCCAGCGCGTGGGCTCGTGGACGCGAGGCCTGCAGGTCGCGGTCCTTTTCCTCGCGGCAGTCTGGGCATTCCCAGCGCGTTGGGGCGCCGCGAGGATTCCGGCACGCGGCCAGATCTCGGGGGCGCATGGGAGAGTCGGCGCGGGCGTTGCGCTTGCACGCCACGCACGACTAGAGCGCGCGCTCAGCGGCCATGGCACGCCTGATTTCGCCCTCTGCGGCCCTGGAGGCCACTGCTGGGCAAGCTGCCGTTTCGACGTCGCACTCGCGAAGATACTGCGCAGAATGCACGCGCCACAGGTGGCGGCGCAGGTCCACGCTGCCCCGGACGAGCCGCTCGGCCATCCTCCATAGCCAGATCTGGGCGTCGAAGCTGTCGCGGACCTTGACGCGCACGTGGGCGCACTTGTTCGCGGACTTGAGGCTCGCGAACTGCCCGAGGGTATCTCGGAAGCGTTGGAGACCATGCCCGCGGCCTTCCTCAAGATGCCTCCGCTACCATCTCTAAACCCCCCAAAATTGGCACGGGTCAAGATGACGTCGCGCACGCCTCGGTTTGACAAAACTTCGGGCCAAAGCGGCTCTTCGCGCAGCTGCGAAAGGTCGGGCGGCTCGTTGACAAAGTGGCCGCCGAGCTGCAGTTGCACCACTGCCACGTAGTCGCAGCATCGGCAGCGCGGGGCCGCGTCCTCGTAGGAGCGCAGGCAGGTCCTGCATATTCGCGCGTCAAAGAACGCAACCCAACGACCGAGTGGCTGGCAGACGGCGGCCATGATGCCTGTCAGGGGCCGTTTCCGCCGGATGTACCTCTCCACGGTCCTCTGCTGGAGCTCGCCGATGAGGTCGCAGCCCGCTTCCAAGTCGTAGTTGGCGCGTGCCCGCCCGGAGGCGGCGGCGGACAGCGAGTCTGTTGGTCCGCCTCCCCATCGCATATCTCCATGATGTCGGGGCCGTGGCCAATGGAGGTGAGACAGGTATGCAGACGGTGAGTGTCGTCGAACCTGGCAGGCTGCGCCAGTCGAGCACTGACTACATGGGGCCGACGAGCAAAGAACACACCGAGTAGGCAGGCCCGACGCGAGGCTGCCACGGAGGTCGTCGTCGTCGCGCTCGTCAGCCTAAACGGCTCGCCATGGCTGGGAAGCCCAGACGATGTGGGGCCTGACCCGCGAGGTCAATGCCGCAGTCGTCGCAATGGTCATCTACGACCTGCTCGCGTGCTTTGGGCACGAGGCCCTCCTTTATTTTCTCTCATAGGCAAGATCGCGCTCTGCCGCGGGGCAAGCGCCGACGGCATCGTCGCAGGACGCAACCGGTGATTTGTCGGATCTGTCTTCCTGAAGATGCTGCTTTATGTGGGTGTTCGCGCTGCTCCGTCCCAGTCGAAGTTCCGTTGATGTTCTAATCGCATGGTCCCGAGTGTGTCTCTGGACGTGCTGATCTGCGTCGCACCTGCCAACTGCCGTAGGTTGTCCGCGTCCTGGGCGAGCTCCTGAGCGCGCTGCTCGGCGTCGTGCTTGCCAGCTGCCATAGGACAGTCGAGCATGGTGCTGAAGCGCCGGAGGCGCACCTTCCGCGGCGCGCTGCTGCTCGTTAAGATACAACTGCAGCGGAGCGCAAGACGCAGCGCGACGGGGCATATCAGAGCCATACGTACGCGTCTCTCAATGGTCGTCCAGTCGCCGGCATGCTCCTCGAGCTCGATGCCACATCGGCACAGATTGGCAAGCCGGCGAGCATCGCGAGGGCAGCGTTGCCGCGCTTGGTCTCTGGGGCCACGGGCCTGTGACAAGCCCGGCGATTGCTGCAATGTAACATGTTGGCGTCGGTAATCTGCTTCGCTGGTGGACGCGCCCAGCGATGTCCGCGCCGACCAAAGATCACGACCCAGGGGCCGGCGTCCCAGACCCGGGCGCACCAGCCGGGAAGGCGAATTTTCGGTGCAATCCGCCCCTAGTCGCATCGCACGTGAACCACGGCATACAGTTGCTTGTGCTGGGAAGCGCGCCTCCGGACAGTGACATGCCCTCGGAGGTGGGGCGGATGTCGTCGCGGCCGTGGTCGTGGACTGCTCGCGATGCGACCCGTTTGTTCGCCGGGCCCCAAGTGGGGCGACCTGGCCCCGCTGCCGACTTCTTCTGCCAGGGCAAGTCGGCTGGGCCGGCCCCGTAAAGGCGCTGAGCTGTCTCCCTGGACCTGGATCGGGCCCTTGATGAGGCGCGCCATGCCCAGTGCCAGACGCTGTCGGATCCACGATAAATCGGCGGCCGCGATGTCGGCGTCGATGATGCGCTTCAGGATGAGCCAGGCGATTCGCTGGACTTGCTCGACCACGCTGGGCCGTGGCAGAGCGTTGGCCATAATGACCTTGATATCGCCGCGATAGTCGGGGCCCTCGACGCCGCCCACATCGTCGGGCCCTAGGCGCGAGCCCCGAGCGCGGGACCACCCTCAGGCAGTTGCCCGGCGGCGCGAGAACGGATGATGACGTCCGCATTGGCGCGCAGGTCGCAGCCCGCGGCCTGCGGCGCGCCCCGCGCTGGTGCTTGTGCGTTGGGGCTCGGGAGCTGACTCGCGGCCGTCGCTAGCGTCGTCGCCCAATTGGTCGTTGCACACTGGCAGCTGCGTGAACTGCTCCAGTTGTAGCCCCCGCGGGGCGGCTTGAGTCGACCGAAGATGTCGACTGCCATGCGCAAGTGGCCACTCGGCGCCAACTGCGAGTCGACGTGGACGGTACTGGGGCCCCACTTGATCTCATCACCGCCAGGCCTGAGAAACGCTCAGCTTTCGCGTCATACGGCAGCCCCCACCACCCCGTTGTTGGACTGCATGGATTGCAGACCGAGTGGCAAGGAGGCCGAAGCCAGCGCCCTCCGCGGCCGGAGCGCGCATGCTGTGCCGCAAGCGCACGCCGTCGCGGATGGTTGCTCCAATGTGGCGGTGTACTTCACGGTGCGCGGTGCGCGTGGAGTGGGGGCGACAGCTTCTCCTCCGCGGGCTCAAGCTTCGCCTCGTGGGCCTCCTCGGCCAGGTTCATGGCGCCGCGCAGGGCCCAGAGATTGGCGCAGGCGCCGGTTGGCGCGGCGAGTCGGTCGGCGAACTCGCGCCCGTGCGCGGCGAGGCAGGCCGACTCGGGGGCGCGGGTCAGCACGGCGGCACACGCGGGCCCAGGCGGGCATCGCAGGGCAACGCCAGATCGGCGGCGGACGCGACACAGAAAGCCACCAGGCGACTTCCTCGGCCCCGCCGCGGCGCCCCAGGCGCTGGCGCGGGCCGAGGAGACTGGATGGAATCCATCTGCGGCGGTCTCTCCTCCTGCGCGGCGTCGCCCGACGCCGAGCGGGCCAGCGCCGCGGGCGAGAGAGCGGCGCCGAGGCCGCGGTCGGACCGGTCGCCGCTCGACATCCAGATGTCACGACCTGCGAAACACGCGGCCGCTCTCCCCGATGACTGGCTTACGTCGATGGGGGCGTTCTGACTGAGAGCTAAATCATTAGGTGGGAGACTCCGGCACTGGCGGCGACGCTGCCGCCAGCGCGGACTGCGACGGCCACGGCCCACGTGCCGCGCTGACGCCAAGGGCTCAGACTGATGGTACGCAAGCCCAGTTCAGCGACTGCACATCGGAAGGCGGGGTCGCAGGCGCGGCGGATCGTGCCCTGAAGTCGCCCACCTAATCGTGCCCTTAAGCTTGCCCCAGCGGGAAGGCACTGGTCACTCCGCTCCAAAGTGGTGGCGTCGGCACTGGTTGTGCTGCTGACGCTGCTGGAAAAGCGGGCGCTAGGCGCGGCTGGCGCACTGCCCCCCGCTCCTGCTGCACGGGCTGGCAACGCAGCCGCTGGGCCCGCAGGTTTAGCTGCGCGCGGCTCGCAAGATGAGCCAGGTCCCGACGCAGTCGTCGCAGCTCGGCCTCGCGCGGGCTGGGAGAGGACGAAGAAGGCGAGGCCCCGGCCCTGTTTGCGGCCCACTGCCTGCCGCGAGACGCCCAGCGATGCCATTGGCGCTGCTACCGCAGCTGGCCGCGCTGCCGCCGTTGCCGGAGTCGGTCGCCCGCCGCCCCCGGGGCCGGCGCTCTGCGCGGGGCCACCGTCGCCGGCCCCCCAGCCACAGGTCGGGGGAAACCCGAAGCGCCCGCGGCAACCCAGGCCGCGCATTCGCCTGGCGGGCCGATGCGCGGCAGGCCCAGGCCCCCCCCCCTTGCCCCATATGCGCAAGCGGCAATGACGTCGGCAGCAGCAGCGGCGCCGCTGACCTGGGGAGACGGCGAAAAAGGCGCGCCGTTGCAGGCGGCGCCGGGGGCAGCGGAGCCCGCGGTGCCCCTCGGAATCGCACTTGCGGACTTTGAGACGCATCCTGCCAGGGCCCAGCGGGTTGATTTGGCGGCCGAAACCCATGCCACTGGCCCCGAGCCCCCCATTCTCTTCATCCACGCCACTCCCGAAACCAGCAAGAACTTACTTCCCGTAGGTCGTTCCCGGACACGTCGGCCAAGAAGGCGCGGTAGCTCTGGCATTGGCCCTGGACCGCGCGTTCGATGACCTTTCGCGCGCGGCGCGCGGGCTTGCGATTGTCGAAGCTGCGCCAGCGCGTCTCGGCGCGCTCGCAAGCCTCAACCAGGCGCGCCGCGTCGCTCCACGGGAACGTCGCGGAGCACGGGGCCATCGGAAACAATATCTTCGCCGCGCAAGCTGATGGCGTCTGCGTCGATGACTGAATCGACACATGCTGCCGGGTGTGCCACCTGCGTCGGCGATGCCGCGCCGTGGTCGGCAGCGGCCGCACCTGCTGGCGGGCTCGGCGCCGCCCCCAGGGCAGCTGGCCCCGCGCCATCCAGGCCCGACCCAGCCGTAGAGCCACAGGCACTCTGAGCCTGATCCTGCGCGGGCGCGCCCGCGAGGAACGTCTGGGGTCGAGCGAACGGCCTTGGAGAGATTGCCCGGCGACCCCTATCACGCACCCAAGCCGTCGCAGCTGGCCCGCCCTGCGGGCCAGCTGCTGCGCGTCAGACGGGTAGGCCGCGCCGCGGCGTTGCAAGGCCGCGGCGAATTGGACGTTCGACGCGCCCGCCGCGCGAGGCAAGAGGCAAGTGAAACCCTCGTTGCCGATCGTGAATTGACTGACTGGCCTGATGCGCCCTGTCGCGGATGAAGTCGCTCCCAGAGAGGAGGTTGCCGACGTGTTCTTGCGGCAATCGGTTGAAGTCCATCAAGGCCGATGCCGCCCGCGCGCGCCCCCCCCTCCCCAAGCTGGCCCCGCCGTTCAACCAGGCTGCGCATGATGGAGGTCATGGGCGGCGCTGGCTTGCCGAAGTCCCTGGATCAGAACAGCGGGCGGCCACTCGACCACGCACTCGCGCGCCATGCCGGCCAGGAAATCGTCGAGGTCGGACTCGAGATTACTGCCCAGGCCCCCAAGCGCGGAGGCGCCGCATGTTGCCGCCGCCGCCGCCGGCGCCCACGCAGGCGACGCAGCTGATGGCAGCGACCGTGCCCGTCCGACGGCCTGCCACCCGGAGCGGAGCCTCCTCCGCGCATCGAGGAGCAGCTGGGACCCTGGCAACCGCCAGCCGCATAGTTCGGGTAGGGAACCCCAATGCCGTCGTGGGTTTCTATCCCTGGAATGCTCCTTCTCGTCAGCGCACTGCGCGCGCTCTTCCGTCGCGCGGTTGGCGCGCGATCGGCGCTCGGAGCATCCCGCGCATAAACGTGGGAATGCCCGTCGCGCGGCGCGTCGTCACTTTACTGGGCACCACCAACTGCACGATAGAGGGGTGAGTCTGCATAGGGGCCCGAGTCTGCCAGGTAGCACGGAGTGCCGAAGTAATGTGGACGGTCATGTTCCAAGGGGTCGAAGACGGATCGCCCCAGATTCGTTGCGTAACCCCCGGAAGGCTGACAGCACAGTCAGTCAGACCCCCCATATCTGCTCGCTCATTCCCGTTGCGCCGCCAGCTCCTGCAACGCGGTCGCAGAGAGCTCGAGGCGCTTCCTACACCGTTGATGCGAACGTCAGACCAATCGAGTGTATGACACTCTCGGCTACAGGCGGACTCAATGGAATTGTTGCGTCCGCTGCCTCTTTCCCCCGGGGTTCCTGCAATATAGTCGCAGGGAGGCCGAAACCCTTCGCCAACACCGCAAACGTGAACGCGGTGTCAGGCAACTGTTTCACGTCGGAGGCGTTAGTCACAAGCGGATGCGCCGATGACTTTGGGCCCACGAGCTGCTCAGACAAACCCGCGGAGAGATGCTGGGGTGGCCAGGCGGCGTTTGGAGTCGAAGTCTTTGTAGTCGTAGATGCGCGCCCCCCCCCCCGCGATCGCACCTGGCGGCCGGGCAGGAATTGCCCCGACGGCCCCCAAAAAAACATCGCCGGGCGCGACGAGCGGGCAGAGAATCGCCAAGACGGCGAGAGCGGCCCAGGTCGACGTCGGCGCAGCTGGAGGGATATCAAGGGAGGAGATCAGGCCGCAGCCCGCGGGGAGAGACTGAGCGGGCGCCCACACTGGCGACCAGCGCACATCCGAGCCGAAGCAAGGCTTACGCCCAGCAACTGCACGGCGGGGCCGGGCGGCTGGCGCCCCCCAGGGGGGGCAGCAGGGGGCGGGGGGCGAAATAACCAAGCGCGGGGCGGGAGGGCCTCCAGAGCTTAAGCCGAAGGCAGGCGTCTACAGCCCCGCAGGCCGCCACGGGAGCGCAAAACCCAGAACGGGGCCCAGCAGGAGAGAGAGAGAGAGAGAGAGAGAGAGAGAGAGAGAGAGGGAACAAAAAAAGAGAGAGAGAGAGAGAGAGAGAGAGAGAGAGAGAGAGAGAGAGAGAGAGAGAGAGAGAGAGAGAGAGAGAGAGAGAGAGAGAAGAGAGAGAGAGAGAGAGAGAGAGAGAGAGAGAGAGAGAGAGGAGAGAGAGAGAGAGAGAGAGAGAGAGAGAGAGAGAGAGAGAGAGAGAGAGAGAGAGAGAGAGAGAAGAGAGAGAGAGAGAGAGAGAGAGAGAGAGAGAGAGAGAGAGAGAGAAGAGAGAGAGAGAGAGAGAGAGAGAGAGAGAGAGAGAGAGAGAGAGGAGAGAGAGGAGAGAGAGGAGAGAGAGAGAGAGAGAGAGGAGAGAGAGAGAGAGAGAGAGAGAGAGAGAGAGAGAGAGAGAGAGAGAGAGAGAGAGAGAGAGAGAGAGAGAGAGAGAGAGAGAGAGAGAGAGAGAGAGAGGAGAGAGAGAGAGAGAGAGAGAGAGAGAGAGAGAGAGAGAGAGAGAGAGAGGGAGGGAGGAGAGGCGAGACGGCGACGACAGACGGACGGCGGCGACGAGCGACGGCGATACGAAGGCCCAGGGACCCAGGAGTGGGGGCGCCGACCCCCCAGAACAACCCAAGAGGGCCCAAGGGGAGGCACAAAAAAAGATCCCCCGAAGGAACCGCGGGCCGCCGAGGGAGAGCCCATGAACCCCCGTGATATTCCAGACGCTTCGCCGGCGAAGCGTTTAGTAGTTCACGAAGGATTTTTAACCTCCGACGGCGGCGCCCTGGGCCTCGCAAGGGCACCATTTGAGCCTACTCGGGGGCCACTGGGGCGCCTCGGGAGGCCGCTAAAAGAATACCCGCGCGAAAACCGCAGCTAAAACGTCGCGCCGCCGCGCGGCGGGGGGCGCCGGGAAGCCCACTCCGCCGACGGCGCTTCGTCCGCGCCGGCCAGGTAGTCGCCGAGGGCGCCCTGGGCCGCGCGCTGGCCCCCAGCCTCGTCGCCGACCAGCCAGCGGGCGACCCCGGCGGCGCGGGCGGCGTGCGCCGGCGGGCAGCGCCGCGCCATCCTCGCACGCCGCGCAGCGATGGCCTCCCCGATGTCGGCCCTCCAGCGCCGGAGCACGTCCCTGGGGTTCGCACTCGCCCTCCGCGCGAGGGCCTTGGCGCAGAAGGCCATGGCCCGCTCGACGCCGGGGCGGGCGCGGCCCTCGCAGGACCAGCGGCTGCACGCACGGGCCCGCGCCCCCCCACTCGGCGACTGCGACCCGGTACCGCTCGAACTTGCCGCGATGGGCGGTCGCCACGCAGTCGGCCCCAGCGGCGGTGGCCTCTGGGCTGACTATCGTCACGTCCACCGCGGCCTCGCGGTCCGGCACTGCCGCCGTCGTGAAGATGTCGCCAGGCCGAGCGCTGGGCTCCGCCTCCACCAGGCCACTCTGCTCGAGCGAGGCCCCGCTGTCGACCCCGTGCATGCGCTCCGGCGCGGACTGCGGCGTAGTGCCCATTGGTGCGCTCGGCCTTGGCACAGCAGGTGCTGTGCGAGAGTCGACAGTCGACAAGGCCGCCACACTCAGGGCACTCGTAGGAGTTCGGCACCACGCTCGCGCCGAGGCGCAGCTGCAAGCACAAGGAATAGTCGTCCTCGCCCAACACGGGCCCCTCGCAGAAGTCGAGCCGCCGGACCCAGCTGTGATCGACAGACGGGTCGCGGAGCTCCTGCAAGCGCCGCATGTCTGAGAAACGCCCAGATGCCTCGAGCCCCATCGACACGCCGGCGCAGGCGCGAGTTGTCCACGAGGATGCTGAGCTGGCGCTGGACGCCGGTAGCGGTGAGTCGCGAGACGCCCCCCGCGCCTGGGCGCTCGGGCAAGCGTCAACGCCGTCGTCGCCGCTCCCGAAAGGGCCGCCGCCTGCGGCGGCGCCTCCCCCGAGCGGCTCCTCTGCGCCGCCTGCTGCTGCTGGCGCCACCCGCTCATCCTCCGCAAACGCCGTCCACTGCGCGCGCGGCGCCGCTGCCTCGCCGCCCTTGCCCTCCATGCGGCGCGCCCATGCCGCGGCCGCGGCGTCGGCCGCCTCGGCGACTAGCCCCTCGACCTGGGCCGCTTCGGCGCCGTCGAGCTCGGCGCGCAGCATTCCCACTGACCCCCCGGGCGGCGGCGTCGTGCTCGGCGAGAAGCCGCCCTGCTCGGAGGAGGCAGGCCTTCGCCAGCTCGCGCCATCGCGCGGCTGGCGACCACGGCGGGCAGGGCGACGTCGCGGGCGCGCCTCATGCCCAAACCGCCCACCTGGACGCTCAGGGACGCTTGGGCTCGAGACTCGGCGTCGCAGCCCGGGACAAGCCGATCGAGGGTGCCCTTCTGGACGCGGTCGAAGGACCACAGGGCGTCAGCCTCCTCCACCAGCTCGTCGCCGCACGCGCGCGGAGCAGGTGGGTCACCTTGGCAACCCCGAGGCAGGCTTGGGATAGCGCCAACTCTGCCCCAGAGCCTCCGATTCGCCGCACCTGGTTATACATCTTCTGTGCGATCGAGGCCTTCTAATGCGGAGGGATATCTTGAAGTGGTAGTCCTTGGACTCATTCTGCCAGAAGGCATGGCGGTGGAAACTTTGCCATCGAAGGAGGACAGCGGGAGGAGAAGACTGCGGCACGTGAACGGGAGCAACGTTCCGTTACCAACTAGAGGTAAAGGTCACGGTGCACCGCGCACCTCTTGCAGCACGCAAGGTATAAGACGGGTGTGTGTGTGAGAGTAAAACGCGCACGAAACAAGCACAAGAGGATATCGCCCCCCAGACCCGAGAGCAAGGCATGGTAGCAGAACAGGGAGATGAGTACAAGCGGCAAGAAGCATTCAGGAGAAGAAAAAACACGCAGACACAATGAATCATCGATTCCCCAGAAAATATGGAAAATATGGGAAGTGGGGGGATGACAGAAACCCAGAAAATATAAGAACATATGGGGGATAGTTTTATTTGTGTGTATTTATGTGTGTACTGGGGCCCCTTCAAGCATACTGTACCGTTCGGATATAAAGACAGCGAGGGGAAAGAGGAAAACAAAACGAGGGTGACGCACATACACCAAGTCCCCCTCATTTGAAGCAACACAGCTGTTTCTTGTGGCGGACGCACACAAGAAGGATACGGGCCCCACGGATTTGCATTGGGGAAGCCCTTTGCTTCGAAGACCATCAAATCGTACTCGACCGCTAACATATTGAGAGGAAAGCGCCCTGCACGCGTGCAGCTCATGCCCGCGACGCCAGACTGGAAACACGAGTCTGAGGAGGATCTGCTGTCTGTCCGCGCAGCCGTTGGATGCGCCAGTGAACCTCAGGCAGGAGCCCGATGGTCGCGAGGGTCCCCCATCCACATGCGCAGCTGATGGAGACACTGAGGGCAACGCTACCAAAAGAGCCGCACTGTGCAGTGACCCGCACTCGTCCCGCTCACTTGAGAAATATCACGGCGGCCATGCGCCGCCACTCGGAGGACGAGGGCGCAAATCCCACTTGACCTGCAACGAAGTCCTGGGCGAGGGTGCAATACCTGAGCGGCGAGAGCGCGATGCCTCACTACAGTGCCAGAGAGTCCTGCGCGAGAGCCCGATTCCAGAGCAGCGTGAGCGCGATTTCCTGAAGAGGCTCCGAGGAAATCCCTGCTGAGGGCGCGATTCGGTAGAAAGCTGGGAGGGTATCTCGAGCGAGAGCGCGATTCTGACACAGACGGCGGGGAAACATCCGCCGAGAGCCATGGGGCGCAGTCTGAGCCACAAGACTTGCACTGCAAAGAAGCAAGGTGCGACTGTCGAGGAGGAGGAAGCGAGGAGAAGGAGGAGGAGGAGGAGGAGGAGGAGGAAGGGAGGAGGGGGAGAGGGCGGAGGAGGAGGATGAGGAGGAAGAAGAGGAAGGGGAGGAGGAGAAGGACGTCTTTTGGAGTCCTCATCCATTTTCTCCTTCTCCTCCTCCTCGTCCTCCTCCTCCTCCGCCTCCCCCTCCTCCTCCTCCCCTTCCTCCTCCTCCTCCTCCCACTCCTCCCCCTCCCCCACCTCCTCCTCCCACCTCCTGCTCCTGCTCCTGCTCCTGCTCCTGCTCCTCCTCCTCCTCCTCCTCCTCCTCCTCCTCCTCCCAGTTTCAGAGGGGAGAAAATCTAGCCCCAGAATGCTCACCCCGACGAGCAATGCCGTTTAGCAAAAACCCCCAGGGAAGGCATCGAACAGAGCAGGGCTGCTCAGTAAATGTCCAGGGCCGTTGGGTGCACACCAAGTGTCGGGCCCTCGGTGGTTCCTCCCTTGAAAAGTTTCGTCTGAGTCGTATCTGACGGCTCCCAGGCCCACCACAGTGCAGACGCGGCTGCCAGAAGCCCTCGCAAGAAGCCCGGCCCTGAAAACCCGCGCGCGAGATGCACTCCGGGGGAGAATGCCGAGCACCCTGAACGCAGCAGCGTCTCCAATGGCCGCCTGAGGTCACCGCGCAGCGCGCGGAGCGGAGAAACCCAGCGCCCTGACGAAAAGCGCACGGTTTCTTGTTGCGCGTCCCCACTGTCAGGGTTGGTGGCGCGCACAAAGGGGGATGCTGCTTCTTGGCAGGCGCCGGCGCTGGCCCTACATCTACAGAAAAGGCCCGCGCCTTCTGAGAAGCAGGGGGGCTTCTAAGAAACCGCCCCCATCCCTCTACCCCTCCTTTGCGCATGGCGCAACAGGCTCCCAGAGGCCCAAAATAGGAAAAGCCTCCTTCGACGTGAACATCTGGCTGCTCCAATTGTTTGGATGCGCGGGCCCCGGAGGTCTGGACCACTTCCTAAGGCCCCTTTTTTCATCCTGAGTCGAGGATTTGACGGTCCCAGGGCCCGGCGAGGGCCCTCTGGAAACCGAAAACTGCAAAGAACCGCCCGCTCCCCCTTGCTGTAGCGTGAAATCTCCGAGTCGAGAACTGTCCAGGACCGGCTGACCGCCGCCTCGCTCTGGCTGGTGTTTGAGCAGGGACCAACCGTCCCCGCATTCCTGTAGGCCTACCACGAAATGTCCTTTGAACCCCCAAGAAATTCTGAGACCAAGAACCGTGCTCTCAGAGCAGAAGCCCGACGTGTGTTGTGAAACAGGGCAGCCCTCGCCAGAAGTGCTCTGAGACCATCCCGCGCAGACAACAAGAGGTCCTCAGACCATTCCTCGGCGGGCCTCCGGACGAGCCAGGACGCTTCGCCGCTGCTTGGGGATCTTCTGACTCGGGTCAATCCAGACCCGGGTCAGCAGGAAACCAAAAACTGCAATGCAGGAACAAAACAAAAAAACTGCAACGCAGGCCTTCGCAAACCCGGGTCGGCCAATGTGCGCGGCCGCCCCGCGGCCACGAGCGGCTCGCCAACCCGGGTCCGCCAGAGGGGGTCTTCGCAGGATCCTGCAGGATCCGGCGCCCTGGCTGACCCCCGTCTGCACTGACCTGACTACCTACCAGACCACCCCAACCCAACCCGAAGACCCGAATTTCGGGTTGGGGGGGTAAGGGTTCTACATGCGTTTTTCCGATGTTTCCCGACCCCCCCCCCCACTGGAAATCGAGGGTAAATCTGAGCCTTCGGGTGGTTGGGTTGGGGCGGTTTGGTGGGTGGTGATGACCCCCGTCTCAAGGCTCCCGAACTGCTCGAGGCATGGCGGTGCCGGCGCGGCCGAAGGGCGCCTCGCACTGCGACAGCGACAGGCCCGCGCGGTGGTCGCCGCCGCCGGGCGCCCGGAGCAGCGGGCGCCCGGCCGCGAGGGAGCCGGCGAGCACCAGGGCGAGCCTGCCGCGGGGAGGGGGGGGGGGGCCGTGGAGCCCGGGAGCAGCGGCGGCGCGCGCGCAGGGAAGCGGCGGGGACCGCGACCTCCTCCTCCTCCTCCTCCTCCTCCTCCTCCTCCTCCTCGTCCTCCTCCTCCTCCTCCTCCTCCTCCTCCTCCGCTGCCGGTGCAGACGCAAGGGGCCTTGGCCGCCGAAGCTGGCATACAGTCGAGGCGTGGAACTGAGGAACCCTAAATAAGGAACGAGGCCCCTTTGTCCTATAAGTTCAGCCTCGGTTTCCGATGGAAAACCCCAGGAAAACCCGAGGCAAACTTGGAACAAAATCAAGGAACACCGAGCCCCTCCCCAACAAAAAGGGTTCCTTCTTCAGCGCCCCGACTGCATTCCGGGCGGCGGGCTGCTACCCCAGCGACGCAGGGGCACCCCAGCCCACCCCCGTCCCTTGCCGGGCGGGCGTCGGGACCAAGCGCAACAGCAGCGCAGGGGCGCAGCAGCAACCCGAGGCAGGTCGTGCATCCGTCTCCTGAAGTTTGGCCGTACAGTCATCGGCCTGACCTAAGGAACGATAACTAAGGAACGAAGCCCCTCTTCAAAGGAATAACGCATGAGGAACGATAAATAACAAATGACGCACCAGGAACGATAAATAACGCATGCAAACTTAAGGAACGACCGAGTCCCTTTTGGAAAGGAAATGTTCCTTATTCAAGCCGCTCACTGTAGTACTGCCTGGACCCCCGTCGGGTCGTGGGCCGATTCGCGACTGTGGTGCTTCGCCAGTATCGCAAAAGCCTTGGGGGGCAGGCGGGGGGCGCAGCCGCATCATCACACGTGCCCCACGTGTGCGTGGGAGCAGGGCTGGGCAATGAAGACAGAACGGGAAGACTGAGCGGGCACGGAAGATGAGCAGCAGTTGCGTACGAAAGTGCTCGTTGACAGAAGCCGCGGGCGGATACGTTTTGCGGTGGATGCTTACATTGCACGGCCTACCCACACCATCTAACCCCGAGACGCGATCAAGTAAGTTGAGAACACAAGCATTGTCGCCATGCATCGGAGGAGAGGAAGGCGCAACGATGAAAAAAACAGCGCGGAACGCCGAGTAACTACATGTATGCCACGTTTTGTTCTTAGAGGAGCGGGTTCTCGGTGGCGGTGGTCACTTCTTCGGAGACAAGCCCTCGATCACAAATCCGACCGTTCCTGAGCGGGGTGGGGCTATCAAGCCCCTATCGGCGATCTATGGGCCGTTGTGGGCCGATGCATCTCTCCTACGCAGACCCCCCCCCCGAACGTTGTCCCTGACCTACGACGACGGCGACGGCGACGACGACGACGGAAACGGACGGCGACGACGGCGACGACGACGACGACGACGACGTCGGCGGCGACGGCGACGACGACGACGACGACGGCGACGGCGACGGCGACGGCGACGGCGACAACGACGGCGACGGCGACGACGACCTGGCCTGCGCCGCCTCACTCTCCGCCTCGTTCTCAGAATCCTCCTCCCTCCATGGGAGCCCACGCGGGGCGCGCGCGCCCACGGCCCGTCCCCCCCCCCCATCCTTGCCACCGCTCGGCCGTCCATGCGCCGTTCATTCTCTGCCGATCTCGAGCGATCCATGTTTCGCAGGAGGGTGAAGATGCTCCTCGATGGTCCTCGCCGAGGAAGCAACATGTGTGAACGAACAATGGCATAACTGTAACAACTCGGAGGTCCGCGCGGATTGCTCGGCTCGGCGCTCGACCACCCTCCCTGGCGCGCGCAGCGCGCCAGGGGCGGCGCCGAAGCGCCGCCAGGGGGTCCCAGCGCCGATCCGAGAATCCGCGCGAACCTCCGAGTTGTTATGTTTATGCCATTGCTCGTTCCCAAAAAGAAGCGGAAAAAGTCAGAGCGATGCCAAGCCTCTCGTGGCCCCTCCGCGGAGGGGGACGGCACCCGAGTCGGGAAAAGTCGAATCGGCAGAAGTCGGCAGTCTAGTGGGCCTCCGTAGAGAAATCGGACCCCGACTCGGAATCCGAAAACGAGGTCGAAGCGGAGTCGGAACCCATCGAAATCGAATCGACTCGAGTCGGAGGAATCGAAATGAGCCCTGTCTCGTTGCCCCTCCTCCTCCTCCTCCCCCTCCTTCTCCTCCTGCTCCGCCTCCTACTTCTCCTCCCCCTCCTTCTCCTCTTCCTCCTCCTCCTCTTCCTCCTCCTCCCCCTCCTCCTCCTCCTCCTCCTTTCCTCCTCCTCCTTTCCTCCTCCTCCTCCTCCTCCTCCTCCTCCTCCTCCTCCGCGTTGCCCCTCCCGCTGAGGGGGGCGGCGCCCGACGAGGGCCGCCGCCGCCGCCGCGGACCGCGGCTGGCCGCACTGGAGAAACACGGGGCACGGCGCCGGCTCCTCGGGGGGCCTCACCTCGGCCTCCGCGCGCGCACGAGGGGGGAGGGCGGAGGAGGAGGAGGAGGAGGAGGAGGAGGAGGAGGAGAAGGAGGAGGAGGAGGAGGAGCAGGAGGAGGAGCAGGGGAGTGCAGGAGGAGGAGGAGGAGGAGGAGGAAGAGGAAGAGGGAGGAGGAGGGGAGGAGGGGAGGGGGAGGAGGGGGAGGAGGGGGAGGAGGAGGGGGAAGGAGGGAGAAGGAGGGGGAGGAGGACGAGGAGGACGAGAAGGACGAGGAGGAGGAGGAGGAGGAGGAGAAGGAGGAGAGGGAGGAGGAGGAAGAGGAGGAGGGGGAGGAGAAGGAGGAGGCGGAGTAGGAGGAGAAGGAGGGGGAGGAGGAGGAGGAGGGGCAACGAGACAGGGCTCACTTCGATTACACCGACTCGATTCGACTCGATTTCGATGGGTTCCGACTCCCCGGCCTCCCCTTCGGCGGCTCCCGCGCCGCCCCTGGCGCTCTCCGCGCGCCAGTGAGGTGTTTCCAGTGCAGATCCAAGAAATCCGCGCGGAGCGCCGAAAGTTTACGCTTATGGCGTGTTTTGTTCTTCTTCTAGTCCTCAAGATTCTGAATCCCCGCCAGTTTTTCAGAACGCTGACCTGCATAGGAAGGGTTTCCATGTGGTTCCGTACGGTCAGTTCGCGGCTTGTCGACCAGCGGTGACCCCGCCACTGGCGTTCAACACTGAACGCAGCAGGCGACCCAGAACCGTTCGATGTTTCACGATCCAACGTTTCGGAAATGGCCGGTCCTTCCAGGTTCAACGACCCTCGCGACGTCAGGAACCAACACCAGCGACACGACACGAACCCGCAGTAGACTCAGTGCGTCCCAGAACGATCTGGAACGGCCGCGGACCCCGACGACGCATCCTCCAGAGCCGCCGCACCGCGGAGATCCCCGATGTGTCCCAAGCGGGTTCTGTCCTACGGGACCCGAACATATACCCCGGATTTCGTAATAAAGGGAGGGGGGTCTCATTTCGGGGGGGGTCTCTTCCAGGCTATCTTGGAGGGCCTGGGGGGTCTGGGGACGATGTTTTGGAGGGTTCTCCCATGGGGGAGGTCTGAAATGGCTTGTCCTGGAGGGTCCAGACCTTTTATTACGAAATCTGGAGTACACCAACGCCACCTCCCTCACCCCCTCCCTCTCCCGGGAACAAAGGATGGAAGAGGAGGGTAGAGGAGGGAGGAGGAGTCGACGTGGCGGTGGTGTACATTCTTGAGGCCCGCATGTCCCGTTCCGATCCTGCTTGATTTTAGCTAGGCTCGGGGCACGATGCCCTCCGCTGCGAGAAATGGTCTCGAAACCTCGCGCAGCCCGGTCCACACGTCCTGCCCGTAAGAGAGATGGGCCGACGTTCGCTCGGCGACGTTCCGGCGTGGGCCCGACGTGAATCCAACACGAATCCGGCGTGGGTCGAGCCATGACCTCGGGAGGTCTTTGGTTTTGAATCTCCCCCCCTGCCTCTCCCGGCGGGGAGCAACCTCGCCGCTCCTCCTCCTCCTCCTGTTCCTCCTGCTCCTCCTCCTCCTCCGGCCCTCCTGCTCCTGCTCCTCCTCCTCCCCTTGCTCCTCCTCCTCGTCCTCCTCCTGCTCTTTCTCGTGGTCGCTATCGTAGTCGTTGTCTTCATCGTCCGTTGTCGTCGTCGTCGTCGCGGCGGAGATTATGCTTCCTTTCTTGTTGGGCGGGCTGGATAAGTTTGGGGGTTCCTTTCTCCCAAGGAGGACTTTATTGTGGTCTAGCCTACGCGCGAGAGGATCTGTGAGCATTTCCTCTTGAGGATTGCAATGCAAATCAGTGTTTGTGGTGGTAGTCGTGATTGTAGTCGTGGTTGTAATCCCGATTGTAATCGTGATTGTAGTCGTGGCTGTAGTCGTAATCGTAGTCAGGGTTGTATTTGCAGTCTTGGTCGTACTCGTAACCTCAGGTGGTCTTTAGTTTTGCACCGCCCCTGTCTCCCTCTGCGGGTAAAATACGCGCCCCTCCTCCTCCTCCTCCTCTTCCTCCTCCTCCTCTTCCCTCTCCTCCTCCTCCTCCTCTTGCCCCTCCTTCTCTTGCCCCTCCTCCTCCTCCTCCTGCTGCTCCTCCCGACTCCTCCTCCTCCTCCTCCTCCTCCTGGTCCCCCTCCTGCTGTTCCTCGTGATCGTTACCGTAGCCGTCGTTGTCATCGTCGTCGTCGCAGCGGGGATCATGTTTCCACTATTATTGGCTGGGCTGGATAATGTGGGCGTTTCTTTCTCCCAGGGAAGAATCCAGTGTGGGCTAGCCTACGCACGAGAGGACTTGTGTGAGCATCTTGTCATGGTGATCGCAATGATAATCAGTCTTGTTGGTTAGTCGTGATTGTAATTGCGTCTGGACTTGTAATTGAAATCGATGTTGTAGTCGCGATTATAATAGTAAGTGTAATCGTGGTTGTCGTCGGCATGGTAGTCGTAATCGTAGCCGTCGTTGTCGTCGTCGCAGCGGGGATCATGTTCCCTCTATTGTTGAGAGGTTGGGTAATGGTCGGGGCCTCCTTTTTCAAAGCAGTAATCCGTCGTGGGGTACCCTGCACGTGAGAGGATGTGTGAGCATGGTCTCATGGGGATGGCAGCAACAGGAATCGGTATTCGTGGTTGTACTCGCCATCGTAGTCGTAATCGTAGTGTGTAGTCGTAGTCGTCGTTGTTGTGCGGCGGGTGCCGCGGATCAACAAGTACTTCCCACTGCTGGCGGGGCCCCAGTCTGTCAATACGGGTGTC